>CM054129.1:97352850-97827850 GCA_028751855.1 Ambrosia trifida | reverse complement strand
GTAAATTAGTGGTAGTTAAATATAGGTGAGTAATTCTCTCCTTTATCACGAAGATATCGGCTCTGGTTATTCACACAACCCTTTATTTTATCTGCACAACTCTATACGGCCCGTATTGGGCTATATGGGCCGTATAGGTTTCTATGGCTCGTATTTGGGCCTTTATGGGCCGTAGAGAGTTTTTTTTAGATTATGTTGGAATGGATGTGTTGGGTTTGTCCTCCACGGGCCGTAAAAGTCTATACGGACCATAAATAAACAACCTCTACGACCCATAAAGAACCTCTACGATCCTTACCCAAACCATCGACGGCCCATAAAGGTCTCTACGACCCGTTTATTGGCACTATCTACGGCCTATAGGGGCCTATACGGGCCGTAGTTATGTTTTTTTTAAGTGTTGTTTATTAGTTTTAAGCATGTTATTTGAGTATTTTTTATATATTTTTTTCATTTCTTATTATAAAGGTAAAATAGTATAAACAACAATTTTTTTTTTCATTTAATATGTAACATATTGGGTCTTCTTTGTATACTTATTAGTTTTTTATACGACCCATAGACAACCCCTCTGCGGCCCATATAGGCCTATACGGACTGCGTATGTTTGTTTTTTCAGAAACATTTATTGCACTGACACCCTATACGGCCCGTAGAGACCTATACGAGCCGTATATGATTGTGCAAATTCAAAAAGTAGGGTTGTGCAAATAACATGCCCCTTATTACTAATCAGTGAAATTTCAAAGCATTTTAGTTGGGATGCATGAATTAAAGTACGGATGGACACATGCATAGTTTTCAAAAGACTTCATGGAATTAATTCATTGCTAAATATTGGAAGGTTTGGATAGTGTTGAGTTAATATGTTGCGATAACATGTGGCAATGGTGTTGCCTGTGTGTGCTATGCACTATGAAAAATTGCAGCAGTCATGTGCAACAACCATAGAAAAGTGTTGCAAAGCGGTGATGGTTGATAACGCCAATTGCGAGGCAGTTTCGTAAGTGTGACCAGTAATTAGGTCACCGGCATTTCAATGGTAATGAACTTCATCTCATTAGCAACATTCAATCTAGTTAAGATCAGACCCGACCCTTACCACCAAGGATAAGAACGGAACAACCTGTATAGATTGTTCTTTTGGCAAAAAATATGCGGTTGGATTTGCCAATAGGCAGACGGAAGAAGATTCATCAAAGCATGAGGCATCGAATCTTGTCACATCTAGCAAGGGAAGAAGAAAACGGTAGAAGTGCCAAGCATCTCCTTTTTTTTTTTTTTTTTCCTATCATCGGTGGTCAAGAAGGTGTAGTTCTAGGGCCCATGAAGAGGGATATTAAGATTGGTCAAAGGATTGAAGTTTTCAATAACGGTGTGAATGTGAAGAAACATATCATTCATGATTTACAGGGAGAATGGAGATGTTAATCTTGAATTCAGAAAATAAAGATTAAACCAGTTATAGATTATTCTTAGTGAATTTTTATTAAGACTAATATATTTAAATTATGTATAACTGTTAGTTGGTTTAATTAATTATTTAAAATAGAGTTTGAGTTGGCTTAAGGTTAGAATGAATTTTATAAATAGATTGGTAACTCTGGTTTTTTTTTTTAACAGCCAACACACAGTTGTCCCAACTATCTAGGGTATCCACCAATTGGTTATAGAAGCACCTCATGCGCCCCTGGGTGGAGATACGTCTTAGTTTTATTTATAATTTAAAAATCCGATGTATAGCTAGATTCATTTATTTCTTTTTTCTACGGCAAGGAATGCCGTGTCAATCACCATAACACCGGGTGTTGTGGCCAAGGTTGACTACTCGACCGCCGCCAGCCCCTTGGCTCTCCCAGATGCACGGAAACCCGGCCTCCACCTGTCCGAAGGCACGGAAGTGCAACAATTGGTAAAACCTCGCCTTCCATCCGAGTCGAACCGGCGTCACCCGTATTCGCTCTTCACCTGAATGTTGAAGAAAATAATGGGAAGGATGAAAATCGAACCCGGATTACAAGAAACACCAACTCATTCCCCAACCACTCTACCACTACCTCATTCCTTGGCAATAGCTAGATTTATTAGAAAATCGAAAAGATAAAAGAAAATGGATTAATACTCACGTGCTACAATATTGATCCATTCATTTAAGAAAATACTTATATTTGGAGACTTAGGTTCAATTCCCACTAACTACATTTGGAGGATATTGGTGGAGGGGAAATGAGGGATGACCCTGCCATTGGCTTGGGTTCGAGTCCTGATCCCGACCGGTTTTACCGACTATTTCACCGTCGTGCCTTCGGGCGGGTGAGTGGTCGGGTTTTCCCGGGAATTGGTGGCAATTGGTGGCCCGGGTACTCTCGAGTACCTGATTCGCAAAAGGGTGCCCGAGAGTGCTCGGAATTGATTTGTTGGCCGTTCAAAAAAAAAAACTTACATGGTAGCCGACACTCGTGACAAACTCATGTGACAGTCCCATTCCCAAATGAAACTTGTCAATAAGAGCATGTGTTCGGGTCAAGTCTCAATCTATAATCAAACGAGTATAGGCTTACTCCACAATATTATTAGATTCAAGAAAACTACACAAAAATTTGAACTTACAATCCTCATACCTATACCATATTATTTATATCGCTAACTACACCGATAATAAGGATTGTTATATTAATTAGGGAATATTTCACAAAATAGTAATCAAGTTTTAGTAGTGTTTCAATTTGATCACTCATAGAAAAATTTGTTTCAATTAATTAGTCATTAAAGTTTATTTTATGTTTTAATTCTATATAGTTAACCTGAATAGCAGGTAAATCTTCATATATGGCATTTATTTTGTTATTTTTTAAAATGTTGACATGATTAATAAAATAAATAAAATAAAGATTTGACTAAACCTAGCCTTCCTCTTTTTTCTCTTCGGCAACACCACCGGCAACATTGCCGGCGGCCAGGCTCCGGCAACATTGCCGGCGGCCAGCCTCCGGCAAAACCACCACTGTTGGTAACCGACTTCCACCTCCCAACAGCAATAACCTTCCCAATTGCCATTGAACCACCTATCGCCTACCAAATCGAACAAAAACTACAAGGTTGAATTAGAGGTTGTGACGAGTCGATCTGATTGGTGGTATCGATGTTGATATGACGGTAAAGATGAGGTGGTCTGGTGGTTTCAAATGTGGTAGATGGTGGTGACTGTCACGTATTGTGGACGTTGCTGTTGGTTACGGCTTCAAATGAATAGGAAGGGAGGCTGACAGTGACAATTGGTGACAGTGAGGGTATGGTTGAAATTCTTGAAACATATAGTGACTAGGTGTGATAGGTTTTACAAAGAAAAACCTACAAAACTCCCAAGAAATCAAGATGAGGAGAGATTCAAAGCACAAAGCTTTTTCATAATATTTTCTTCTATTTTTTATCAAACACAAAATATTCTTAAATACAAGATGCAAATCAGAAAAACAACCAACTAAACATGAACATGGAAATAATGGATATCATGCATGCAGTTTAGTGAACGTGTGTGGTTGTGTGGCTTTGACTTGTAAACCACTTGGGACTAAAGTAGGGAGACATGATGTGAATAGCACGTATCAATTCTCGCGCCGTCGAAAACGTCCTTGTCCTCAAGGACGGTATGAACTTCCACAGGGGTCGCCATTCGAGCCTTCCCATTGCGTTTGGTGCGGTCGTGACGAGTTGCCACAAAGTGAAACGCCCTGCGACTCTTCCGAACCTCGGCGGTCTCCCGAATTCGGTTTCTAGAGCCATCCACATGCAACAGTTCTTGGAATGACCCATCATAAATAATGATCGAAACAAAGTGTACGGAGATCTCATGAGGTTACAAACATGGCTAGCAACTATTACACCATTTTGAAAGGGGGGTTTTGGCGATTGGTCTGCGGTGGTACGTGAAGCGGCTTGGTTCGGGTGTGGTTCCGGAAATCGCTTGGGTTTTGGTGAGTAGTTTGATATCGGTATTGTTTTGGATGTGATGGCTGCAGTTGGTGAGGTTGAATAAGTTTTTATGAAGGTGTCGAGGCGTAAAACGACATTAGGGGAGATCTCAACGTAGCGGCATTGTGGTTGCCAAGGTGGCCTCCATTCGCGCCACCCATCTACTCTTAATATTGCATTTTTGGGAAACTCTTTCAAGTTATCTCCAAGAGTTACTAATTTAGATAGAAAATTTGGTAGTGAGACATGGTCTTAATGGTTAACATCAAAATGGAGGTCTCGGTGCTTTTGGATTTTGCAATGAACATGTGGCTGTGGAGGTTTTGGTTTAAATGGGGTCCTGGTTGCAAGATTTAACTGGCTGGTGGTGCGAAAGGTTTGTCTTGGCGGTGGATGTGAAAGTGGCACAAACGGTTTCGGTGGCGGTGTAGATTTAGGTGTCGAGTTTGATAATATTATGGTCGCGGTCGATGGTGAAGTTGGTTTTTGTTTTTGTGGTGGTGTGGCAACAACGGTTGACGGTGTGAGTGAAGGAGGTGACGGAACAAGTGGTGGTGCATTGTGAAATTTGTCGGAAATAGAGGTGAGAATGGTAGCTTGTCGATCGAATAAGGTGTTAAGGGTGCGGGTTTGTTCGATTAAGGTTTGGAGGTAGGTTTCTTGTTGGGCAATAAGTTGCCGGAGAAGATCGTTGATTATAGGGTCATTGAGTTCTTCCAAAGCCATGGAGGCTTAGGCTCAATGAAAGCACCAATTGATAGGTTTTACAAAGAAAAACCTATAAAACTCCCAAGAAATCAAGATGAGGAGTGATTCAAAGCATAAAGCTTTTTCATAATATTTTCTTCTATTTTTTATCAAACACAAAATATTCTTAAATACAAGATGCAAATTAGAAAAACAACTAACTAAACATGAACATGGAAATAATGGATATCATGCATGCAGTTTAGTGAACGTGTGTGGTTGTGTGGCTTTGACTTGTAAACCACTTGGGACTAAAGTAGGGAGACATGATGTGAATAGCACGTATCAAGGTGAATCTGATGGGCTATGATAGGAATGGTGGTGTGATGATGATGGTGGTAACCGATAAGTTGCACAGGTATGAAAACGGAGATGCAATGGCTGGACATTCATCTTACCATATTCACATGATAAAAAATTCTCATAATAATGTGTTATTTTAATTAAACATTTCGATTCTTAATTCAATGATAAAAAAATTCTGATAATGTTTATTTTATTGTACAAATTTTATTTTTTTGCAATTTTTAAAAACTATTTTTTTATTTTTTTTAATCCATTTGAGAACTTATAAACCATTTCAACATATTTAAAAAAAAAAAAAAACTAAACAAATGGCATGTAAAATGGATGACCTTCTATTTAGGTAAGATATCTAGGATTAGAACATCAAAGTAACTTTGAGTTATTTAATTAGAACAAAAGGTTTTATGAGTGACCTGATTAGAACAATCATAAAACTTGATTACTATTTAACAAAGTTACCTCTATTAAATAATTATCCTATAAACATCCCAACCTAACACGTTTAGGATGTTTGATAACCTGATAATTAACTAATTAAACATAACATGAGAATTACAACTATTTATTAATTCACTACCACAAGAGTTAATAGCCATTTTCGTCCCTGAGGTTTGGGCCAGTTTGCCACTCCAGTACAAAAGTTTTTTTTTTGCAATTCCTTCCCTGAGGTTTTGATTTTTTTGCCAAATTCGTCCTTTTCACTAACCCAGTTAAAAAATCTCGTTAATGTCAGGGGTAGGGTCGTCTTTTTGCCACTTTAATGAAGGTCAATTTTGTAATTTGATACCCTTTGATTATTTTAATAAAAATAAACCCATAATCTTCCCCTACCCACCCCACTTCTCTCTCTCTCTCTCTCTGTTTCTCTCTCAGACACACATAACACTCACTCTCTCTCTCTCTCTCTCTCTCTCTCTTTCTCTCTCTCTCTCTCTCTAACATGACATTACTAAAACCAAAAATATCAAGCAGGTGGGCAAAAAATCATAATAAATATCAAAACATCTTTCTACGATTTATAAAACTGAAATAGGGGTTTACTGCTGGTTACAACCGACACGCGGTCCAGGTTCGTCATCATCTTCTTCATCATAAGCTTCCTGTTTTCTCTGATACTCTTTCCTTCTTATTTCTTCTTCCATGTTTACATCATGTAAAATGGTTTCTTCACAGTCATCCAAAGCCATGTCAGAAGAACTAGTGCTCGCCCCACCAGATGGTAAAATGCTCTTCAGAATTTTGCATTTTTCACGGGAGGGTACGGATGCAGATGGATCGGTGATCTTGGTACGGATGGTGGTTAGGGATGTGTTATTGGTGGTTCGGTTGTTGGAGGAAATTTTGTTATTCTCGGCGATTTATTCAAGAACAGAGTGGTCAAGTGTTTTGTTATTATCCGACATTGTTTTGCTGTTGTTAAAGATAATAGATCTGAAAGATTTGGTGAGAAATCAAAGAAAAACGAAACCCTAATCGAAGAAATTTTGTTATTCTCGGCGATTTATTCAAGAACAGAGTGGTCAAGTGTTTTGTTGTTGAACCCTAACCCATAGTTAATTGATTGGGTTTTGGTTATTGGGTTTCTGTGTTAATATGCATACATAAAAGGACTTATTTAGTCCTTTTTACATATGTGGTTTTTCTTAGGCATCTCTGCAATGGTTTCTATTTGCCTGGAAGCTATATGCATACATACTTAAATGGTGAGAAGATATTTGCCAAAGTCAATTCATTAACATCTATCGAAACGGAGCTTCCCTTTAGTTATTACAGTCTACCGTACACACACACACAGAGAGAGAGAGAGAGAGAGAGAGAGGGTGGGGTGGGGTGGGGTAAGATTTTTTTATTAAAATTTTTAATTGTAGGTAAAAAGACAAAAATACCCCTGACTTAACGAGATTTTTTAACTGAGTTAGTGAAAAGGACGAAAATGGCAAAAAAATCAAAACCTCAGGGAAGGAATTGCAAAAAAAAAAAAACTTTTGTACTGGAGTGGCAAACTGGCCCAAACCTCAGGGACGAAAATGGCTATTAACTCCTACCACAATTAATAAACTATAATTATCAGCTACAAGATCCACTCTTAAACCTTAGTGCATTTAAGATCGATCTTCCTCGTTTGAAATTCCAAACAATTGCCCCTGAAATTTCGAACCCGTTTCTGATATATCTTCAACTCCAAAAGTGTCTTCCTTACTTTGATTCTCTTGGATCATCTTGATCTCGAGCTATGTTTTTCGAATCAATCCTAGCTGTAACATTCTTGCAACCTTGTACAAGACTAGTCTTATGTCCTCGACTCGTCCTTTGGTCATAAGAACTTGCACCGCCTTTGACTTGGTTACGATCTTGAGCAAACACTAGCTTTCTTAGATCATTACACGTTCCCACAAAATTTTGGCTCATCATTAACTGTAGGTAAAAAGACAAAAATACCCCTGACTTAACGAGATTTTTTAACTGAGTTAGTGAAAAGGACGAAAATGGCAAAAAAATCAAAACCTCGGGGAAGGAATTGCAAAAAAAAAAAAAAAAAACTTTTGTACTGGAGTGGCAAACTGGCCCAAACCTCAGGGACGAAAATGACTATTAACTCCTACCACAATTAATAAACTATAATTATCAGCTACAAGATCCACTCTTAAACCTTAGTGCATTTAAGATCGATCTTCCTCGTTTGAAATTCCAAACAATTGCCCCTGAAATTTCGAACCCGTTTCTGATATATCTTCAACTCCAAAAGTGTCTTCCTTACTTTGATTCTCTTGGATCATCTTGATCTCGAGCTATGTTTTTCGAATCAATCCTAGCTGTAACATTCTTGCAACCTTGTACAAGACTAGTCTTATGTCCTCGACTCGTCCTTTGGTCATAAGAACTTGCACCGCCTTTGACTTGGTTACGATCTTGAGCAAACACTAGCTTTCTTAGATCATTACACGTTCCCACAAAATTTTGGCTCATCATTAACTTAACCCTCGATCAAACCCATACTCATCTAACCCAAACATTATCCTTTGATTAAACCGGTTTGTTTAACCCTAAGATTTGAAAGTTACACGTTCAAATTGGCAAAAAAAAATCAACCTCCTTATCAATTTAAAAGAAACACAACAACATACAAATTGAACCTAACTCGTTCAATCAATCCCGGATTGAACCTTTCGTTGAAACCTTGTTGCTAGTGGCCTAACCCACAACTTGTTTAATCCAACAAGAATAATATGACTTTTATCTTCTTTTTTTATCAGCAAACATCAAATTTCATTCCACACCCAAAATTTTTACATGAAATATGACTTTTATCTTATTTTACTTTTTTTTTACTTACCTTGATGATAGCCACAACAAAGCAAGTCACATGAAAGGTCAAACAATTAATAAAAAAACAAAACCAAGTTATTTGAGGCGTTTTGAATTTATGGCCCCTTTGGGTTTTTGAAACAAACAAATCAATCAAATTAGAGAAATTCATTCTCATTCGTTTATTACTCCCTCCGTCCCAATTTAAATGTCCTGGGTCTAAAGACACACATTTTAAGAAATCTTTTGTTTGTATGTGGTAAAATGACAATAATATCTTCAAAAGTGGTGATTGTGTTTTGTCGACTTTATGGGCAAAACTGGAAATTGCATTTCTATTTTTGGAAAGGAACATTTAATTTGGGACAAACAAAAGATGAAAGAATGACATTTAAATTGAGACGGAGGGAGTATAAATTAGTGAAGGAAACACATGAAAAAAAGGAAGGTTCAATGCTACCTTCGCACGCACAAGGACTTCTGAAACTAGATTTCTCGGTTTAGTTTGTCCCATTGTTGTTTATCTCATGTGCTCAGAATTGGCCCAACCTGCTTCATTGGCTAGAGTGACCGGAATTACGTACAACAATCACCCCAAATTTCCATCTCGAAATAGGTAGATTTTCAACTTCAAGCATGTCATGGTTATCTTGATTCTCCTGGGGCTCTTCATGATCTCTTGTAGTGTTCTTTGGACTTTGCTTAGCTTGTACAAACACATTTTTTTTTCAATACTCATCTTTCCTTGGGCTTCAATCCGTTGCTTGACATTTTCTTAGAATTCTTGAACATTCTTCATTGAATTTGAATTTTGGGGTTCACCGTTGAACTTGGATCTTTGAGAATATTTTGACTCATACTTGGCGTATCATCTTTCAGTTAAACTCTTTTTAGATCCCGACTTGCAAAGTTCTTCACTCGAATCATGCTAGCTTGTGTACTGGGATTTGCTATCTTAAGGCCGATCCTGTACTAACGATTCTTGGTACTTATCACCTTCATCATAAAGCTTACCAGTATCATCATGAATGGTTAAAAAATCATGTTTCATGTGAATTTCGCACCCACCTTCTGTTACTTGATCAAGACTTATGATATTGCTTTGTAGACCCGGTGTGTAATAAACATCGGTTAACATGCACTTCTCCCCCGTTTTCCCTACAAGTATTACCGATCTCTTTCCTCGTATATCAATACAAGATCCATCTTCAAATTTCACATTTCCTGTGACTCGTTCATTAGCACCCTGTTCCAGAGTTTCATTAAAGGATGGAAGAGAAATGATTGGGAAGGAAGTGGGGAAAAATGTGTTTAATTAACATTTAACTTGTTATTTATTTCCATTATGTGAATTGATGCTCCGTTGTCAAGGTGTCAATTGTCTTTCTTCTTGGCTTTCTCTCAAAACGCTTAGAAATCACCCGGTCTTCAAAGACCGTTTATTACGAATCTCTCACAAAAAAATGATGAACCAACAAAAAAAAAATCAAATCAAATTACTAACTTTTTCTTTCACTGTAGCACACAAAATAAAAACCAAAGCAGAACTCTTGTTTGAATTTTATATGTTCCTTTCAATCGTAGCAAATAGTAAAGAAAGAAAACTTTGTTTTTGCTTTTGTGTTTCCTATTGATCTTCTTTAAACACAAACCATAAAAATACCTTTTTTTTTCCTTTTTTTCAATTCCCGTATCGCAAGTCTTGCGAGTCGTTTCAAGTCGCAGTTTCCCAAACAATTTTCTGACTTGAAACCCAACAACCGTGAATACCCACAAACTAACACCTAATTGATTAGTCTCTGGATGTCTTTTTTAAACTGATCAATCTTGCAAAAAAAATTTAGTAAGATACTTTCATTATAATAAACAAACGACAAGTTACATCTAGAGCACCGATGGATGCCGAAAATAACCACATGTTGTTTCCTGATGTATTGTAAAATACATCTATTTCCAGTGTAAAGTTTGTACAGTTTTTGAGTCGTTTACATAACGTTTTTATTAGTTTTAGGCTTGTACCGGTCTAATTTATTTAGTATAGGTTTTTATAGATTTTTATTAGCTTTCGGTCATTTTTAGTATTTATCTATTTTATTTTTTATTTTATAGGTGTTCGTGGACGTTGGAGCGTAAACGAGTAACTTTGATCAAGTCAAGAACACCCGAGTCTAGAGCACCGAGTCATAATACTATATATATATATATATATATAATAGTATATTTAATAATAATAATAATAATAATATGCTATATATATATATATATATATATATATATATATATTATTAATAAAGAAAAAAAAAGAATTAAAAAAAAAAAGTGTCGTGACCTTGAGCCAAAGCCCAAGGCCCAAGATGTGAGGAGAATAGAGGCCGCAAATATTGTTTTGGTGGAGTTTTTATTTTATCATCATCGAAGAGCAGGAAGGAAGAAATAGATTTTTCTTTGAAAGAACAAAGAGCACAACAGGAGCAATTTTAGAGAGGAGGCAGGCCAGGGATCAAAGGTTCTAAGTCAGAGAGCGATTATTCGGGTGTAAATCATTCGGTTTTTTCGTTCTTTTATTATCTTTGTTCTATATAATGATTGTTGAAATTTTATTTGGCTTTGTTTTTCTTTTCAAGATGATTTGTGGCTAAAACTTTTATATCTACCTAGGCCAAGACAAATAACTATGTTTTGATTTGTTTTTATTTTCTATGGTTTTTGGAACGTGTTTTGGATTTATGATTCAGTAAAGATTTTGATTTCTCTAGATCTGGTGTATGTGCGTATCTATTATTTTTTAATTGTCACTTATTCACTCCACTTGCACTTTTGTGAATGTCTTTCATGTATGAGTGCTAGTTAGGTTGCAGACTTTGTGTAGCAACTAGTTTATGGTCAATAGTCGCGAATTTACCATAGGAGTGATATTTGGTGGTTAGAAGATTTTAGGTATTCTTCCAAGTTCAATAGCTGTGAGGTGAGGGCTTGTTGGTATGTCTAGGTTGTTAAATTGCTAGGTTAGAAGCTTTGTGAGAAGATCTGCCTAGTTGCCCTTTCAACTCTTGCATATCAAGTTAGATCTAGGCTTCAATAATTACCCCTTACACCTAGTGTAGTGAGGCTTTCGCGCTGTGAGGTAGATTGTCTAGCGGGTACTCGATCATAAGAGTTAGATAACCTGTGAGGGTTTGTACTCCAACCGGTAGTTTAACAGCACAAAAATATTCTAGGGTTTCCCCTTGAGAAGGGTCGAGGGTGTCTAGTTTATTCTTGATGTTTAGTATTTTAAGATCCCGGTTCCAATTCAGTTCCATAACCATAGAAGCTTATCAGGCATAGTTAGGAGTCTGGTCTAGGTGTGACATCCGTCACTTTTTCATTTTATTTTTATTTTCATATAATAATAATAATAATAATAATAATAATAATAATAATAATAATAATAATGCATGTAAAGTTTAAATTTTTATAAACTTTGAACCATACCCAAACCTTAACCTAAGCCCAAGACCCAACCACTAACCCAACTACTTTTTTTATTGTGAAGCCCAAGATACTCGGCCCAATACACACCCCTTCTCAGCTAGCCCAAGCCCAACCCCCTCTTTATGTTTTAAAAAAAAAAAAAAAAAATGGGTGCCTCAGTCAAGGCTCGAACCGGGACCACCTCTAACACACAACACACCACACACCAGTTGAGCCAAGCACCACATCTGTTCATATTCCAACTTAAATTGTATATAAACTCTGATTCGCGCCTGTTTCTTCTTCCTTTCTTCTGCTGTTTCACGCGCACAGCAACAACACACCCAAAACATTTAGTCAACCTCATTAATGCCCTTAATTGACTCTTTATCAAGTTGTTGTGGGAAGGTGTTTGACTAATTCATGACCAACACATGATTATCGGCCATAAATACATCAAAAATTAAACTCACGACGTGATTAAGGATCGTGATTAACGCACCTTGACAAATTATCGAGTCAACCTTCCTAATCAACGAACCAGACCTTTCCCTATAAATTGAACGCGTCCAGGCCATCTACATTCGCCAATTTCTCACACTCAACCTCCAATTATTCTGAAACATCTCTGATAATCATCAATCTATACGCCGTTTGACTTTTGGCTTTGACCGAGCAAACGAACACGATTCTACACTGTAAGTTCAATTATTTTTGTGGGTTTTGATAGTCGGCAAACATACAACAAAAGCCCTAACAACAATCGGGTTCAATATGTATGATTTGTCTGATTGTAGAAACTAGGGTTCATGACATATTAAATTGGGGAAGAACACTAATTTGCATAACATATAAATATTTTTAGAACAGAGAACAATCACAACCACTGGTCTAGACCAAGTGGTTGTGTTGTTGGTTTGATACACTACTGATGCAGGTTCAAATCCCACAAGCACCATCTTTTTTTTTTTTGTAAAAGCTTAACTTTTATATACATCCATTTATATATTTAAAATTCATTTTAAAATACCAAAACCCTTTTATAAATTCTACAAAAATTATCTTATATTAATCTGATATAAATGTTCGAACTACAATTTTTAGTTTTCAGAAATTTATTTATTTAATTTATATAATAAATAAATCAAGTTTATTCTATTTTATTTATAAAAATCTATAAAAATATCAAAACGATCTTATTAATTTCCACAAAAAATTATCCTGAGTTGTTATAACTTTAAACTTTTCAGAAATGATTTTTATTTCTGAAGAATCATTTATTTTATATTTTAATTAATTTTTGTTAGTTTTAATCATAAATAATTCATAATAAATTCATTTTACAATATTTTTGTACCAAAATTTTACATAAATTATTTCTATTCATTTGGAACAGAAATACAATTTTTAATTCAAGAATTCTTTGATTTTAATATTTTTAGATATTAAAGTCGTATTTTGACAATTTGAAATAATTAGATTAAACATTCTATTTTCAATAAAATAATTTTATAAAAATTATTTTCATACTTAAAACCTTATGTTGTGATTATATTCAACTTAAAATTTTACAAAAAGACTTTTGTTTATTTATTCATTAAATTTCTTATATTTAATAAACAAATTGTTTATTAATCAAATAAACGTTTATCCCCAAATTTGAAACCCTAGAATTCCATGTATCCTAGAGTTATTCCTTACACATTATTAAAATTCTTTAGGTTGATTCTTTGGAATATTTCCAACGCACATTTCGTTCAATTACAAGTTATTACGTGAACTGTGAGTATTTCCTATCCCCTTTTTGCTTTTATTCATTTTTGGGGTGTTACATGTACACTTATACAAATTACAAATACAAGTTCACATTTTTTTACAATACAATTCTAGTACTATGTGCATTTGCTTACAAACGTGCTTTATGCTTAGACATTACATGTAGAATACATTTGTACTTAGTGAAATCATTAACATTGTACAAGCCGACCTTAACATTGGATAGCGCTATTTGGATTGACAACCCGCCTAGGTTGATTCTCCCCCTTTTTCATCGGAGAATCCGTGGCCATTGTTAAGTTATTATCCACTTGTTGGATAAGTACACTACAGTTCATACAGTACATTATACAGTCACAGGGTTGATTTCGCTCATTTGTTTGATACATGGTTTACATATTTGCACTGTAGCTTGCACTTGAATTGTATATCTTTTTAACTTACTATATATATCAAAACTAGGAATGCTCACCAACATTTCATATGTTGACCAAAATTATTTTCGTACATGTTTCAGGTGCAGTTTGATCTAGTGCTTTAGCAAGGAACATTTAGTGCTTATTTTAATTCAGTTATTTCAATATTTACATTTCATTTAGACAATGTATTTTCCATTTTCCATGTAAGACAATTTTGATTATTCAATAATATTTACATTTTAGTACCATGAGCTTTTGAACAATCGTCACTACGTGGCACCTCGATGATTCCGCCATCGGTTGGGGTGTTACACTAGGTAGTGCCTTGTCATCATCTGAATTCGGCTCAGCTAAGTTCGTGTCTCTAGTTCAGTTTAGTAAATTTTAGTTAACCTTTATTTTATTCCAATTTATTTTTCAGTAAAACCCCCCTTTAAAATAATAAATTAATTTAATCAGTATTTAGGATAAGTAATCGAGTCTAGTTTTCGTTTTCCATTAGAGTCTCGTGGGTTCGATATCCGGACTTACTTTAGCTATACTAGAGTCGATAGATTCACTTGCCTGTCAGTAGTTTAGTTTTAGAGAGTCTAGAGTATTACTAGGTGTCTAGTTTTAGGTTTAATTTAGTTATTTTTATTAAACTACTTTTAGCACATCATTTCCGTCTGCCCATGGTCGTCAACAAGCATAGTAGCATCGCTTGTTAATGTTCCTGATTCCGTCTACCCCATTCGAATATCCCTAACAGAAACAGATGTGTATAGCACCTTCCAATCCCCGGTCTTCGTGGACTCCTTGCCGCGATTAGAGGCGATTCGATTATCAATTTCTTGAACTTGGCTCTGATGGCAATTCAAGTCCCAATAGATAATCAAACAAGCGTATATGGCTAACTCCCACAATATTATTAGATTCAAGAAAACTACACAAAAACTTGAACTTAAAATCCTTATGCCCACATTGTTAGATGTTAATTAGTAGAGGGGGTGAATTGTAATAATAGAATAATGAGAGGGTTGTATGTGTAACTAGTCATTTGTATTGAGCGTACTTAAATAACAAGTTGATCAGTAATAAAGGTAACGAATTGATTGAGAAATCTTCTTCCTTTGTGTTCTTCTTCTTCTTTAATCTCTCTCGTTCTTTATCTTTGATTACCATTTTTGTTCGTAACAATGGTATCAAAGCTTTCTTTCCTCTAACCTTAGGTTAGGGTTTGGGTTTCTACAACAACAATCGAATTTAGGGAAATAAACATCTTTACAGTTACAACAATCAAGAACCTGTAGCAACATATCAAGAACTGTGAATATCATGGAATTAGTAATGGAAAAGTTCATGTCACTAAGCCAAGAAGTAAGGTTGATGAATATTGTGACGAATTCAAATTCTTGTTTGATAGGGTCAATGTTTTTGAAGAAATTTCTGAATTCTATGCTATATACCTATTCATATGTGGTTTAGAACCGGAAATTAGAAAAATCTTTTTTAGATGGCATCAATATAGTTGTATTAAGGTGGAAGATGTGATTTCATTGGCTTTAAAAAATGATTCTAATGGCTTGCAAGATTCTTTTTCTCCATTCGATCATAATTCTTCTTTTTATAACAAAGATTTGGAATTTGATATTAACATTACTCTTGTGATAATATTGTTCAAGAAACGAATGTAGATGAAGTAATTGATAATGATGTTTTGGAAGAAAATGGATATGTTATTAAGGCTGTATTCACTATTTCGGGTGTTCGATGAAATGCCTCAAGGATTTAAAAATGAAATGAATGTTGGTATGCGTAACGATTTAAGAAAAAATGAAAAAGATGATGATGTTAGTGATGTAGAGGAGGGGCTAAAAGAAAATGATAATGATAATGAACTGACTAAAAGATTTTGTGATGAGCTTCAAGAATCCATTGATAAATCTGATAAGGATAAGAATCAAGAAATCGTTGATGTTTCTTACAATACTAATGTGAACCATTGGGTTTTTGCACATAAGAGTGATCCGTATGAAATTGGTGTTTTAAATCAGTATCTGAATGTGAAACTAAAAATTGGTGCTCATGAGATGATGAAAAAAATATCGGTCCCCGTACATGTCCCATAATTAACAATTACAAACCAAGAAAGAAAAGAGCTGGGAAATAGAATTTATGGGAAGGTGTTTAGTTCTTGGTTAGATAAGTGTAGTTCCATAATAGATAATCAGGTTATAGATGAGGAAATTGTTGGAATCTTGGGTTCAAAGAAAGAATTACGTACATTGAAACAGAATAAACGATTGACTTGAATGGATACTGGTTGAGAATGGCAGGGGTATAGTCAGAATAGAGACCATGGTATTGTATTAAAAGTTGTCACATATATTGAAGTTGCTGATAGTGCTTATCATTTTGGGTTATCACAAGAACTGTGTAGTAAAGGTGGTCTTAGAAAGGAAATCGCTGGTGTATTATTGGTAGAAATGGAAACCCAAATTGTTGTTTCTTGTTATGATTGTGAATGGGTGGTGTTCGAATAGAAGGACAAGGGTGTACATATGGCACAAATGGAAATCTAATTTGTTGTTCCTCATGGTGACCATGAAGAGTAGGTTGTTCATTTGTAAATTTATCTGAGAAAGTAGCATGTTTAGGAATGATGAAGGTTTAAAAGATGTGGGGAAAAAGAACAAAGTGGTTAAGAATGTTTCTTTTAATCATGCTTGTGTTTATAATTCAAGTTCTCCTAGTCAACATTTGGGTGTGGCTGGTAATGTTCTTGTTCATAGTCCAAAGGTTGGTTACATCCAGCCTAATAATAGTAAAACAGAGTCTTCAACTTCAGCTTGTTTTTCTGAGTAGCATGCTGTTTCGAATAATGTCGGTGGTAGTATTGATATATTTTTGGTTGCTGTTGATTCTTCTGGGCAACCAAGTTTAAAGCGTAGTTTTTTTTCTAGGAGTGTTAAGCACAATTTTAGTTTAGGGAGTGTTAAAAATCGACATGGTACAAGTCTTAATGTGTTGATATTGATGAAAGCAGGTGCATCTACGGTTTTTTGGCATTTGGAAACTTTTATGTTGGTGTTGTGTAGTAAAACAGCTTTTGATGTTGCTGATCAGTTGTTTATTAGCAAAATCTTGTTGCAAGGGGTCTCTAATTCTTGCGATTTTATCAACATGAGCAACTGCCATCATGTTAGTTCATTAAAAAAAAGAAACAGGTTCCCCCAATTGAGAAAATAGTTGATGATCTAGTTACATTTGACCAGCTAGCAAGTGGAACCATAGGCATCCGCACCGGAAGATTCATCGGACATTCCACTTTTGAGATACAACTAACTGCTTGGGTTGCTTATTCTCGTGCAAATGATACTATCCAAGGGATTTCACAATTTGGTTTTGATACTTTTGATTAGCGTGTTTTTTTTTCAATTTGTGTGATAGACTGATAGATACTTAGAAATATTCTCTTATTTTGATTTTTGGAGACAAAAAATCTTTTGAGGGGGGAGTTATGTTAGATATTAATTAGTAGAGGGGGTCAATTGTAATAATAGCATAATGAGAGGGTTGTATGTGTAACTAGTCATTTGTATTGAGCGTACTTTAATAACAAGTTTATCAGTAATAAAGGTAGCGAATTGATTGAGAAATTTTCTTCTTCCTTTGTGTTCTTCTTCTTTAATCTCTCTCGCTCTTTATCTTTGATTACCATTTTTGTTCATGGTATTTATATAGCTAACTACACCTATTAGACCATAATTAGGATTGTTATATTAATTACCCCACAAACATCTAAACATCTAAACCTAACACTTAATAAAGTATTATTATTCGCTACAGGATCCACTCCATGAAACCTTAGCACATTTAAGATCGATCTTCATTGCTCGAAATACCAAATAATGGGATCTCTGTTCCTAAGTGGTGTTTGCTCCACCATTCAGCCTCTACAGCAGCCCCGCCCCGCCCAATCCCCATTAATTTCTTTTTGTTCTTTGTTCATTCTCTTATGCGGAGGATTTCGCACGCATCAAAACCCGCTCACATATATTCCACGTTTATGTCGGTGCAACAAATTGCCCCAAAAACTAGTGCATTTGATGCGTGAAATCTTATATAATAAAAATCAGTCAATTTTTGAACAGGAAAACCCTATAAAACTACACACTAACGACAAGTGCACCAGTCACAATGTAGCTAAGGAAGTAAGTCTGGGATATCAAACCATGGACACAGATCTAGTGACTCTTGGTAATAAACCTCTATCAACTCCCAGTCTAATAAATTGGTTTTCGAGAAAATTATTTTTAACTGATTAATAAATATAACAAACAAATAAACCAAGACAGAAACAGAACACGAAGCTCAAAAAACTGGAGAGAAACTAAGATACTATGGAAAACAATTACCGAGATCTAGAATGCAACCCGCAACTTATAGGTCTTGGAATTGGACAATGGAATGGCTACCGGGTTCCTAAAAATACTTTTGACTTAAAAAAACTATAAATAATGCTAGATCACTTCTCAGTAACACCTCTTGGAAAATCCTAAAGGACATGTAATTCACTTGTTACTAGTTTGGATCACCTACCGGTCTCACCTCACTAGGGACTGTTAAGGTACTCAATTGACTCGCCCACCTACCGGACTCGCTAATCACAACACACCCAGAGGTATGAAGGAGTAATCTAAGGTTGTTAACAACAGATCAAATTTTCTAGGGAAACTAAGGTAAATGAGCAAGGATCTCCTATCGGTCCCACTTTTACGTAAAACCTAAAAACAAGACAAAGCGACACTCTATCTCCTCCTGATCTCAAGAGTGGCAAAACACTAATTCCAAGGATTCACAAGGCTGCTTATAGGTTATCTAAGACAAGAAACCTCTAGATTATACTATTAACACAAAGTCTATGGAAATCACAAGAAACCCTAGATTTGAAACTACCAAAGTTACAAACTAGAGAAAAAAAAAAAAAAAAACACAATCATGCAAACCGAATACTAAAAGTATTCATACGCATTCATAAAAACACAAAGATATTTTAGTAAGAAATTAAACCAAACTTGTATTATCCATAACCAAAAGTCACAAATCACAAAGTAATCATCAATACGACCTAGGTAGCGTAAATGTTTAGGCCATGGGATGTGGGGACGACCTAGGGTCAGCGAGGCCCGTCCTGGGTCGGCCTCACCGCCCCCTTAGGCCCGTCCCCATCTTGAGTGTCTTGTGGAGGACGATGGCAACGAGGCTGACTTTTTGAAATTGGACCGTTGGAAGGGTAACAGTCAAACAAAACGGCCACCTTAAAAAATCAATGTTACATATATAAATACTAATCACCCCCATTATTTAAAACACACCCACCTATACTTCTGAAAAATATCAAACTCTCTATAAAAAAATCAAACAATGTCTTCTTCATCTTCGTGGGGTTCATCATCTACAATATCGCAGCACAAGCGACAAAGATCATTGTTTGAGGAAGAATGGGAGGAAGTCTCGTCACTACCACGAACTAGGCAAGCGACCATAAACAGAGACCGATAAAGTTAGTTTTATATTTTAGATTTTATATGTTTATTAGATTTATTTTCTTAGATTTTATATGTTTATTATATTAATATTTTTAGATTTTATGTGTTTATTATATTTTTATTTTTAGATGTTATATGTTTATTATATTTGTATTGGCAACATATGTGTAAGTGCCTATGATAGATTGGTAGCCGATTATATTGCCAACGAACCCTTGTACACGGAAGCCTTGTTTAAGAGTAGGTTCCGAATGAGTTGTCGACTGTTTTTACATATAGACGTTGACGTTTCGAGTTTTCACCCATTTTGTACCTTACAATATGATGCTAGAGGTAAATGGGGATTCACCACCTTACAAAATTGAACAGCGGCACTTCGCCAACTGGCGTACGGGACTGCAGCCGATGCGTTAAACGAATATTTAAAGATGTTCGAAAGAACTACACGAGAATGTCTGTACAACTTTTGCAAATGTGTGGTGAAGCTATACAATAAGAAATATTTGCGAAAACCAAAATCGAGTGGCATCCAAAAATTGTATCAGTTTCACCAAGAAAATCATAGTTTTCTAGGAATGCTCGGAAGCATTGATTGCATGCATTGGCCATGGTGGAACTGCCTGAATGCATGACACAGAATGTTCCAACGAGGCGACCAAGGACATCCAGCAATAAACCTAGAGGCTGTTGCGTTGCAAGATCTAAGGGTTTAGCATGCTTTCTTTGGTGTTGCTGGTTCGAATAATGACATTAATGTCATCAATCAATTAGAGGTTTTCGACGACGTCATAAAAGGAACCGGTCCAGATACTAGGTTTATGATATCGGGGGTGGAATACAGGCGCGGATATTATATTGCTAATGGAATATACCCACCCTACTCAGTAATCTTGAAAACTATTTCACACCCGACCGACGAAAAACGAAAGAAATTTGCCAAGTATCAAGAAGCGGCAGAAAGGACGTGGAATGGTGTTTTGGGGTTCTACAATCAAGATGGAACATCATTGAAACCCCAACACGTGCCTTTGAACCAAAAAAGTTGCGTTACTATATGTATACTTGTGTCATGTTGCATGACATGATCCTCGAAGACGAAGGCATGACCATTTGTGAATATGACAAAAAATGCGGTGGAGGAGAATAGTATTCTGGTTAGCCCGGAACAACAAGATTTAAACGCGTTCTCGTACATAACGCGCACACACATCAAAATCTTCAATCGGATTTGGTTGGAACTTCGGACACGACTACCTTATTTGTAATTTTTTTTTAATTTCAGACAATCTTGTATTTTTGTAGTAATGGGTTTTTTTTAATATAACGTAAGTTATATTACTAATTTTAAAATTAATTTACTTTTTTAAATATTGAATATTAATTAATTAAAGAACAAAAAAAAAACGAAAAGGAGGAGGTCCATCCTCCACACTCTTACTATTCTTAGTACCATCTCTAAGAATGGACCGTTCCCACACACCCTATAGCGTTTGCTACTCATAACCAAGCAAAAACACAAAAACACAAAGAAAGTGATGGCCGTTCATCGTGGAGAGTAAAAAACAATTCTAATTATTTTAACTTCTTTGACGTGCCTAGCAGGTTGTTTTCTTGCTTCCATCTAACCTACTAATTCCTATTTCCGTCTCATTTTGCCATCCATAACTAACCTACTAATTCAAGTCCATATTGTATTTTGCTCTCCGTGGACATCTCGATAATTTTACTTGTTACAAATATGGTATAAACTGAATGATATTATTACTGAAACAAACATTACAAAGAAAATATCTACAAAACTCTCAAGAACTCTAACCAGACTATATCCTCACAATCAGATCATCAACACGATGATCTGTGATCTCTCACACACTAACAATAATCAGTAGAACATGAACTACAAACAGAAAACCCTAAACTATTCTAGAGAGAGAAATACACGAGAGATATCTGAGAGAAAGAAAGTTAAAACAATGAAAGAGCTAAAACTGGTAAACACAGGAGACAACATCTGTAACACCCCAACCGATGGCGGAAACATCGGGATGTCACGTATTGATGATTGTTTAGTAGCTCATGGTAATACCTATGTTTAAATAATCCTTTATTACATTACAATATTGAATTACATTAAAGTCTACATCAAATTATCAAACAAAGCTTAAACTTCAAATATCTCCTCATGCTAACTCTAGACTTCAAGCATCAGTATTTCCTGTAAAGTTGGAAAAATGGGGGGGGGGGGGTCAACTAGAAGTTGGTGAGAATACATAATCCATGTTAAGCATATAGTTTAAGTATAAAAGTCTAGCAATTCGTATGTCTATCGTAAATTTAAGTCTACATGAATAGTATAATATGTTGACATAATCAAACCTCCGACTAGTTTAGGTCCATCCCGTCATCTACGGTTCACCTTAGTAATATGTTGAACGATAACAATCACCCACGTTACCTATGTAGGAGGTACACGTATCCGGGTGGGGTTGTCAATCCAATAGATCTATTATTGAGTATCGCCGGCTTGGCCATAGCTAATGATTATGTAAATGATGAAACTCGTTGAAACTCGTTGAAACTGTTGACTAATTCATGAGGCAATAAAGTTTACTACTAGACATGCATGTTGAATTGCTTAAAATTGTTGCAAGTATAAAGTATCGCATAAACAGGATTACGTAAACTCACCTTAGCAAAGTGTACATGCTAGCAAGTAGCGACAAGTCTGAACTTGGATTAATTGAACTCTTGTATCCTAATACAAATAAATGATGCCTTAAATTCTAATACAAATAAGCTTGTTTCGTTTCTTGGTTGTAAAGATAGTTTATTCAACTACCTAGACTCGCATTGAATGAATGCGCGTCTTAAAGTTTGTATGACTTAGCGAACCGATAGTAACTTCGTTTGGTTTTCTTGAAAATATATGCGTATGTATAGTTATTGGAAATAAATAAGTTATTGAAGTTATTGGTAAAGACACATTTTGTATAACGAAATTATATTTACGTAGCTTGACTCAAATGTTAATTCGTCTCGTATCTTGGGTAGTAAATATATGTACTCGTTAATAAACATAAATATATCAATTTTTTTTTGACGGCGTAAGATTTGAAGGTTAGAATTTATTTGTAAAAACATAGTCCCGTCTATACATAATCATAAACTTGAAAGGCCGATTTGGTTCTTATATTTTATAAAAATTTGGGCAGAGTTTCCTCTGTTTTTGTAATAAACCAACGACGCAAATCGTCTAATTTTATCTCAAAACTCAACACAATTTACCAAAGTCTTTACACACAACAAAACGGTTCAACAAAACGGCTCAAATCCTTGACGTTTTAATAATATAATTTGTCGTTTTGATAGTTCAAAAGACCATATTTACGAGCATAAGCTAGTCGTTATGTGATTTGGCTAAGCTAACAATAAAATAATTTTCATTATGATTCGGTTCGGTTCGTTCCACACAAAGCGTGTCTCATTAACCATATAAATATAATTTCAATATCAAAATAGATAAAACGACATGGCGCGCATTGTACCTTCCCATGACAACTCGTGAACTGACACGAACGAGCCTTGAACCGAGTTGACAGATCTGACCCGACTTGACCGTTGACTGGAGTTGACCAGCTTTGACCAGCTTTGACTTGGTTGACTTGGTTGACCCGGGCCTTGACCACATCCAGACCGAAAGCAGACCTGAACCAGACCCGAAGCTGACCCGAGATCTAAACCGAACACGAACCTGACTTGACCCAAGTTGAACCGGGACACGAACCAGATCTGAACCAGACCCCTAGGGCCGCCGCCTTCCTTCTGCAACAACCACAACCACCCGAGCCTTGGAACCACCACCCGCTACACCCCCTTAAAGTCCCGTCGCCGTCTTTCTTTCTGCTCGATACGGTTGCCTGGACCACCACGCCGCCGCTGCCACCAAGGAGGTGGCCGGCCGGCTCTGCTGCAGAGAGGGGGAGAACAGAGGGAGACGAGGGAGAGACGAGGGAGAGAGCTGGAGAGAGGGACCTGCGTTTTTTTAGAGAGAGAGTAGAGAGAGAGTAGGTTACAAGGGTTGTTTGCTGCTTCTTTGAGGGAGAAAGGAGATGTAAGGGTTGAATTTTATAGGTGATTATAAGCTAGGGTTTTCTTTGTGTTAGGATGAAGAAGAAGAAAAGACTAAGAGGTTAAATAGATAGGGTTTTGTGTGGGTTAAGTGGTTGGGGACCGCGTATATGGGCCAGCTACTGACTCGGTCTCGTTTAAATTTCATAACTCGTTTAACCGCTAAAATAGATATTTGTTAAATTTATTTATATAAACCGACTTAAAACGAGTGGTTGGACTGTATATTTGTTATAATATATTTTTAGTCACGTTTAGAAATTTACAAGGATACAGGTCGGTTTACTAGTGTGTTATTATTTACAAATGTGTTATTTGGCGAAATTAGATAATTAAATTTTTTAACGAATAAGTATGTATTCCTTAGTTAACGAGATATTATTGTTAACGAATTAACGAATCGTTTTAGGAATAAAATATTATTATTATTATATTATTCGGGAAACGCTGGGCGTTACAACATCTTTATATAGTAGCTAATATAGGTTTGGGAGAAAGCACACCCGAACCTCTAATCTCCGTTGGATCATCATAAGAAAACACGCTTGAGACAATCTTGACCCTTGGATTAATACACACGGATTGCCACATAAGCTTTGACACCGAGCCTCTTATTATCTTCGAATGGGCCACCAGATATGTATATGATCTTGGGCTACATAACTTGGGCTAATTATCTTGGACTCCTTTCTTGAATCATCTTTGCTGGACCCTCTCTAAGCTATCAGCCCTTCATCATAAGTCCAATACCTGAAATAAGCTCATGCAACATATTAAAACAAACTTGTACCACTACAAAAAAATTGCTATGTAGTGACACTTAAAAAATGCCACAAAAGGCCAAAAAAGTGCCACTAAAAGCCCATGCAAGAATGAGCGGCACCACAAAAAAAGTGTCACTAGAAGCAGTAGCACTAAAGCCTTTTAGTGGCACTTTTTCAATATGCCGCTGCAAAGTTTTAGGCTTTTAGTGGCACAAATTTTGTGTCGGTAAAAAAATGTTCCTAGTTACAATGTTACATATATACATACTATGCTTAGTGACACTTTATTTTTTACCACAATATAAAGAAGACTTTTGTAGCACAAATCGTTCATAAAATTATTTCTAATTAAATATACATAATAAAATTGTTATTTTTCACCCTATAAAATAAAAAAAAATAACATAATGTAGAAATCATAATATTATAAGTTCCATACGAAACATGTTCCAAATGTTTACAAGAGAAGTCAAAAAAATTATTTCTAGTAGGACTTTTACTATAATCAATTAGTTCTAAGCAACTATGAATCTTATTATTTGTAGTTCTCCCATATTGTACATGCTTTCATCTCTGCCATTATCAATCACCAGTGGGTATGCCCACGCGTTGCAGCGGGTATCTCAGTTGATACGAACCACCACCCATTCCTACTATTGTTAATAATGTAAACAAAATTTTCATAAACTTTTAAATAATTAACCTCTAAGACATCACATGCTTAACAACTCTTATAAACATGTAAAAAACAATAAACATATATGAAGCACTTTTTCTTTCAAAACATTTATTCATAGACCATGTGTAGTGGTACGCGAAATTGGGCGTTTCCCCATCCACCACGCCCCATAACGCCCTGCACACCGCCCCCGGGGGCGTTATGGGTTAAAAATGGGCGTTTCGCGCTGGAGAAGGGCGTTTTCTGACCACCTTTTTGATCAGCCAATGAAATAAAGTATATGTGGAGCAGCCCACTACGGTCGGTCTTATAGCATCTACATCTACATCTACATCTATATCTACATCTACATCTACATCTACATCTACACTATATAATAAAAGAAAACACATGAGGGACACATGGCACTCCCTCATGAATTCTCTCATTTTATTATTTAATACATTAAACTCAAATTTAATTATAATAATTGATTTGCAAAACCATGATATAAGTTTATTAAATTAATTTTTAGTAATTATTTTAATAATCATTGTTGTAACTGAAATCATTAATAAAAGAAAACACATGATTCTTTTTTATATAACATATTTATATTTATGTATTATTAACTTTGAATTTAACTCATGTACTTTAAATTAACCCATTTTTAAAAAAAATTAATCAGTTATTCTAAGTTTAAAATTAATTTTGTTACAATATTTGACAAATGATTATTAAGTTTTATTATTTTGGTCATTGTTTTAGATATTAAAGTATGTTCAGTAAATACATATTAATTTTAAATGCTTAAAATAGTTCAAAAGTCAAATCAAGAAATTAATAATAACACAATGCAATTAGTCAAGCTTTTTTGTGAGACTTTTATATTGTTCAAAACAAATAAATAAAATAAATCAATCAACATTAATTGATTTTATCTATAGTAATAAAAGACAACACATGGAGTACATAGAACTCCATTATAAAGCCCCCCTTTTTTTATTATTTCAAACAGTTGATTTATTTTAATTTGTTTCTTTTTTTTAATAATTATAACTTATTTAGTTTTTATTTGTTACAACTATAATTATTAACATAATTACTGGAATTCAGTTTAATATATATATATATATATATATATATATATATATATATATATATAGGTTTAGGATCCTGTACAAAGTACATTTTTCGTGAGAAGTGTGAGAAGGACTAAGAATTGACATGTAGACATCATTTTTTGGATTTAGGAATGATTTTTTAGGTTGTTTAAACTTGAAAAACACCAAACACAACAATCCAAAACATAATACAATGTATTATAGTCATTAAATTTAAAAAAAAAACTAAAACACACTACTTAACGCTTAAAACACACTGCTAATGTTCTTAGCATGGTGTTTTAAGTTTTAAGCCTAAAATACATTGTTTTCGGTTTTTAATTGTTATGTTTGTTGTTTTTATAGGCAAAACAATCCAAAACATCACGACTAAATTCAAAAAATGATGCCTAAGTATCAATTTTTAATACTTCTCACACTTCTCACAAAAAAAACACTTTGTACACGATCTTGACCCTATATATATATATATATATATATATATATATATATATATATATATATATATATATTCTATGTTTTTGTAAATCAATTAATATAATTATATTTTAATACAAAATTAGAAATAAATTAATAGACATAATTTGAAAATGTTCATGAACTAACAAAAGTAATATTTATTAAATTTTTTGTTTAAGATAATGTATTTATATGTTATTAAATTTAAATCGTGTACCTTAAAAACGTGTTTTTAATATGTGGTCTTTCACTCTAAGTTTAAAACTATATTTCTTATAATATTCTAAACAAATAAAATAAAACAAATCAATCCACATTAATTAAATATTTGATTCAATAAAAAACTAAATATGTTTGGCTATTTTCGTATTATAATAGTCTGATATATAAAATACATTTTATATATGAAAAATCATTAATTGAAATCTTCATTGACTTTGTTTTTTCAAGTTTTAATAGAGAAATGCAATATCTAAAGAGTCTTTGCATTACTAATTCGTTTCAATCTTTATTTTCAGGCTATTAATTTACACAATCTTTTTTTATAATACAATCAAATTGAACCAATAAATGTCATTATTTTTAAGAACCTTGATGTTAGAAAAAATGATTATACACTCAAGGTTAGAAATACTTTGGCTTTAAGGAAACTTGATGTTAAATTCCAAAATGAACAATACTCGATTGGGATGGTTTAACGGATGAGGAGATATTTTTAAATTAATTTCATTTTTTTATATCTTAGCCTAAACAGATTTACCTTTATTACTTTTTTTTATTTTTGTTTTGTTTTGTTGTACCAGCAGTCTACAAGATAATAGCTGTGTATGGAAGATATATTTTGGAATGTTTGAAAAAAGTTTTATGTGAATAAAAATGTTTTTTTTTTCAAGAAATCATTTAGGGGCTGATGAATATTTAATATTTTTTCGGTTGTACAGGAAACTTTTTTTATTTTAAATAAAATATGTAATCTAATTTTTCTTAATTATATTTTAAATTTATATAATATATATATATATATATATATATAATTTAAATTGTTCAACCCGTGTATCACACGTGTACATAACCTAGTCATTACATAATTTATAAACAAAATATCACATTCGTGATAGCAGTCAAACAACCAGGAGAATGGCTATGACCGTAATAAAGCTTAAGCATGAATCAAATGGCGTAAACTCCTATCATATCGTCATATTCAGATGTTGATAACTCCGGCGACGAAAACAAATTAAATTCAATTATTACGTATAAAACCAATACTGATGTGATATTGTAAAAAGGGGCATTAGGAACCCAAATTCCTAAATCCATGTTTATAACAAAAAACCTAAATGACAAGAAATGAAGGGATCTTTATTTCATAAGGTGAAGAACAAAATACATGAACTTGTAATCTTTTCGGTGGAGACAAACGAATAACAGCAGGGGTGTTCGATCACGATTTAATCCGCTCAGCCGTAAACGCAGTTGTATTCTTGGAAAACATTGAAGCCATCTTGATCTTTGTTTCCTTGTCCATAATCCGTAGACCGTTTAGGTACCTTTCCACTTGAAAAAGTTAAAAGTGTTACAGAAAAATCCCGATCACCATCTAGTTTTCAAATAAATAGCACTAACACTCGAATATTATATAATACGATGTTGAAATTAGGGGGCATGATATACAATCTTGTGATCATCACACATACGAAGTCATTAAATCTTGTAAATATGTCTAATGTATAACTGGTGAATCATACAAAATCATTTTGTTTGATTACTACTTTGAATACCACAGAGCTTAAACTAAACAAACAATCAAACTGTAAACTAAAAAATATTGACCTGAACAAATTAATTAATTGCAGCCAATAAGAAGAATGTACATTCACGCATGTCCATTGATGCTTTCAATTCCAATCAGCGTAAGGGTAGGTTGTTCTACTACTTGAAGCAATCAATAACCAGCTAGTTTTATACAATCTCAACAACACCATCTTGTTATACAATCTCATCAAAAACATTTAGTGCTATACAATCTCAGCAACAAAATGTTGGTATTGGCTTTTATAGATAAGTGACATGCAATGTGTCCACAAAATCAGGAATCCTAGATTCCAAATTCGATATAAAATTATAAAATTGAGGAAACTGAATGTTGAAACTAACCCCGTCAAGTTGACTCAGAGGTGAAGACTGGGCTCACAAAACAACTCGTATATCTTAAGTTAGATCAGCCTTGTTACAGAATTGTCAGTGACGCAGCTGGATTCTTAACATGCACGGCCACAATCTTCGTTTTCAGCTTCAAAACGTCGACATTTCCTCTCTCGGTGGAATCATTTGCATAAATAGAGGGTTTATTATTTTACAAATTACATTTGGGGGGTATTGGGGAAAAAAACTAAAAATGGTGATGTATCCAAATGAATTGGCAGTATCAAACAAATTCTGCAAAAAAAAATAGTGATGCCGCCAAATGGGATCTTTGGTTCTTTGATGCCGCCAATTAGATTGATTTCTTTGATGCCGCCAATTCATAAGGAGGGTTCATTTCTTATATAAGGCAACGGGCTCTATCCATTCTCTCCATCCCATTCCACAAATACATTATATCGTTCCCACATATCTCAATCCCATTTACAACACCACATATCTCAATCCCATTTACAGCACATTGTAAAAAACTAAACAAAATACCAATATGAGATATAATACATTTCCTGCAATTGTTCTGGAGGGTACGGTTTTTTATTGATATTGGGTCGATGTTACATCCACATGGAGTTTTAACAGTTTTGTGCGGGGATGAGCCATGCTTAAAAGCATCGTCTCCTGTCTCATCCCCTGCTTGGCATCGCTTTTCTGTGGTCCAAAAAAGCGGTGTCTTTGGATCGGTGTTACATCCACATGAAACTACTTGGATCGATGTTACATCCACACATGGTATAACACGTGTAGAATGCAACATTGTCACTGTAGTTTATAATATTTTGCGGTTGGTTGTCGTTGCTGATCTCAATCTCCAGTCTACCAAACCCAGACATTCCAACAGGCTCTTTAGGGGGGGTCGACTTTCCAGGCAAAGCCTGTAGCGCAAGGCCAACCGTTGTTGACGAATCGCATCATGTGATTAGCGACGTCGGCGACATCGGATGATCCTGCTCTTGCTCGTGCTTCTTTGGCAGGGCAGCCTGGGTTGATCATTGGGTACCTTTAGATTTGGTACCCATGTCAAACAGATTTGTTTATAGCCCTGTTTGATTCAAATGGGTTGGAATCCCAACTTGGTCCTGAGCCCCCTGTTTGACTTCAATAAAGCAATTGTGATGGAAGGTGCGAAACAGAAACTTAATGAACTCTGCAACAAGAAACGGTGGTAGAATATTGGAATTGGTGATCTCGGAAATAGATTGTCTTTTAACTCGGTAGATTGTATAGTTTGAATGACTAGTTTGGAAAAATAGTTGTTAAATAAATTTGTATTATTTGTTTTAAATAAATCTATCATTATTACATGTATTTACTTTTATTTTAGAAAACGTATAGTAATAATACTAGTAGTATTAAAATTAACAGTAAGATAATAAGGTTGCCTGACTGGCAGGCCCTGCCAGACTGTACAGAGGCCCAAAAATGGCAGCCTGGCCCGTTTTCAACATAGTGAGTTTTCAAAAAAAAATGATTATGTGATCTTGTTTTAGTGTTTAACGCTTGTATTTGGATTTTAATTCTAGTGGTTGTTTCTCCTATCAATGTTTGAATCACATGTGGCTTAACGATTCGTATATTCATATGCATACACCAAAATAAATGTTACAACAACAGTAATTAAGACATGTTTACAAGTTAAACCAGTTCGTAACTTCCGTGGGAGCCTGATTCATAAGACGTTCAGATTGCCTTCTTGGTGGTTGGTGTTGGGCTTGTGTTTCATCGTTGGGTGGTGGTCCTTGATTCCCGTACTGATCATCGGGAAATAGGTTTAAATTCAGTGCGGTCGAAGGTCCTGGCCGGCTTGAAGGTCCTTCGTCACACGAATTATGCAGGGGATGGTAATGAAAATCACTAACATAGTCGAGATCAACCCGTGGCAACCCCTGCCCAACCGGCGTCACAAAATCCTGTGACGGAAATGCCCAACTATCTCCGACGCCAATTCCGCTTGCAATCAAGTTAGCTAGCGGACCTGTCACCGCCGGTTGACCGCCACTGGACCCACCAACATCACCAGTTCCCTGTACAAAGGAACTATCCAATCCAAACGGAGTTCCAAGTTGGTCCAATCCAACATCAAAGAGTTGCGGGACATATCCCCCACCCTGGTTCTGATTGTTACTGGCCGCAACAGATGCACCAAACCCAGCCTCATTGTCCAACGGAGTTCCAGCTTGGGGTTGATTTTCCGCCACGTTTGTCGGCACCTGACGGGGAGCGTGTCGCCGGCATACCCTTTGAGGTCGTGCCGGTGCTGACAAGTCGACGGCGTCCCTTGTAAGATGTGTCGGATTTTGTAAGTGTCCGACATCGTGTGACATCATCATACTGTGGAACGCCATGTTCTGTATATGCTCAAGCTGCGTGGCGAAGGATTGAGGATCATTAAATGCCTGCTGGGAAGACCGGTAAATATCCCCTATGGCATCCCTCTACAAACAAAATTATTAGTTAGAAACCGTAAACTCAAATAATTAATGTATGAAATAGACACGTAAAAATGCTTTACCATCAGCTGGATTCTAGCACCGTCTTCTTGGAAACCGCCAACTGGGGCCGGTGCTACACTCGGATTGCCAATAAATGCAACGGTACGCCCCAAATACCATTGCATATAATCGGGCTCTGTGGAAGTCGTCCTTATGGGATCGGACCTGTAAACCGTGTTACGACGGTTATTCCAGGCGTTGATGTAGGCTTCGTGCCTACTCATCCAGTCCGCCCCGTTGTGTCCTTGCCGCCCCAAAGCATGCAGTCTTTCAAGCTGAGCCATGGGTACGGTTAGGTTTATTTGGGGAGGTATGTACTGGAGCATGACGAATTGCTTCATAACCCGTTGAGGGTAATGATTCTCAACGATCTCAAAGCATATAAGCGGACAACAGCTCGTCCAGCTTTCGATCCCACTTGAACATATTGCCGGTAGTTGATCCAAAACCGAGGTGTAGGGGGTCCAGTTGAACTAAAAACATAAAAACAAACACTTAAGTCAGTTACAAAACACAATAAATGCGTGATTAATACAAAAAACTAAAAATAATGATTGTAGCTGTGAACGATATGCCCTAAGGCAGTGGGTGGATACCTCCCTGAAGTTTAAATTGCGGTCTCTCCACCTTCAAAATTAACAGTTTAAAAAACGTGTTCAGTAAAAAAAAATACAAAGGGATGTCATGCGGACACATTATATTTGTTTGGGCTTTGCGATATATACCGAGCCGCTAGTGGGCAAGTATAATCAAACCGGTTTGAGGGTGGTCGTGGCGCAAGACACCGAATCCTCTCCCATACCCATATTTGAAGGAGCATCATGGGCCCGGTCACGGCTTTCCTATCCGGTTGGGTGGCATCACAAAGCCGCCTATAAAAACAACGGAGAACCGCACTGCCCCAACTATAAGATGCTGTTCGGCTTAGGTCTCGTAAAAATCTTAAATAAAAAACATTTAGTCTATCATTGTTATTATCAGGGAATAAAGTGGAACTGATCAAATAAAAAATGATTAAACGAGCACGGAAATGCACGCTTCATCCGTAGCCTCAGCTTCAACAAACGGCTCGTTTAGTTTATTAATAATAACACTACCCAAAACGGATTTGCCGGACATTTGGTTCTCTGCAGGCGTAACACCTAACCATCGTCGGCACAACGCTATTGCCTCGGCAGTAGACATTGCATCATCTGCCCCAGACACAACAGCTCCCTCGATAGGTAACCCCCACAAGACGTTAACATCTTGTAAGGTGACAGTAGCTTCACCAAATGGTAGGTGGAACGTGTGAGTTTCGGGCCTCCATCGTTCCACCAAAGCTGTTATTAAGGTGTGGTCAACGTATCGATAACCACAATCTATAAGGCCACCAAACCCTGCGGCATCGACAAGGTTACGAACCCGTCCTACAACAGGGTTGTCACGAAGTGCCCTCTGTAGGCTTCTATCGCTACGTTTTTACCATAAGGGGCTCATTGAAGTTTTCATCGTTTACGAAAATGTGAAAGGAACGATACCGATCGCGCAGATACAACACATCGTTGCTTAGGGGACCAGGGTGTAAGTTTATGTTTTGATTCATGGTGGGAGGAATTTGCTTGGTATGATTTTTTATAAATTTAAAATGTTTCAGATGGAGATTGTAATGGTGATGGTGTGGAAATGGATGTGGGTGGTGCTCCTTCTTCACCTCACCCTCCATTTTATAACCCACAAAGGCTCACTCTTGCACTCTCAAAAACACTATTTGCCTATCAAATCATCTGCAAAATACAAGACCATTGCATGTAATGCTAGAGTTTTTTGTGAGTGTGTTTATAGCCTGCAAATATGCAGGTCTCGAACCCATGAAAACTCTATTTGGGTTGGCGGCATCAATGCATGAATGTAGATTGGCGGTATCATGACGGCAAGAATGGAGAAGACCCAATCCCATTTGGCGGCATCAATGGACTACACTGTTTTGGTTAGCGGCATCATTAAAGTGTGGCTTTGGGTTGGCGGTATCAAAGGTGAAGACATGAAGTGAATTAGCGGCATCATTGAAGCAGGGAATTGGGTTGGCGGCATCACTGTTTTGGTGCAGAGATTTTGTTTGATACCGCTAAACTAATTGGATACATCACCATTTTTAGTTTTTTCACCCAATACCCTCCAAATATAATTTGCAAAATAATAAACCCCTAATTATGCAAATGATTCCTCTCGGTGACATTAGTATTTCAAATCCACGTGCCAAACGCACATAATATGGATAAAGCGACATCCAACTGTAATAGCAACATCGATTTCAACATATAAGAGGTTACCTATTCAAAAACCAAAAAAAAAAAGTTAATAAATTTAAAACAAAAGAGAGCAAACTGAAATAGAAGAGAATATTATGTGTGGTCAGGCTGGGAAACGGGTTTAATTATTTTTCAAGTATGAAGGTAAGTGCTGTCAAAGTGCCAATACCCACCTAATGAAGGACAAAAGCATGGTGTATAACAAAGTAGAAGATCATTCAAACCATGTTAGTAGAGTTTGTTCTTTTTGTTTGTATTACTTTATGAGATGTATATAAATTGCAAATATTCTGAGCATGGTTTAAAAAAAACGGGTGAGGCGTACGCCTTGAGGCGCGCCTCGAGGCAAAACTCTATGAAAACGAGTCTGAGACGCGCCTCATGAGGTTCAGATTGTACATATGCCTCTAAGGGCTGAGGCGCTTGTGCGCCTCGGATGGTTTAGGGTATTTATTATGTGTGTGTGTGTGTGTGTGTTTTTGTGTGTGTTTGACTTTTTGGGTCAATTATTTTATTTTTGATGTGTGTTTTTGATGTTTTAGACTTTTCTAGGTCAAATATTTTATTTTTTACACACATAATTTTTATATTTATTTTTTGACTGCGCCTCAAGCTTATGCCTTGGTTCGCCTCGAGGCTTACGCCTCATGAGGTGAAGGGAAAACGCCTCGAGGCTTGTTTCCGTTCTTTTAAACTTTGATTCTGAGCAAAACAAAGCCTAAAAGGAAGACATCAATTGTTAAGGTGTATAACTATAAATGTGCATATTGTAGAGGCCAAATGTTCGAATCAAATAATTTTTTTCTTGTTTTTCTACAATGACGAAAACAGAAGTGGAAAATCCCTAAACATGTATTGAAGCTTATTGAGGTGTTAAAAAAGGTATTAATCTGTAAATCGTATATAAGCTGTGAAGACAAACATGTACAAGATGTAAGCAAAAATATTGTAAGACCTTCCTTCAATTATGACACGATGATCATATTTTACCAATTTATCATTGGCTGATGAGCTTATGCACATCATTTATGACTTTGGGACATAATACATAAAGCAGCGTACTTATTAAAGCACCCATGATGTTTAGCATTTTGTTAACATCACAATTCACAACAGTGGTTAAATTTGGCTTGGAAGTTGAACAATATATTATCAATCCAGTATGTGGTACACTATTTTTGGGTCTAAGAGCATGTTTGGCTCTCCTTATTTCCACCTCCTTATAACTTATTACTTTTCTAAAAAGTTGATAAGTTAAAAAAGTGTTTGAGAAAGGTGACTTATGACTTCTACTTATGAGATTTTATAACATGAAAAAAGAGTTTTTGAAAAGTAAGTGAAGAGTAACTTTTCAAAACTCCTTATGACTTTTTGTAAAAAGTTACAAGGAGGTGGAAATAAGGAGAGCCAAACATGCTCTAAGTGAGATAATGAAGCGACTGTCTGCATGCGAATCTATCTTAAAGCTATGGTTAGCAGGTTGAGTAATGGGTCAGGAAGGTGCAGGTAGTTTTGTTTAGCTGAAAGTTTAAAAGAACGGAAACGAGCCTCAAGGCGTTTTCCCTTCGCCTCATGAGGCGTGAGCCTCGAGGCGAACCGAAGCATAAGCTCGAGGCGCAGTCAAAAATAAATATAAAAATTACGCGTCCATAAAAAATAAAATGCTTGACCTAGAAAAATCTAAAACATCAAAAACACACATCAAAAATAAAATAATTGACCCGAAAAGTCTAAAACACCAAAAACAAAAACACCCTAAACCACCCGAGGCGCACCTGAAGCACACATTTTCTTAGCGCCTCAGCCCATAGAGGCGCATGTACAATCTGAACCCCATGAGGCGCGCCTTAGACTCGTTTTCTTAGAGTTTCGCCTTGAGGCGCACCTCGAGGCGTATGCCTCACCCGTTTTTTTAAACGGGCTCATTAAACTATGCTCAGTTTCTAAATGGTAAAAGAAATAAATATGATAAATGTCTTTCGCACTTCAGTTCTTTTCATGTTTTTTGATTTTCCCATCATCAATCAAGCTTTTGAACAATGAGTCAATGAATTGATGAACCAATATGTTAATCTAAAATCATTAAAATTCAACAAATAAATGGGTAGTGTTTCATCGGGTTGACATGAAGCCTAGAATCATCTCATCATTTTTATATCATATAAGCTCAAAGCTTTCAGAGATGAATTTCCTTACCAGACGGTTAACACCGATAACACTTTCTTTCTTTTCTTATGTTATTGATCTGAAACAAAAGAAAAGAGTGGTATGATATGATCAAACCATGACCTTTATTAACATAAAAAGGTACTTTTGCATGGAACAATAGAATTATTATAGAAGCATTTAATTTGAACAACATCAATAAACATTAATTAAAAAACATTAAGCTGGGTTAAAATGAAAAACGGGTGATGATTATTATGTATATAATTTCATTAAGACTACTCGGAGTGGTGAGGGGGGAAAGAGGGGGATGAAGCGCCATGTGACACTTGTGGGACCTATGTGGGGGGAAAAATTATGGGGAGTGGAAGGGGGGGGGGGAAGGAAATAATATTATATTGTGTTAAAGTTAAAAAAAAAAAAAAAAAACCCTGACCAATCAGAAGATGCCACGTGAACCCACCCCAAGCCCCATGCCATCTGAATGCCCCCCGCCCCTTACTCCCGCCCCTTCCCACGCCTGGCTGCGGCGGTGTTACCCCCCTTCCCGCCCCCAATCCCGCCCCACTCCGAGCAGACTAATTATAAGGCATTTGAGTATTTCATTCTCCAGAAGTAGACCTATACTCTTTGCCTTCTATTCAGATTTCACTGGTTTGGTTTCATTAGTTCAAAATGGGCTAGTTTATTGATGCACATCCTAAAAAAAAAACAATAAATAAAGAATGTTATAACTGAGGGGCGCAGACGCTGATATTATAAAGACCCAAATGAACAAGAGCTTCAACAAGAGAGATAATTAAATCAAACCCCTGGATTATAAAATAAGAACAGTAAGATGAGAAATGGAACAAAATTAGTGAAGAAAGAACAATTAGGAGAAAGAATACTTACAAGAATTTAATGAAAATTGGTGGGTGAAGCTTACGTTATCCATAGATTAGGGTTTGTTTGCCTGATTCAATAGGTTGTATGGACGATTCATTGAATGGGTCATGAGGTTGGGGGTTATGAAACCATGACTGTATAAGAAGAACTCTGAGATTTGTGGGTAACTGGGCTAATATGGGAGGAAATTGTATATAAAATATGGATTTGTATGGGACATTCAAGTCTTTCTTCATTCATAATGGCAATGCATTTGTTACATAAAAGAAAAGGGAGCTAAAAAGGTTGTCTTGAATGGTAAGGTTTAAAGAAGGTTCATTAAGTTGTTTCAACTTCTTCAATTTAATGGTGGAGGTAATATTGTAGGTGTCTTCTTGAATGATAAGGAAAAGAGGGTATTATTGTAAAAGTGTTTTCAAATTGTAAAGGACGAGGATGGTGAAATGTCTAAACTACCCTCCTAAGTGCTTAATTGTCACTAACATCCCCATAATACCCTTAAATTTATTGCTTAAATATGTTATACATGTTGCTTTTTAAGTTGTACAGAGGTGAAAATGACCATGTTGGCCATCACTCATCCTTTATAATGTATTATAGATTATAGATTATAGATATAATCAAGTATTAGTAACGCAAAATATATGAAACTAGAAGAATAGATGCATGTCAATACACACTTCAAACGACTTTCAACTCAATTCACATGTTCGATTTTTTAGCCATTTTTAATGTGTTTCAGATTTGTTATAATTTGTTTTGGAAAAAATATTTATTGCAAACAAAAAGTAATGGAAAGAGTATCTTTATAGATTTATTGTTCAATGTTTCATAACAAATTGTGGGTGAAGCAATACTATGATCAGTAAATTAGCAAAGACTACTCAATCGAGTGTTGCTTATCTAGTAATTAGACCTTTATGTCCTAACTGGATGATGAACCAATAGTACAATACTGTTGAGTTGTCTAAATAAGTTTATTAATGCAAACAACCTAATAATATCATCCAGTCAACCAAAGTCCATACCATTTAAAAACAAGAACAGTAACTATTCATGCAAACGTACCTATCACCGCGATGACAGAGAAGAAGAAGTCGCTACTTATCTGACGTTTATTTGGAGATAGCTCCAAATCAAGTTATTGAACAGCTAATTCCTTTATCTGCAACCAAACGAATTCTCACCAGTTCATCAAAATATTCAGAAAAGTGGACCGACTCAAGGAAATACTTATCTCACATGTGCTCAATAAGCCCCAATATCCACTTTCATATTCAGCAGTTGTGACACCCGGCATGTTTGGGTCAACATTTTATAAACACATAAGTCTACCTTAGCGAAAAACGTTTATTAAACATACTTGACGGGGTCAGTCGAGTTGGAACACAGTCCGTATTGTCCAGGGTTCAAGGATTTGGAGGATCATTGGGTTAGTCACACACACACACACACACACAACACACACACACACACACACACACACACACGTTACGAGTCCGGTTGTTGGTGAATTACATAAACTAAATTAGGTGTTATGCGTAGATTGATTCTTATATGGTGGATTATATGCAAATATGTGTTTAAATGATGTGTAGATGATTATCCATGCTTATATATGTTAAAGATAGATTAAGATTGCATGTTCATGTGTTATGATGCGTTAAAATGCGTTAAACAAGACAAACTGGAAAAAAACTAGAAAACACAGGTCCATGTTCGACCCATAGCGTGGGGGCGAACCTGGGAAATGAGCTTGGCTCGACCCTCAATAAAGGGGCGAACATGGGATGTGAAAACAATAGAAGTTCATTCGACCAGTAAAGGTACATTCGACCCTGAGCAAGGGGCGAATGTGGGTACATTCGACCATGCGAAAGGGGTGAATGTGGACTAGTATAAATACATCACTTTGTCATTTTTCACCATTTCACAAACCCTAAACGCCTTTAAACACTCTCTAGCAACTTTAATCATTGAGGAAGGAGTTTTTGCTTTTGTTTTCTATAATCTAACGTACAAACATCTTCTAAACAAAGATCTAAGGCGTGTTCTTCATCATATATCATTTTTAAAGCATTTTGATTCGTTTTCATTAAACCCCAAGAGTCCAGATCTGATTCAAACATGTTTTCATGGATAAAAACCTTCCTAACATCTTTCTAAACAAAACCTATCCATAAACAATGAGTTTTCATACAAAATAACATGTGTTAATGGTGTTTATGTGGTGTTATGTATTGTTTGATGATTGATTGTTGTATAGATGTTAAAACAATGATCTAGGACTGTTATTGATGATGATTTATGATTGAGATAGGTTACAATTGATTATTGATGATGTTTTGCTCATTTTGGGGATTTTGGGTTAGATCTAGGGCTTGTTCATGATGATATGATAAGAATATGATTGGTGGTTTCTTGTTCATGATAAATAGAGTATATTAACTTGATTATTGATTGATTTTAGAAAGTTTCCTAATTGGGTAAAGATTGCATGCGTTTGATATGACATCTCCATAATTTACTATTTTGGGTAACTTGTAAAATGGACGGATTTCAGGATAAAATTGGTAGGGCTTTGTAGGAATATGTTAATGATAGTTGACTGCTGTGATTGGTGATGTTTCGTGATGTTTTCAGACCGTTTAGATGCGTTTTATGAAGTTCTGCATCAAAGGTCGAACGTGGAACTCATTCAACCCTTCGTGGGGGTCGAATGTGGCTCAAAAGGGTTGAATGTGGCTCAAAAGGGTCGAACGTGGCTCAAAAGGGTCGAACGTGGCTCAAATGGGTCGAATGGAGCACCATAGGGTCGAATGTGGGTGTCTGGGGGTCGAATGTGGGTGCCTGGGGTCGAATCTGGGTGCCCGGGGACGAATTAACACGTGTTAGAGTCGAATTAACATACGTTAAGGTCGAATAAACATATTTTAGGGTCATATAAACATACGTTAAGGTCAAATAAACATATGTTAGGGTCGAATTAACATACGTTAAGGTCGAATTGGTAGGGTTTTTGATGCAAACTAAGTTTTTTATGCTTAAAACTTATTTCTGGGAAACGTTACTTGGGTTAGGTCAACACTCATTACTGTTGAAGAGTGAATCTCGGGGCGAGATTCCTTTCAACAGGGGGATGATGTGACGAACGGGAAAAATTTTCTTTTTATCGCTTCGTTCTCTTTGACTTCGGGAAATTTTCGGGATGAAAATTCTTTCAACAGGGGGATGATGTGACACCCGGCATGTTTGGGTCAACATTTTATAAACACATAAGTCTACCTTAGCGAAAAACGTTTATTAAACATACTTGACGGGGTCAGTCGAGTCGGAACACAGTCCGTATTGTCCAGGGTTCAATGATTTGGAGGATCATTGGGTTAGTCACAAACACACACACACACACACACACATACACACACACACACACACGTTACGAGTCCCGTTGTTGGTGAATTACATAAACTAAATTAGGTGTTATGCGTAGATTGATTCTTATATGGTGGATTATATGCAAATATGTGTTTAAACGATGTGTAGATGATTATCCATGCTTATATATGTTAAACATAGATTAAGATTACATGTTCATGTGTTATGATGCGTTAAAATGCGTTAAACAAGACAAACTGGAAAAAAACTAGAAAACACAGATCCAGGTTCGACCCATAGCGTGGGGGCGAACCTCAGAAATGAGCTTGGCTCGACCCTCAATAAAGGGGCGAACCTGGGATGTGAAAACAATAGAAGTTCATTCGACCAGTAAAGGTACATTCGACCCTGTGCAAGGGGCGAATGTGGGTACATTCGACCATGCAAAAGGGGCGAATGTGGACTAGTATAAATACCACACTTTGTCATTTTTCACCATTTCACAAACCCTAAACGTCTTTAAACACTCTCTAGCAACTTTAATCATTGAGGAAGGAGTTTTTGCTCTTGTTTTCCATAATCTAACCTACAAACATCTTCTAAACAAATATCTAAGGCGTGTTCTACATCCTAAATCATTTTTAAAGCATTTTGATTCGTTTTCATTAAACCCCAAGAGTCCAGATCTAATTCAAACATGTTTTCATGGATAAAAACTTTCCTAACATCTTTCTAAACCAAACCTATCCATAAACAATGAGTTTTCATACAAATTAACATGTGTTATTCGTGTTTTATGTGGTGTTATGTATTGTTTGATGATTGATTGCTGTATAGATGTTATAACAATGATCTAGGACTGTTATTGATGATGATTTATGATTGAGATAGGTTACAATTGATTATTGATGATGTTTTGCTCATTTTAGGGATTTTAGGTTAGATCTAGGGCTTGTTCATTATGATAGCGATAAGGATATGATTGGGGGTTTCTTGTTCATGATAAATAGAGTATATTAAGTTGATTATTGATTGATTTTAGAAAGTTTCCTTATTGGGTAAAGATTGCATGCGTTTGATGTGACATCTCCATAATTTACTATTTTGGGTAACTTGTAAAACGGAGGAATTTCGGGATAAAATTGGTAATGTTTTACAGGAATATGTTAATGATAGTTGACTGCTGTGATTGGTGATGTTTCGTGATGTTTTCAGACCGTTTAGATGCGTTTTGGTGCGTTTTATGAAGTTCTGCATCAAAGGGTCGAACGTGGAACTCATTCGACCCTTCGTGGGGTCGAATGTGGCTCAAAAGGGTTGTATGTGGCTCAAAAGGGTCGAACGTGGCTCAATAGGGTCGAAGGTGGCTCAAATGGGTCGAATGTAGCACCATAGGGTCGAATGTGGGTGTCTGGGGGTCGAATGTGGGTGCCTGGGGTCGAATCTGGGTGCCCAGGGGCGAATTAACACGTGTTAGGGTCGAATTAACATACGTTAAGGTCGAATAAACATATGTTAGGTTCAAATAAACATGTGTTAGGTCAAATGACCTTGTGAATAGGTTGAATGAACATCATGAGGGTTGAACCAAGGGTCCATGGGTCGAACCAGAAGCCCTTGGCGGTGAACCAAACACAGGAAACCCCCGATTCGACCATACGACTTCGTATATGCGATTTTTGATGCAAACTAAGTGTTTTATGCTTGAAACTTATGTGTTAACCTTATGTGCATAACTAATTGATATAATGGGTCACCAACGGGATGTCGGGTCTGTCTGGTATGTCCGGTTAACGTTTAAACCCACTTTTTAACACACGTAGTCAAGATCTGGACAATCGGGGACTAGTTAGCCTTCGGGTTAGTAGCCATCACACTTATGTAAACACATTGATAGGTTGTCATTAGTTGGGATTATCATACACGTGTTGAATTTTTAGTTATTAGAAGACGCACTCTAAGGTGAGTTTCATGGCCCCACTCTTTTACTGATTTACATTTTTGGGGGAGAAAGCATGATGTATTCTTTAAACGTGTGTCAACTATGTTTTCATAAAAGGCGTGTCAACTATGTTTTCATGAAAGGTGTGTGAACTATGTTTTGGTATTCACGAATTCATTGGGTTTTGGAGTATTCATTATGTTTTGGAGTATTCATTATGTTTTGGAGTATTGATTATATTACTATGCGATCTTTGGAAGTCCTGGGGAGAACCATGAATGTGCGGGGATGCACAACGGGGGAAATGTGGATAGATCTATTTGGGCTTGACCCGCCCCACTCGTCGACTGGAGGTCAGACGGGTGCATGTTGTCTCTTAGGTATTCAGTATTCAGTATGCAGTATTCAGTATTCATTCGGGCACGTATTCAGTATTCACAGTATTCGAGTCCAGTAATGGTTTTCCAATCGCAGTAGTAACAGGTATTCATATATATTGTATGCATGTGGTCTGGATTGACCATGGGTATTCATTTGGGAGTCAGTATTCATTGGAGTCGGTATTCATTAAAAACGTGTGAACTCACCGACATTATTTGCTGACGTTTTTAGCATGTTTGTCTCAGGTCGCTAAGCTAGCAGCTGTCGATAGGCGCACGGAGTCTCACGGCGTCTAGGAATCATAAGCATGTTTTGTTAAACATTTCAGACTTTGAGTTTTACTTTCGAGTTGTAATAATACCTTTTGCTTCCACTGTGCTCAAACGGTTTTGAAACTCAATGGCAGTTTACGTTGTTTTCATATCATATAGTGTCATTTATTGTGACTGTTGACTTGGATCCTAGTTTGTCACGCGCCTCGCGGTATAACTCCGCAAGTGGAAATTTGAGGGTGTGACAGTAGTAAAGAAGCACTACAGATGGCAGACAAAAGAACCATTGATGCAAATTACATAAATAAAAACCAGCGCCAATTTCCTTACTGTTGCTACAAGAAATATGTGTCCGGAGAGGGTCTGAACGTTCCAAGGTCGTCAAGCTTCTGACCTCGTCTGCTGCTTAAAGGGTTGGACCAGCAGCATGAAATAACTCGTCAGAAGAGGTAAAAGGGTTAAAGGGTTTCGGTTAACCAAACGCAGGTCGTGGTTTTCCTCTACGTTGTAAACGTAGATGGGAGGTTCAAGAGTTTTGATATTTTAGTTGTTATGATTCTGATTTGGGATCAACCCAAAGTCAGAATGTTATTATTATTCGTTAACTTAAGAAAAGATCAAACATAAGAGTATGATCTCGACGAGAGGAACTCTTGATCCCAAGTTACAACTAAGGACCATCCACGTAAGCCTAATGAAGGCTGAGACCTGCGAGTAACAGAGCGTGATTCCACATGTGGTGGCTATTGGAGCCAGCATGGTTGTGGAATCAGCATGGTTGTCGATTGTCAAGAATGTATAGCAGCAGCTCGGAGGCTTGAAGGCTTCAGCCTGCTACTGCTGAAAATATTATTAGAGAATAACTCTAGAGAGAGTTTTAGAGAGAGAGAGAGAGAGAGAGTGAGAGAGGTCTTGTGTTCAGACGAATCTGAGTTGTATCACATGGTTTGCCCTTCTATTTATAGAGTGGGATGGGTTAAAACCCTAATGGGCTTCCTTGTTAGGCATGGGCTTGACCCAATATTATATTTAATGATTTTGGCTTCTTGGGCTATTGGGTTTGGCCTAATTGAGTACCCTACACCATCAACTCCCCAGTCTAGTTTAATGTATATATGCATGTACATTATACTAGACTCAAACTATTCATTATCTTTGCGCTTTCTTCCGACTTTTGTTGTTTTGGTGAGTGTTTATTTGTAGATACCTTCGTATAAGTAGGATAAATATCAACAAACAAACCTTAGCATAATGAGTTTTGGAATGTGTTAGGGTATAAACCGATAAAATTTGAAACTTGTTTAACTTGATGATCTTGAAAGCTTATTAGGGGTTTGAGCTGATGAGCTTGAAAGCTTATTGGCATTTAAGCTGATTAGCCCTTAGTTTGGTGGAAGCAGCTGATGAGCTTGAAAGCTTATAAGGATATAAGTTGATAAGCTTTGCAGCTTGCTAAGCCCTTATTTGGATGGAGGCTATGGAGCTGGATAATTCTCCATTACTTGCTTCTTTCCTTGTTAGCTTGTATTAGCTTCAGCATATCGGCTATTGACCTTTTAAGTTTTCGCCTTTTGAGCTTAATTTTCTAAGCTTGTTTGTTATATTGGCGAAGTTATCTCGAGTTGTGTGATTAAAACCATCTATATCCCACATGTATGCTCCTTTGGACGATATTCCCATAATATTTTTTGGAAATATCTTTATTTTGGGCACAAGCCTTTAGAAGATAGTTCATTCAAATGACTATGGCAGTTTAAATGCTTGTAAGCATCAACAAAGTAGCTAAGTATCACTAAATGATTGTAGCTAGGTGCACCTATAGAGGTTTTTAGCAAGTCACGTTTTTGAACAAATGTCGGGAAGTTAATCCGATATATAGTGGATTATTATATTGACCGAATGGTCGATTTCTAAGCAAGATAGCCAATGAGCTTCATATGACAGAAGGAAAGTTGCATGTGTGTGAAAGAAGGCTTCTTGCATATGAAGGTGAAGCACATTGCCTTTAAGCTTGACTTGATATGACCTGACTTGATAAAAAGCTTGTACGTGTTCTAAGCTTTGAAGGCTTTAAGCAAAGTTATTGTTTTTGTTGACTAAAGCATATAGATTTCATCCTTTAAGCAAAGTGGCTTGGCTTGACTGCTGAAAAGCTCGTGGATTTCATCCTTTAAGCTTATGGATGAAATCCATCACTAGCCTAAAGCTGTTTAGGCTTGACATGTGATGAATGGTGACCGATCATGGCCATTTATGCTAACTTTCATGTATATTGTTTTGTGTATGGCCTAGTGAGATTGTTTCGCTTTTGAATTGTACCTTAGTGTATTTTTGTGATTGTGGATGCTTGTATGTTTGCATGTTTGGATACTTGCATGTTTGCATGTTTGGATGCTTGCATGTTTGGATGCTTGCATGTTTGCATGTTCGGATGCTTGCATGTTTGCATGCATGCATGTTTTGTCTTTGTATTTGTTGGGAAATGTTTTACCGGTAGCACCTTAAAAGGTTAATTGCTGCAGTCACTTATCCTTAAGGTGGTCTAGGCAAACAAGTCGCCACCTATCCTATGTACACTACTTAATGTTTTTTTTGGTTTTTCGTAAGTTTGTTTAAAAATTTAAGGAACAATTGGTGTAGGCTGCTCAAACCCGTCTATGAGACATGTAAAGAAAAATCTTTGTAGGTCTCATGGAGTTGGATTGATCTAGGAACTCACCCCTTATATAGGTCCATTCAACTCTTGAACCTATTGAGCGATGTGGCCTGGGAGCTCATCCCCTTACATGGCCCTTGCCATGGAGTTTCTTGCTAGGTTCTCAACCTGATTATAGGATAGAAAGAAAAATCTTGATAGAGAATACTATAATTCATTCATATGATAATTAAATGTTTACGCAAAGAAGTGGTAAAAATCTCTTGGCCATTTGTGGTTACATTGAACCTTTCAAGGTGATCTCATCCCAATATTTTGGGACTTTCTTTCCTTCTTGGTCGATTTAAGCTTGTAGGATGCATCGTTATGAGCTTCGAGCACAATGTGTCATCCCTCCTATTTTGGACCAATCTTTCCAAGGTTTTGTTTTTGTAACATGTAAGTTGTCTTTTAGGAAGACACTCATGTGTTGTAGCAAAGTGCGTTGGTAAGGTGTTGGTGTTTTAACAAATCTACTTTGCTTGCTAAGTAGCTTGCTTTGTTATTTTGCCAACAGCTTCAACGCCTTAGCATTGCGGTTTGATTCGTCCTTAATCTTCTTTTATGTATAGCATGATGCTTCAATGCTTCTACGTTTCTGATTTTATGCTTCTATGGGGCTTGATCCTTTTTGCTACGGCTATTTTGTAGCCTTGCTTCTCAGGTTGGTTTGGGTTAGCTTGTCTTGACTTTGTAGTCTTTGTAGTTGCTAAATCTCCAGAGATGGTTGAAGGCTTAGAAGCTTCAAAATTCGTATTCATGTTTAGCTTAGGTAACATTCTTTTGATGGAGATTTTTTGGGCAAGCTTTTGCGCTTAGTGTGACTGAGAAGCATTGATGTTTTAGCAAGAGCTTCGACAATTGAGTAAGTTGTTTTGGATAATCTTTGTTGGTATATTTTTTGTTCATGCTAGAGCCTTAGTAGAAGACAAGTATTATCATAGGCGGTTCACCTAGTTGGGAGCTCTTAGAATAGAACTTGTTTGTTACAAGGACACTTTCACTTATAGCTAGTTTGATAGCTTCTTCCTTTAGTTAAGTTCTTCTTTTGCTTTTTAAATTGCAATAAGTAGTGTTCGTACTGGAGGCGAACGTATGCCTTGCTCTAATCATGGTTTTTGTCCAAGGATTGATAAGTTGTTGCATATTAGCAAGATGCTTGTATCCGTTTCAGCTTTAGGGCAGAAGTCATGACATATATAGCTTCTTTGTCCTCCTATGCTTATTGAATAGCTTTCAAGCTTGTAAGCTTCAATTGTTGTATTTGAAACGTCTAAATTTCTAAACTTTCAGTTGTTGTATTTGAAGCTTTTAAGCTTTAAAGCTTGTTTTGTTTATTTTGAAGCTTCTGAGCTGTTTTTGAAACATCTAAGTATTTGAAGCTTTTAACGACATGCTCGAAGGAGTTTATGTAAGAATCATGTCAAGTCTACCAATGTTATTGTTGCTACAACAAATAATAGCCTAACATTAGTCTAGAGTCACAAAAAGGGGTTAAAGGGTTCAAGGGTTCCGATTTGCCAAACGCAAGTCGTGGTGTCCTCCTACGTTGCAAAACGTAGAAGGAGGTTCAAGATAATATGATTTTTGTTTATGTTGGAATTCTGGTCTGAGTATTACTCAATACCAGAATTGTCAAGACTTGAGAGATGTGAGCATGTGATGGAGATAGACTCCTCACGTGTGTGTGTTGACTAAAGGAATAGAAGATTGAATATAAGAGGAATAATCAGGGATGGATCAGATGTGTGGATTTGATCCTAATTATATAGAGGAGTTGTCTTCTAATTCAGGAAGGCATATTTTCTTGGACCATGTTGCAACAAGAGGACAGGCCACTTTAGGTTGGTAATGGCTTTGGACCTGCGGTCCGAGCTGTGCAATGTCTACACGACAGTTGCTTTGAGCTGGCCGAGGAAAAGGTGACAAGACAGGTCATCTTTTGATCTGTGCTTATTCGTTGTTTGAACCTTTGTTGGTTTCAACGCTTCAAGCGTATATTTGTGATGGTTATCAGACTTTTTACCTTGGGCTACCTACGTCATCAGCCCCCCAAGTCAGGAGTCTTTGTGGTGTAGGTAGAAGGCTTCTGACTGTTTGCTATCTTTGTTTTTCGTTGAAAGGTTCGAAGGTTCGTAGGTTTTTGGGCGGTTACTTTTTCTCGATTTAAACTGTGATTTGACTGACTGATGTGACAGATGTCAGCCGCTCAGTCTTTGTATTAATTATTTTGCATCATTATCTATAATAACTGTCATTATATTATTTCATTACCACAAAATAATTTCACTTTTTTACTTTCTTCCCCAACGATTCCTCTTCATTTTCCTTAGGGTTTCGCTTGCATTCATCAGGTCAGTCTTTCCTCTTTTATTTTTCTTTGTTTTTGATCATCCTTCACGGCGCTATGGGTGCTAAGAAGGATATGTCTATCACCTTCTCTTCCCTGACCCAAGAGGAAGTTGAAGCGTTCTGCTTGGAGTGGGACATTGATTTGTCCTTCAAGCCTACCGATCCTGGTTTGACAGATCCTGTTTCCAGTTGGCCTGATGGTTCTATCGCACTGTATTGTCATCATTTTGAGTTTTCCAATGTTCGTCATCCCTTTTCTATTTTCTTGCTCAATGTACTTGAGTATTATAGGGTTTCTTTGGGTCAAATCCATCCTCATGGGGTTGGCCGTGTTTTGCATCTTAAGATCCTTTGTAGGGCTCTTGGTTATGGCCCAACCCTTCTTATGTTTAGGCGTTTCTTTCGCCTTGCTAAGAATGGTGATTGGTTTACCTTTGAAGGATCCTCAGTTGAAATAAACTTGATTTCTTCACATGTAACAACCGTTGGTCAGTGGAAGACTAGATTTTTCTGGGATTCTGAATCTATTTTTCCCTTCAAGCCTGTGTGGAGGCTCCCCGAGGCTATTCTTAACGAAGTAGAGCCGTTGGAGCCTGCCTTAGATGGGATTTTTCTTAAGGCTATTCGGGCATGCCCTTCCAGGCTTCATCCCTTTGGAGAACCTTTTCTCGTTTTATCCGGTATTAGCACTCGTTGGGAGAAACAGGGTAGAGACCCTGTGTTGATGAAGGGTGATCGGGGTATGCTTGTTTTTATCACCGTTTTTACTTGGTTTTTCTTTCAAATTATTTATGTTTTCTGTTTTTCTTGCTATTTGTCTTGTAGTTATGTCGGCTTTGGACTTTATTAAGGGCGATGATGCTTCGGAGGTTGTCTTCAAGGATGCTGAAGCTGCCCATGGTGAGGATGCTTTGACTAAATATGAAAAGGGAAGGTATGATGGTGGTAACTATGTCATTGTTCCCAATGTGAAGAGTTTTTCTAAGCCTGTTTCGACTAGGAGGTCTAGTCGTCGTTTGTTGAAGGCTGCGAAGTCCGTGGATGCTTCTGAAGTGGTTGATGTTAGTGATGATATAGAGAATTCTGAAGGGGAGAATGATCAGGAGGTTGAAGGTGTTATTGAAGAAGTTGTTGGCAAGAAGAGTAAGGGTAAGAAGGTGGCTGCAAAAGTTGTGATGATGAAGCATGGTGAGGGTTCCACAAGTGTGGATGGTGAAGGGGTGTATACCCCTGGTTGGAATGTGAAACCTTCTGATACTTTTAAATCATCCGCTATTTGGGAGGATGTTCTTGCACATTTTGCTACCCCTGGTGCCAAGGCTTGTTTGGAGGGGTTGGATGATGATGCTTTGTTGACCAAAATGATGGTTGGAACTTGTAATCTGGCTGCTATGCTTCCTGAAGGTATTAGCAGGTTCAGGAAGATGATGGGGGAGTATAGTGAATTTGCCAGGAAAAGGAGAGAGATGAAGCAAGCTTTGGCTTCTTTGAAGAAGGATGCTTTGGAATGGGCTGAGAAAGAGAAGACCTTTGTCTTGCTGATAGATGAGTTGAAGAAAGGGCATGAAGCTGAGGTTGCTAAACATGAGGCTACTCGTGTGAAACTTGAGGTTGATAGGTTGGGCCTTGAAGCAGAAAGGAAGGTGTTTGAGCAAGAGAAAGTTGGGTTAGAGGCTTCCCTTGCTGGTGCCTTAGATGACAATCAATGGTTGATTGAGGAAGGTTTCCAGCAAGTTGTCACCTATTTGCTTCATTCTGCGGAGTTTAATTCTGCTCTTGGTGAGGTTTATGCCAAACTCCTTATTCATGGCAAGCATACAGGCTTTGTTGCAGGTTTTAAAGCTCATGAAGCGGATGAGGTTATGGAGGAGTCCCCTTTGTTTCAGCCCAAGTCCTTGGATGTTTTTAAAGAGACGGTGTTGAAGATGGAGCAGAAATCCTATCAGTATGTTTCCCAAGTGTCCTCCTGTTATGAAAAACCTTTGCAGGTATTAAAACAGATGAAGCCCCTTGGTTTGAATGAAGTTGTGTGTGCTCAAGTGCTTGAGTCGGTTTCCAAAAAACGGGCTCACTCTGGTGACAGTGAGGAAACTTTAGATGCTGAAGAGTGACTGTCCAAGGATGCAAGCGTTGAAGCTTCTGAGGCTGGGGTTGTTGGGGATAAGCCTTTGAAAAAAAGGGAAAGAAAGCTAAGAAAACAAAGGTGGCGAAAGTGGTTGGGGATGATGAGGCTTCGAAGCCTTCGGGGTCTGGTGATGTTGCTTAGTTTCTTATCCTTTATTCGTAGCTTTCTTAGCAGTATGTCTGTAAACAATTAATCTGGTGTTTAAATAGTTTGACTTTTGTTGGAGCCTGGTGGACTCCTTTATGGTAGTAGGCTTTGATAGCCTTGTGAACAGTTTGTAGTACTTGGCCTGTTAAGGCCTTTAATGTTTTGAGCCCTTAAGGCTATTTTATGTTTACTTTCTTAGTTGGCTTTTTTATCAATGTTTGTTCTATGGTATTTGTCTTTGTTATGTTTGGGAATGTTTAACCGGTAGCACCTTAAAAGGTTGAATGCTGCAGTCATTCATCCTAAAGGTAGTCTAGGTAAACAAGTCGCCATCTATCCTGTACACTACTTAGTGTTTTTTTTCGTAAGTTTGTTCAAAAACTTAAGGAACAATTGGTGTAGGCTGCTCAAACCCGTCCATGAGACATGTAAAGAAAGAGCTTTGTAGGTCTCATAGAGTTGGATTGATCTAGGAACTCACCCCTTATATAGGTTCATTCAACCCTTGAACCTATTGAGTGATATGGCCTGGGAGCTCATCCCCTTACATGGCCCTTGCCATGGAGTTTCTTGCAAGGTTCTCAACCTGGAAATAGGATAGAAAGACAAATTTTCTAAAGAGGATCTGCTGATCCTTTCATTGATTTAACAAGCCAATATTACATCATTCAACTAGGAGGAAATTACGTTTCTTGAAGGCCTAGACAAAGAACTTTTTAAGGTTCTTGTCGTTCCAGTGGCGTGGTAGCTTCTTGCCTTCCATGTTGGCAAGTTTATAGGATCCTCCTTTGTGGGATTCCAAGATGGTGTAGGGACCTTCCCATCTTGGTCCTGATTTTCCTTGATTTTCTTTCTTGCTTGCTTCGTTGTTCCTTAAGACCAAATCTCCCGGCTTGAAGCGTTCATGCCTTACCTTAGTGTTGTAGTAGGACTCCATCTTTTGTTTGTATTAAGCTTCTTGAATTGCTGCTAAGTCCCTTGTTTCTTCTAAGAGATCTAGGTTGAGCAGAGCGTCTTCCTCATTGGTCTTGATGTTAACGTGGAGCGTTCGGGGTGTGGTAACCCCAATCTCGGCCAGGATAACTGCTTTGGATCCGAAAGTAAGACTGTATGGCATTTTCTTGTTTCTTGTTTTCTCCGTGGTTCGGATGGCCCATAAGACGCTTGGGAGCTCATCCAACCATCTTCCTCCTTTTCTGCCGAGTCTTGCCTTGATCCCTTCAACCACACTTCGGTTTATTCATTCAACCTGGCCATTTGATTGTGGGTATGCCACAGAACTGAATACTTGAGTTATTCGATATTCCTTGCACCAAGTGCTGAAGGGTTTCTCTGCAAATTGCTTCCCGTTATCTGTGACCAGCACTCCGGGTAGGCCGTACCGGTAGCTGATGCTTTCCCAAACGAAGTCGATAATCTTTTTTCAAGATATCTTTCCTAAGGGCCTCACTTCTGGCCACTTTGTGAAGTAATCAACAGCAACCAATAAAAACTTGACTCCTCCCTTTGCAGGTGGGAAGGGTCCACTGATATCCATCCCCCATTTATAGAACGGCCAAGCTGAGTTAACTGGGATTATGTAATGCTTGGGGCTCTTTGGGACTGGGGCGTGTATTTGATAGGCTTCACATTTTTTCAGTTGTTCCGATGCATCTCTGTGCATGGAGGGCCAGAAGTAGCCAAGATTCATGAGCTTTGCTACCACTGATCATGGACCACAATGAGCTCCACATATACCTTCATGAACTTCCTTGATTAAGTATCTGCATTGTTCCGAGCCAACACATCGAAGCAGTGGAGCCAAATACCCTTTTTTGTAGAGTATGTTTTCTTGGATGATGTATTGCCTTGACTTGATCAGGACCTTTTCGGCTTCAACATTGTCTTGAGGAAGTTCACCTTTCTTTAGGAATGCTATGTATGGGGTCATCCAATTTGGTTCATTTTCAGTGATTACATCTTGTACCTCGAGCTCGGATATGGAAGGCTGTTGGATTACTTCTACCAGCACTTTCTTCGTAAGATGGGCAAAGTTTCATGAGACGAGCTTGCTGAGAGCGTCAGCTTTTTTGTTGTGTGATATTGGAACTTGTTTGATTCTGCAGGACTGGAAGGTGTTCATGATTTCTTTTGCCTTTTCTCTATATTTTTTCATGTTTGGTTCTTTGGCTATGTAGCTATCATTTACTTGGTTAGAAACCAGGAGTGAGTCAGTGAACACTTGAAGCTTTTGGACGACCATCTTTTTTGCAAGCCTTAATCCTGCAATCAGGGCCTCCTATTCTGCTTCATTGTTGGTGGCCTGAAATTCCAAGCGAAGAGCATATGTGAATTCTAATCCTTCGGGATTGATTAAGACAAGACCTGCTCCGGATCCATCAATGCTGGAAGCTCCGTCCGTATAAAGCTTCCAGGATTCGGGATCGGAAGGTTCGTCTATTGCTATGTTAACTTCAGTGGTTTCCACCTTTGGGACCTCAGCTATAAAGTCGGCTAATATTTGTGCTTTTATTGCCTTTCTTGGGACGTAGGTGATTTTGTGTTCACCTAGTTCGACGGCCCACTTGGCCAGGCGTCCCGAAGTTTCAGGTTTTTCAAGCACACTTTTAATGGGTTGGTCGGTGACCACTTGTATGAGGTGTGCTTGAAAGTACCTTCTGAGTCTTCTAGCTGTTTACACTAGGGCCAAGGCTAGTTTTTCAAGAGGAGGGTATTTGACCTCTGCTAACTTTAAAGTTTTACTGAAGAAGTAAACAGGTACCTGGGCTTTGTCTCTTTCAATGGTGAGAACAACACTGAGGGCTTCTTCAGTAACACAAAGGTAGACAAAGATGGTCTCTCCTGCTTTCGGGGGCTGCAATGGTTGGGAGGGAAGCCAAATATTGTTTCATTTGGTTGAAGGCTTCCTCTGCCTCTTCTGACCATCTGAAATTTTTCTTGTCCGTGCAGCCCTTCAGAGTTTTGAAGAATGGTAAGGATCTTTCAGCCAGTTTTGACATGAAGCGTTTTAAGGCAGCGAGTTTGCCGTTCAAGCTTTCTACTTCTTTCTTGGTTTGTGGAGACTTCATGTTTAGGACAGCTCGAACCTTGCTGGGGTTGGCCTTTATGTTCAGTTTTCCCACGATATGTCCCAGGAATTTTCCTTCTTCGAACCCAAATGAACACTTTATAGGGTTGAGCTTCATGTTGATCCTTATGAGGTTGTTGAACGTTTCTTGTACATCTTGAAGCATTTGTTCCTCCATTTTGCTTTTAATAACTAGATCATCCACGTAAGCTTCAATGTTCCTGCCGATTTGTTCAGCGAACGCTTTATTAACCAACCTTTGGTATGTGGCACCTGCATTCTTTAAGCCAAAAGGCATCTTTTGGTAACAAAAGATGCCCTTGTCAGTATGAAAGGCTGTTTTCTCTTCATCTTCCACCTTCATCTGTATCTGGTGATAACCTTTATAGGCATCCAGGAAACACTTGAAGGGGAAACCTGTCAAAGAGTCAACTATTAAGCATGCTTTATGCGAAGGATAACAATCTTGGAGGTATTGAATTAACTTAAAAGTTATCTTTAGGTATATGGGGAACCTGTTAATGAGTCAACTTTTAAGTCAACCTCGGGTAAAGGATAACAATCCTTTGGTCAAGCCTTATTGAGGTCTTTGAAGTCTATGCACATCCTCCATGAATCATCGGGCTTCTTGACCATCACCGGGTTTGCAACCCAGGATTGGTATTTGACTTCTCGGAAGATTCCTGCTTCGACCAGTTTGTCAACCTCCTGTCATGCAGCCTTTCTTCGTTCGGGCGCAAGACTTCTTTTCTTTTGTACAACCGGTTTGACATGTGGAGGGATCCTAAGCTCATGTTTAGCAATGCTTCGAGGGATGCCAGTCATGTCACTAGGACACCAGGCAAAAATGTCAACGTTGTTCCGTAGTAACCTTTCAAGTTTTGAAAGTGTTTCTGTGGGGAGGTCTGGGTTAACCCGCATTCTTTGTTCTGGGTACTTTGGATTGATGCTGAGGCCGAGTTTGTTTCGGTCATTGTTATCTTCGCTGACTACCAGCACTGTGGTTGATGCTTGAAGGGTTGCAATCCCATCTTAGGTGGGGATCTTGGCATTCTTTCGACTGATGGAGATGGTCATGTCAAAAACCACTACTCGAGGTCTGCCAATGATAACATCATAATTGGATGGTAGGTCCAGGACGATAAAGCTTAGAGGTTCTGTTCTTTGGGTTTTCCCATCGGATAAATTCACATCAAGTGTTATTTATCCCAGGGGCTTGATGGGTATGTCTGCAATACCTTTTATAGAGGCCTCTGTGGGTTGGAGCTTGGAGCGTTCCTCAGGGCTCAGGAGTTTGAAGTATTTTTCAAACATGATTTCGGTAGCCGCTCCCATGTCTATGTAGGCCTTTTGTTTTTTTATTGAACCAATAGATCCTTCAAGGAGGAGGGGATCACAATGTTTGTCCTCTTTTGTGTGAGGAAAATAGATGCTTTGATGCTCCCAAGCTTCCAACCTCTGACGCTTACTTGGCGTTCCTTGTTCAAACGAGACCATAGTAACTTCTTTTTTCTTGTTGTCAGTCATGTTTTCTTTTACACCTTTCACCAAGTGGGCAAGCTCCCTGGACTTAACGGCTTCTTCAATTCTTTTCTTAAGTTGGAAGCAGTCGTTGGTGTGATGTCCCTTTTCTTCGTGGAACTCGCAATATTGGTTGGAGTTTTCGTTTCTTTTGCTTTTTGGCAAGGGACGGGGAGGCCGAAAGGTGTGTTTGACTTCTTCTGTTGCTAAAATCTCTTGAGGAGTTTTGGTGAGGACTGTGAAGTTGACATTTCTGTCCCTGCTTGGAGGGTTCATGCTTTCTGGCCTTCGAGACTCAGACCCTCTGGGTCTTCTATCATGAGTCCCATAGTTTCCCTTCTTTCTGCTAGGGCTGTTGCTTCTCCAGGTGGAGCTTCTCTTTCTTTGCTCCTTGATGTCTACAGCCTCTTCTCCTCGGATGTAGGCTTCAGCCCTTTCTATGGCTTCTTTAAGAGTTCGTGGGAGACTCTTATTAAAGTCTCTTGTGAGGTACTTCGAGTTGATGGCGTTCATGAACCCTGCAACCTTCATTTTTTCATCTGCACCAACATAGGTGAGGCCTTCCTTCTTGTATCTTTCAATGAAACTTCTCAGGCTTTCATCATCCTTTTGGTTGATCTGAAAGATTACCGTTGCATCCTTGACACAACGTCTCTGTTGTGAGAAGTTAGCTAGGAATCCTTTTCCTAGATCATTGAAGGTTTTGATGCTTTCGGCAGGTAAGCCATTGAACCATATCCGGGCAGATCCAACCAGAGTCTGCATGAACATAAGGCAACATTCAGGGTCACCCCATTTTTCGATGCGAGCAGCTCTAGAGAAGATCTGTAGATGGTCTTCGGGGTCATCAGTGCCATCGTAGGTTCTGATGTGAGCAGGCATCTTCAACTTGTTTGGGAACTCATAATCTGCTATTTCCCGAGAGAAACAGGATAGGCTATTAGGTTTGTATGGTTGGTGGGTGGTGTGTTCCACCCTATCGCTACTTCCGTTAGTGTTCCCTTGTTGAGCAGCAATAGCTTGACTGATGAGCTTTTGCCAGGGGAAGTGGGCCATCATTTGAGACATCATGTAGGGCATGAGGTTAAAGCCTTGAAGGCTCTCAGTCGCCGCTACGTTGCTTGCTGCCATGGGTATACTCAAGGAGGCACCGCGGGCTATAGGCAGAGTAGCCATGGCCTGAGCCCATGAGGTGGCAGCCGGTGGTGGGACACTGGTAATGGGTGATTGTAGGAGTTTGTCCAGGGTGAGTTCATACCCGATGGGTGCACCAACGGTGGTGGATTGGGTAGTGAACAGAGGAAAAGCGGTAGGACTAGGCCTGGTCGTTTGATGGACAGGAAGCCTGCTGCTTAGACCTGCTTCATAACTTCGGAAAGCAGTTTGCTGGCTAGGTCGGCTAGTGAGAGGAAGGAGCGGTCCAGGAGAAAGTGACACTTCCTCCTCGTTGTAGTCTAGCCGGATGCGGACCCCTTTCTCTCTTTCCCTCATGACATGCTGGTTTAAGAGAGACCTGAGCTGTAGGAAGTTATTAGCGATTCCTTCTGGGGTCAGATCTATACGTTTAGGACCTTGTATGTCATTAGGGAGAGGAGACATCACCCCTGAACGTGTAGGGGTGGAGTTTGGAAGACAGTGAACTCAGGGTGAGTCGGTGGCGTTGGGGTAGCAGCAGGGGTACTTCCAGGAGTGGAAAACGACACAGATCTGTTGGGAGATGCTTGATCTGTGCTTGGTGAGATCTGGTTCACCTCTTCTTGAGACTCAGGGTCAGACATGCTACGAAGTCGGAGCTACACAACTGATATTTTAAGGAAACAATGGCGCAGCCCCACGGTAGACGCCAACTTGTTGCTACAACAAATAATAGCCTAACGTTAGTTCGGAGTCACAAAAGGGGGTTAAAGGGTTCAAGGGTTCCGATCTACGAAACGCAGGTCGTGGTGTCCTCCTACGTTGCAAAACGTAGAAGGAGGTTCAAGATAATATGATTTTTGTTTGTGTTGGAATTCTGCTCTGAGTATTACTCAATACCAGAATTGTCAAGACTTGAGAGATGTTTGCATGTGATGGAGATAGACTCCTCACGTGTGTGTGTGTGTGTGTGTTGACTAAAGGAATAAAAGATTGAGTGTAAGAGGAATAATCAGGGATGGATCAGATGTGTGGATTTGATCCTGATTATATAGAGGAGTTGTCTTCTAATTCAGGAAGGCATATTATCTTGGACCATGTTGCAACAAGAGGACAAGCCACTTTAGGTTGGTAGTGGCTTTGGACCTACAGCCCGAACTGTGCAATGTCTACACAACAGTTGCTTTGAGCTGGCCGAGGAAAAGGTGACAAGACAAGTCATCTTTTGATCTGTGCTTATTCGTCGTTTGAACCTTTGTAGGTTTCAACGCTTCAAGCGTATATTTGTGATGGTTATCAGACTTTTTGCCTTGGGCTACCTACGTCATCAGTTATCATGAACATGTGATGTATTTTGACTTTTTTCATCCTTGAGGTATAAAACTTGTGTTGGTAACGAGTTTGACTTGTTGTCGAGCTTTTGTAGTCAAAAAAGGTGATACATTGTGAAGCTTATAATCTTTCTGGCTTCCGGGGTGATAACCTTTGAAGTCCATAACTTTTTATGCATTGGAGGTTATGGCTTATGAAGACCTATGAGGCTTAAACCTTCTAAGCATTGGAGGTCATGGCTTATGGAGACGAGTGAGGTTTAAACCTTCTAAGCTTTTGAGGTCATGGCTTATGTAGACCAGTGAGGTTTAAACCTTCTAAGCTTCTGAGGTTATGGCTTATGGAGACCAATGAGGTTTAAACCTTCTAAGCTTCTGAGGTTACAGTTTGTGAGGACCTACAAAGCTTAAAACCTCTTATGTTTACAATGTTAGAGTTTGTAAGGACCTTTGAGGTTTATAACCTCTTGGATGAACGATTCTAACTTTGTTCACTAATTAAGGAAAGTGGTTACATTTATTGAATCATTGTAGCTAAAGTGGTGTTAAAGGAGGATGTATGGGAGGTGTTGATTTGTGTACACAACGACCTTTTCGTTCATTCCTTTGAAGTGACCTTGTTGGCATGAGGAGGCTTTTCCTTCCTTGAGTTGTTTATCTTTTCAAGGGGGGGGGGGGGGGAGCATATGTTTTAGGTGGCATGCGTGTCCCATTGAGACGTTAGGTTGTTTGAACACAAGGTTAGTCTTGATAAGGGGTTGACGCAATATAGTAAGCCTTTAACTTCTGCGAAAGAAAGTAGCTAGGCTATTGTTTTGAGTTATCGTGGTTCTTTGCTATGGTAAGATGCTTGAAGTCATCTCAGGATTTGAGTAAATAAGTTGACATGTGTAACTGTTTTGCTTCTTTGATTCTTGGCTTCTTTTAAATGTGGGTTTGTCCACACAAGCCACCATCCCCTAGTCAGAAGTAGTCATGACATGGTGATGAGTGATTCTGACTGATATCAAAGTGTTGTTATACATCTTACCTCTTTATTCCTTTTTCGAAGATAGGTTGCTATATAGGTTGCTGTTAGGGGAAGCCTTTTGCCCTGTTACCATTTAACCACTGGAGTCATTAAAAGATGACTTTGGTTATGTTGTTTTTCAACTATTTGGGTTTTTTTTTTTTTTTTTTTTTTTTTTTTTTTTTTTTTTTACCCAGATACGTTGTGCCCTTTTATCCTTTAACCCTATGAGCTGATATGATTATTTGCTTCGGGGGTTGCTTTATTTAAGCATGTCAGCATACTTGTATCAGCCCTTGGTAAAAGGTGTTCGTGACTAGAGGTGCGTTTTACTGATTTATTTGATTCTTTTGCTTGCGAGATATAACTTCTTGATTGAAGTTGTTGTTATTTCGGATCTATAGGTCGTTCATAGAATAGAAGCTTGTTTGAAAGCTTGCGACGTTGGCGATTTAAAGATCCATTGATGTGTTGAACCATATGTTTATTTTGACATTCCTTTATGTTGGCCTTAAAATATTGTTACAATGTTTGCATCATAAATGTATTTGTGGCTATTGGTTAGGAAATGTGTTTGCCTTGTTGACTTGGTCGTTAGTTTAAATGGTTCATGTGTAGCTTTTGAAGCTGTTTAGAAGTTGAAGCTTGTAATAGCAAAGCTTCACGAATGGTTAATTTGAACGCTGTGAAGCTAAATTGTTGTGAAGCTTCAACGCACAGTGGTCTGAAAAGCTATAAGGCTTTAATGAATCCTGTAGCCTAAAAGGTTGTAAAGCTTTTATGAGTAGTGACCTTTTAAGGCTGTAAAGTTTCGGGAATTAGTGGCCAGAACTGATATAAAACTTTCATGAAAATAGCCTAAAAGGGTTAAACGCTTCATTGTATACTTGGCCAAAAGGCTATGAAGCTTTGATGAATGGTAGCTTAACGTCTTTGGAGCTTCCGCTGGAATAGCCTTAAAGGCTATAAGGTATTAGAAACCTTTAATAGACAATGGTTTAAATGGCTTTAATGCTTGAATAGCCTAAAAGGTTATAAGGCTTTAGGGAATAGTAGCTTGGAAGGCTTGAAGACTTCGATGAGCAATAACCTGAAAGGATTTAAGGCTTCGATGGTCAGTAGTCTGAAAGGATTCAAGGCTTCGATGGTTAGTAGCCTGAAAGGCTTAAAGGCTTTGATGAGCTGTAGCCTAAAAGGCTTAAAGGCTTTGATGGTCAGTAGCCTAAAAGTTCTGTAAAATTTGGACGAATAATAGCCCAAAAGGCTTTAAAGCTTCGTAGAACGGTAGCTTAAGAGGTTGTGGAGATTTGGTGACCAGTAGCCTTGAAGGTTAGAAAACTTCGTTAGACATTGTGTTAAACGTCTATAAAGCTTCAAGGAGCAATGTATGGTATGCATAATCTGGAAACGTTAAAAAGTTTTGATGTATAGTAGATCTATGCACCTGCAAAGCTGAACAGTAGCTTGAAAGCTTAAAAGGTTGTAGTAGGTCAGTAAGCTATAAAGCTGTTGTGAACAGTGAAGTATAGAGTTTGCAGTGAATAATATCTTGAAAGCTTAAAAGCTTCCGTGTACAGTAGACCTATAAGCCTAGTCTGAAAAGTTGAAAGATGCTCTGTGCACAGTAAGGTAAAAGGGTTCAGACGTTTATCCATTGGGTAAAAGCAAGATGCTCTGTGCACAGTAAGGTAAAAGGGTTCAGACGTTTATCCCTTGGGTAAAAGCAAGATGCTCTGTGCACAGTAAGGTAAAAGGGTTCATGCTTTTATCCATTGGGTAAAAACGTGTACCTTTGTCCTTTTGTGAAATAAAAACTTTATTTATTTTGTTGACATGACTCATCCACCAACTTTTCTTTATTTTGATGAATATTATATGCACAAAGTTCCAAGACTTTTGTATAGTACAAAAGTATTTGAAATATAAATAAATAAATATGGTATTTATTTGTGTAGGTTTTGCGTGAATCATGTGTGCAAAAGTTTCAAGACTTTTGTATAATGGGAGTGTATGCAATGGGAGTTGTAACCCATGCATAGAAAATTGTAACCTCACTTTTTGAGTTGACCTTTCATAAAAATGTGTTACATGAATCATAAAAAGTTACTTTAGCCAAAACGTACTCAAATGTTACTTTATCATTAAATAGAAAAGCACATTTTGTGAAACTAAATGACAGAAGAAACAAGTTGTAATTCTTGCATTGGAAATCATAATTTTGCTTTTGGAAACATCTCTTTTCTCATTCAAAAGCTAGATAATAGGATGATTAAGATGCACGTATATTTTAAATAAATATAATGCTAATGATTATTATATTATTATTTCTCATTTTGTGGAAATGAAAAGAGTTTTTAGGGCACAAAAATGTTTTGGCAACATGTGATTTTGTGCATAAACTTTTTTGGAATAAAGAAAGTTTGTACATTTCAAGATGAGAACAATGTAGACATGAATCTGGTCGTCATCACGTGTGTACGAGGTGTAGAAGTGACATTCTCAAAAACGTTCCCACCAAACGTGAAAAGAACATGAAAATAGATCGACGGAGCCGAACTACAAAGAGTTTATGTTCTAAGTAGTACGGCCCCACGGCGCCAACTTGTTGCTACATGAAATATGAGTCCGGAGAAGGTCTGAACGTTCCAAGGTCGTCAAGCTTCTGACCTCGTCTGTTGCTTAAAGGGTTGCACCAGCAGCATGAAATAACTCGTCAGAAGAGGTAAAAGGTTTAAAGGGTTTCGGTTAACCAAACGCAGGTCGTGGTGTCCCTCTACGTTGTAAACATAGATGGGAGGTTCAAGAGTTTTGATATTTTAGTTGTTATGATTCTAATTTGGGATCAACCCAAAGTCAGAATGTTATTATTATTGGTTAACTTAAGAAAAGATCAAACATAAGAGTATGATCTCGATGAGAGGAACTCTTGATCCCAAGTTACAACTAAGGACCATCCACGTAAGCCTGATGAAGGCTGAGACCTGCGAGTAACAGAGTGTGATTCCACATGTGGTGGCTGTTGGAGCCAGCATCGTTGTGGAATCAACATGGTTGTAGATTGTCAAGAATGTATAGCAGCAGCACGGAGGCTTGAAGGCTTCAACCTGCTGCTGCTGAAAATATTATTAGAGAATAACTCTAGAGAGAGTTTTAGAGAGAGAGAGAGTGAGAGAGGTCTTGTGTTCAGACCAATCTGAGGTATATCACATGGTTTGCCTTTCTATTTATAGGGTGGGATGGGTTAAAACCCTAATGGGCTTCCTTGTTGGGCTTGGGCTTGACCCAATATTATATTTAATGATTTTGGCTTCTTAGGCTATTGGGCTTGGCCCAATTGAGTACCCTACACCATCACTTACCGTTTACTGCACTAAATGTTGTTGCAATAGTCGAACTTAGTGAAGGCATTAGAGAACAATATTTGGCTGACTAACACCCCAAAGATTCAGCTTTCACCTTCATGTGGTGAACATGCCCTAATACAGAATAATACAATTATCGAACACCAATAGTATGAACTTGTAGGTAAAGTTGTATAATCACAAAACTGCATCAAGTAGAATAAAGTTATCACTGCTTAATAATTAACAAAAAATTAGTTGCTTACATCAACGCCAAATGCAGCATTTAAATCAATTATTTACCTTTTTAAATGTCTTTTAAGTCAAGTATGAAAAAAAATCCCCTATGCACTAGATAATCTTGTTGAAACACTGAAAAATAAGCCAAGATATAACAAATATAAACTTAACAAAACCTCTTCAATGAAAAAAAAAAAAAACCCAAGCAACTTATCACAAACAAACATACATAAAAAATGAAGACACAGATTACCATCTACACTGAACATCCCCAAATGAATGAACATTCTGAAAAACTGCATAAAGAAAAAAAACTATAATCAAATTAATAACGACAATATTAGTGAAATACGTAGACACAAATGAATTAAATATTGAGATTGGGAAGCGAATTCCGCTAATCTTTCCTCATAAAAATGTATTCTACCAAATACCAATCAAGTACCGGGTGAATTTGAGACCTATGCAACGACCACACCATCCAATTCGAATCAAAAGAAACTGTGAATAAAACATTGCTGAAATAAAATGAAAACGTTAACTTAAACATACTTGGTCTTGAGAAGGGAAGATACTATTAACTGTGTTTGAGATGTTGAATGGAGTGGGATGGGCACAATTAGGTTTAGAATTGCTATTGGGAGGGAAAGGAAATTAGGTTAAAAGTTATGGCGGAAGTTTGTGAAAAGTTAGACTATCCCCATTGGTGTGAAAAACCAATGGTTGGTTGTGGAATAAAATGATAAAAAAACTCACAGCCCGGTTAGTGCACCAATCAAGGGTTGCAACGAAACTACACCCCACTAAGTTAACTAGTATTGTACCCGTCCGCTAGGACAGGTTTCTGAAATTTACAACATTCAAACTATGTGTGTATTGAAGATCTAGATAACGTGTTATCCATCGGGTATTAGTTGACCCATAAATTAAAGACGAATTGTAAAAAACTTTATCTATACACAATACTCCCACTATGAGTACATATGTAATATATACACCTATAGAAATAAACAAAACTATATGCTAAATGAAAGTTAAAAGGTAAATAAAATATTAAAAAAGGCACTAACATTCTACATGGTATGGATTAAAAGTAGCAAGTGGTTTAATCTGTAAGCCGATCTTTTCATGGGATAGGGTGTGCCCTTGTCCCCTAGTTTTTTTCTTTTTTTCGTAGTTCGGTATTTAATTTTTCTTAATAACCAAAACCAAACTTTGGCTAAAATTTTGGCTTAGAAGTATACAGAATGGGTGTATAAAAGCATGAATTGAGGTATAAAAGCTGAGAATATAGGAATATATAAATAGCTTGGTTTCGGTTTGATTAATTTCAGTTAACTTTTTTATTTGAAAGTTGGGTTGTGATTGAGGATAGTCTTAGTGGTAAAATTTTAGAGTATTAGTTTTGGTGGAAATCAAAAGTTTTCGCGAGGTATTTAAAATTTTCATCAACTATATGAAATTTTATAAGGTTTAAACGAGCCGAATTACTTTGAGTTATTTGAAATCGGCTCGAAAAAAAACTTGAAATGAGCTAACCATAAATGAGTCTGATCCTAAAATAAGTTTGCTTAGTAAACGAGCTTGATCCCGAGCTTTACTTATCAAGTTTAAGCAAGTCAGAGCCTAAAAGAACAATTTTTTATATAATGTTTATTTAATAAAAAAAATATATTTATATAATATTATTTATTATTTATAAAATTATGATAAAATTACTAAACTACATACGAACATGTGTGTATATAAATTTATACAAATATATTATTATTATTATAACAAATATAAATTAATTAATAAATAAAATACGAGACGAGCTTGATTCAATTTTGAGGTTGAAAAACTACCATCAAGCTGAGCTCGAGCTTTAGAAATAAAGCTTGAATCAAGCTCGGGCACTCATAAGTTAAACAAGCTCAAACTCAAACCTAGACGAGGTTGGGCTCGTCTCGACTGGTTTGCCCTGTTAAAATTACCAATGAAATGCCTAGAGTGTCATTAAAAATCTATGAAACTTTAGTGGCATATGCGAAGTGTCATTAAAAACCCAAATTAATGGCATAAAAAGTAAATGTCACTAAAAGTGTATGCTAAGCAATAATGACATACCTAAAGTGCCACTAAAACCTAAATTAGTGGCACAAAATCTAAATGTCATTAAAAGTGTGTGTTACTAAATGGCGTTTTATTTGTAGTGTACATTTAATCTCAAGCTATTGAATATAAGTTTGACAATATTATCATATTTTAACACCCATCCTCAAATGTAAGCTTTATATCAAATGTTTATTAATGAAATGGATATTGAAAAGGTGAATTTGCGTGTTTGACTCAATTACTATCATTTCGTAACTGATTTAGGGATTTCGCACCTAAATTAGTAGACTTGTATGATCAACTAACTTGTTTTTGTCAAAACGATCCTCCACAAAAAAGTAAAACATGTTCCCAAATTTCACTTAAGAATTAAGAATTAAGAATTAAGAAAGAAAATGGAAGGAAAACTAGACCAAATCCTTTAATTTAGTTTTCCTTCCGATTTAAAAGGAAACAGAAGAAAATGATATGTATCATTTCTTTTCCTTTCCTTTGATTTTTCCCCCTCAAGTAAACTCGGGAACGAAGAGAAAAATTGTAAAGATAAATGAAACGGGGCTTCAAAGGACTTAAAACACATCGCATTTTTTTGGAAAAAAAAAAAATCTTAATTACAAATTATAACATTTACTTTCATTAAACACCATCGAATTTTAAAAGTGGCCGGCGGGTAAACGGGTGACAAACGCCCCTATCCCTTTTTTAATAGCAAACCTACTCTCTTAAAAATAAAACTTTGGTACTTGGCCGACAAAGAGTTACTACGCACTACCTTTTGCACCCGATCTAAAAATCAGATCGCTTCGAGGGGCAAGGCCTCTAAATGTATCAAATGCAAAGGCACAAAGACGTGTTGGTTTCCCGGACAGACAACTTCATATTTAGTAACCTTCTTGGATTCAGCTTTCAATGATACAATGCTTTATGGATAAGATATTTTATAAAATTTTGAGTACATATGTTGTTACGATGTGCCTATTTTTGTCAACATCTTGATATAATTTTTTTCTATTATTTTTCTTAAACATATCGTAATTTTCTCTAATAATTTTAAAGGATACAATATTATATAGTTTTGAGTACGCCGTTTTGATATGCCTCCATTTATCTACATCTTAATATATATATATATATATATATACTAGTTTTATACCCGCCGCACGTTGCCGCGGCCGGGGGCGACCGGATACTCATATTTGACCTGATGGAAACAGAGCAAGAAAACCGCGTCGTGCATTGTGTTTTTACATGTGTCGCGCGTTACAGGGACAGCCTAACGTATGCAACTTCATTAAATGTGTTACGCTAATGACATTTACATGACTTTATTCATTTATCTTCGTATTAACTAATTTAATAATAATAAATATACTTGTAATTTAACAATATATTATTGGTAAATTGTAAAGCTGATTATAAGATACAATTCTTGACCATTTCTATTTCCCTATCTTTGTTTTCTCTCACCTGTGGTATATCTCTCGCACACTCACCTATATCACCGCCAACACTGATCGCCACTCAACCATCACCAAGATCATTACTTTGTTAACCACCAGCGCAACAATCGTAAAAAAGCTATCCCAACACTGGCACAAAACCCCTTAACACAGGGAATGCCGGCCGGAAAAACCTCTAGCTAATCACTCGCAACCACCACTATCACAACCATAACTACAACCACCTCCATCACCAACCAGTGTCGGCAACCCACCGCATTGAAAGTTTGTTGACTGAATCACGAAGATTTTCCCACATGCAGTGGGCGAAACCCGTCGCCGCCGCTGCTGCTAGATCCATGACAAACGCTCCACACTACCAGCTCGATATGGAGCATCTACCATCTCCGGTTAATTCAAACCAAATGTCGCAAAGTAAAGCCGGTGTATGCTGTTTTCTGGGCGGTTTGGGGCCTTTTTATTGGGCGTTTCGACCTATTGATCCTCACCGCCAGATTAAAGGAGACGGACACGTGGAAACACAGCGGCCGTGAGATTACACAGAAGACAGAGCTGTACAGCTCAGAGAGAGAGAGAGAGAGATGGGCTGTAAAACCCAAAAACGGCAACCAGTAACCGGCCACCAGCCACAAGCAACCGGCTTACCAGGTGAACCAGACGCAAGGAAGAGCTTTAGAGGGTTGTACGTGACGTTAGCGAAGCTTTATTGACTTGTATTGAGCGAAACAGTATTCGCCCCGAAAGTTGCATCTTAATACTATTTATAATTTTTTTCATGTGGATAGTAGCACAAATGTAAATACTGTAAAAACTACGTCATATTAGTTTTTTTCGTATAAAGTGATGACACTTATTCAATTCGTATATACTGGTAACACGTGCCTATTAATTTTACCATGTGTCGATGGTATTTTTTAAACCAAGTTGCTAGTAGTAATGTACAAGTAATCAAAGGACAAATATACATGTTACTAAAATAAGGTTTTTTTATTTAGCTATTTTTTTTATAGAGTAGTGCCGTTTAACCTTTTTCCATTTTTTTCTCCAAAGTCGTGAGTAGTTGCACAAATGTTTCATATTAGTTCTTTTACTTATTGTTTTCATTCATCTTGTTAAGACGTGCTTATTTTTATCTGTCTCGATATTATTTATTTTAAACCGAGATTTTAGTAGTGTAGACGTAACCGAGACCAAATGTACATGTTACCAAACTGAGTTTTTCTTTTCCTGCATAAAATGACGCCATTTACCACTTTTGCTATTCTAATAGTATAAATAATGCTTTATAAAATTCCGAATCTGATGTTGCGACATCGAAACACCCATCTTTAATTATATGTGTTTATTTATTTTAAGCACATCTTATATCAGAGTTTAAGAGGAAGGTCCCAATTTAATTATACAAAACGTCAAACTTTTATTCTATTATAAGTACTATTTTACAACCATTAGTTTGCCATAACAAGTTTGACTACCATTCTTGATATTTTACAAAAGCATGTTTGATCTCTTTTAACTACAAGACTTGATCTGGTTTAGCCCTCCTGCATAGACCAGTCACCTGAAAGTATATATATATAACTACCGGTTAGCTTTCGCTAACTAAGTGTACAATAAATCACCATGTCCCATAATCACAATAACGACACAATAATAGAACCATACAACTTTCATATGGTCTAAATCGCAAAACTCCCATATATCCGATTATTCATTGGATTAGAAAACACCCATCTGAGTCCAATAATTCACCAAGATCGCCGACTTCCAACGATCTCATGTTAAATCAGAAAACTCCCATCTGATTCAACATATACTAATATAACCTTCCAATATATATTATCAAGTAAGAACTATAATACACTCATACAATTCTAACACATAATTAACACATGTTGCATATATACTTTCAGAGATATGTAACACTCACCTTTGCTCTATAGATGTTTAGTCTAATCCACCCGGACTCCGTTTCCTGATCAAGACCAGGACAATCTTAATTATTAACTAAAATAAAAAGTCGGTGTTAACTAGTCGTTACCGGGGTCGGCTTTGGATAACTCTATCTAGTTTAAGCATAGGTGACCAGTCTATGCATAAATTAGGGTTAGGTTATCCAAGACCCACCCTAACAATGACCCTAAATCCCCTCTTAATATTATTCTAAAATAACTAATTTATATCATACGATCCTACTGTGATAGTGAAATAATAATTTCTAATTACAAAATAAAATCATACCTATACGTAAAAAAGGAGGTAGAATGTTGACAGTAAAGTTACTACTGAATTCATGTTGCTATTTATAAAACTCTAACCGCCGTTTCAACCGACTTAGGGGTGTTTGGGATTGATTATTCAAAACAGATTATTCGTTTTGAAAAAGCAGGGTGGAGATGTTTATAGATTATTACGTTTTGGTAGCTTAAAAAACTGATTATCTGCGTTTATAAAACAAAATCCAAACACTAAAAACTGATTATCTGCGTTTTCAAAACGCAATAATCTAAAAATTAGATTCAAAACACAATCCCAAACACCCTCTTAGTATACTAGTTGGTTCTTTGCTTAAGGATGAAGATATGAATTCTTCATGTATAAACATGCCTATCCTCAGGCTCGGCTCTAGCCCAATTATTTTGAGGCTGGGGCTTTGGGCCCCTAATTCTATAAGGCCCCATTTTTTAGTTTGTTTTATGGGCTGACTAAACTACATGGATTAGGATATACGCATGGGCCAATTTAATTCCTCCCCTTTGTATATAATCACCGGACATGAGACAATAAAGCATTGAAGCAACGCCTCTTTTTCAGTTTAGGGTTTAGTTTATACTGCAGAGAGATTATGCTTTATCATCGCGATTGCTCAAATCCAGCCACAAATATGAAATTGTGTCCCTAATTCTCAAGCTCCCAGCAACAAATCCTCAAAGGAAGAATCATCGATTCACAGTAATCGGTAATCTTCAATTTTGTAAATCGAAATAGATCAACTATTCAGAAATCATAATAATCTCACCATGTTCAATTGTTTTAGTTGCTTCATATATAATATTTCCACCTATTATGGTCGTTTCTAATTGTTTTTATTAATCTTTATATTAATTGTCTTTTGCATGTTTTTTTGGAGTCTTTAACCTGCTTGATCTAGGCATTTCAAATGGTTTAGCTTTTTGATGGCATTACAGATAAAGGTTTGTGTGTTCACTATATATATTTTTAAGATTTAAAAAAAATATGGTTTCTTAAAAAAAAAGCCCCCAATTTTAAGACTCGCTTTAGGCCTAGGTTAAGGTTGAGCCGGCCCTGCCTATCCTGATGTCCTCCACTTATTATTATTATTATTATTATTATTATTATTATTATTATTATTATTATAATTATTATTCTTGTAATAAAATATAACATTATATACTATTAATAGACAAGTGATTTGAATAGTATTTTTATTATTATTTTATTCATTTTATTATTTTAATTAAATACCTATGGTTTAATAAGAAATCACATAATGGGGTACTGGTGGAGTGGTTTGTGGTGCTTATGTCTTCTTGTGGTCTTGGGTTCAAATCCTATTTGAGGTTTTTTTTACAACACTTATTTATATATAAATACATATGATTCTATAATAATTAACAAAATAGGGTAATGGTGGAGTCAGGAGTGGTTTGTGGTATAAGTGTGTTGTTTGAGGTCTTGGGTTCGAAACGTGTTTCAAAAATGGCATTTTTTTAACACTTATTTATTTATAAATACATATGATTCTATGATAATTAACAAAATAATTTGATGGTGGAGTGGTTTGTAGTGCATTTGTGTGGTTTGAGGTCCCAGGTTCGAAACCAGTTTGAAATATTCTTTTTTTTAATCAAATACGAAAAATGCGCAACACGCGTATGTTTATACACCTAGTTTCCGTAATAATACAACATCACACACATATGTCGGATATGTAGTGCATACACATTTTTTGAAGTTGGTATTTAATAATTATTATATTATTAACTAGTTTTTATCTCGGGAACGTCCCGGATTGAAATATCTAATATGACATCATAAAATATACTATTATTATTATTATTATTTTAAACAAATCTCTGCCATAAGTTATCATATTCAAATATTAAAAAAACGAATCTCTGCGCCGGGGTATAAATCTAGTGCCATTACAAATGAATTCGGAAGTTTGTAATCGATCATTCTAAAAAGAACTAATATGAAATAAGAAAAAAAAAAGTTAATTATTGAAATATCGAACACATTAGTCTAAGGGTTATGTGATGCGTTAAAAAATTCATGGGTATATGATCGGGTATATAGTTCGGGTATTTGGGTATGTTGTTTCGGGTAATCGGGTCGGGTATCACCTAATCCCAGACCCGACCCAAACCCACAATTTTTTTTAAACTAATCCCAAACCCGACACAATACCTGTCGGGTTACAAAAAATAATCATTTTTTTCTCCGTTTTTATATAGCACTATGGTACTCGGTGGAAAGATAATAAAACGCTCGTTAATTTGGTGTAATTTTTTTCTTTAAAAAATCTCGTATATAAAAGATATTAACGTTTAAAAGTTATGGAAGGAAACATGAGAGAAAAAATAATAAAGTTTTAATATTTAGATTTAGTAGAATAGGTATTTAATAAGGTTAAAGATTATAATAGATCAGGTTAAATCATATTTATTTCTTTTTTTTAATTGGTTTACATTTGCCATATCACATCCTATGTGGCATCTCTCAAAGGAGAGAATGCATAAGAGTATGACATGTAGGATTAATCCCTTTGCAATATATATATATATATATATATATATATATATATATATATATATATATATATATATAGATTTAATTCAGCTACTTCACTTGTTTTTCTTGTATAACTTTTAAACTATAACGTTTTACTAAATTCCGAATATCCTGCTAAAACGAGCTAATTTTTATCTACACGCCAACCTTAGTTTCATTCAAAACTGAGTAGGGTTCAAATATAATATAATATAATATATTATATTATTACTAAACGATCTCCTATAATCCTAACAACTCGCCTAGATCTGATAACTCAAGTAATCATACTAACCATTACTTACTCGATTTAAATACACAAATATCTATCTCACCTATTATTGGTTCATTTTAACGGTTAATGACCCGTTTCCTTCACTAATAAATATAAACCAACACATTTTATTTATATAACAAAACAGGATGTTACAGCCATGCTTAATTTTTATCTACGTTTCTATAAAAATGTATTTCAAAAGCCAATGAGTTAAATATAATGGATTTTTCTTTGTTTTTACGGTAATAAACTAAACTTATACCGTTTGATTAAATTCGATTAATGGTATTGATACATATATTCATCTTTATGGTTTCCTCTGTAGATTTCATTCGTTACAATGTAGTTTTCTTAATAGAATATCTTTTTGGTACCGTATGCTATAATGAGTGCTGACATCGTACCGTTACCGTGATAGCTCTAAACTACACCTTGCGAGCATTTTCGGTACATATACCGGTGTTCATTTTTTTCTTTTTTGTTTGCTATAGAGAGTGTCGGTATTGTATCAATACCCTAACTAACCGAATTGATATCGTACGAGTTTTCGCAACAATGCGTGACATAATTTCACTAGTTTACAATTTAAAACATATTATAACTAGTATTAAGCCTCTAGCTTTGCTGCAAAGGGCATAAACCGTACCAAGTAGCATCAGTGCCACATTGTTTCCAGCGACTAACAACATTGAAAAAACATATAAAAAACGAAAATAACAAAATTCAGTGAAATGTAGACATAAAAACGGTAAACCATGTACGCCTGTTGCGGCGTGACAATGCACAAAAGTTAGATTGAAACTTAAAACACAACATGAGCGTTCGACAAGAAAAATAGAGATAAAAACGTTAGACTACATACGCACGTTGTGGCATGTTAACTCGAAAAATTTGTATTTAAACGTAAAATAAAAAATCTAATTACGATACATGGGATAAAGTTCAAACTTAAAAAAGTGTAGGGATTCAATGTAAAATATGGATACTATTAGGGTTAAAGGTAAAAAAGATAAAGAAAAAATAAAGTAGGGTACAATCTACATAGCATGATGTATAACCCTTGCATGCACAAAACAATTATAAATTAATATATATATATATATATATATATATATATATATATATATATATATATATATATATATGAGATTGGGTTCTAATGAGAACTAAGTTGAGTTGTGAGAACTCTAATGTAAAATGCGAACTTAAAAAAAATTAAATTTACAAACTGATGTAAAAATGGCTAACTAACAAATATAAAAAAATAAAATAAATAAAAAAAATTTACGTCGTCTCTACACCGGTGTAAAAAAAAGTGTCGTGAATGACCACATCGATGTAATATTTTAGTTTGGTTTAATCACAGCCACACATTTATTTTACAATTAACTAAATGTGTGGTTATAAGGTGAGTTTCTATATTTCTCACAATTCAACTTAGTTCTCGTTTTAACCCATCTATATATATATATATATATATATATGTGTGTGTGTGTGTGTGTGTGTGTGTGTTTAGGTTCTTGTACAAATTCATTTATTTGTGAGAAGTGTGAGAACGAATATGAGAGTGACATGTGGCACAAGGTATTTGGGCATTTTAGTAATTTTTACATACTATTAAATAATGATTAAATTTATAATTTTGGTAAGAGAGGTGAGAGAGAGCATAAAAATAGGTAAAGAGAGAGAGAGAGAGAGAGAGAGAGAGAGAGAGAGAGAGAGAGAGAGAGAGAGAGAGAGAGAGAGAGAGAGAGAATGGTTCTGGTCACCATCATCATCGCCATTATTAACGTCATAGTGTTTTAACAATCAACGTGTGGTGTTTTACGTTTAAGGTAGATTTTTAGTTATTCTTTATAGTTTATACAATGTATGGTGTTTTATTATAGTCTTGTAAGTTGCTTCATGCAGAAGGTGTTTTACGTTCATACCCGTGTGTTTTATCATCATATTAGTAACTTTGTTTTTAACAATCCTGTGTGTTTTATCATCATCTTCTCCATAATCCAGTGTGTTTTATTTTAATTATACACAATCAGTAACACATTCAAAAAACACTAAACCACACAAAAATCCTTTAAACATAAAACACAAAAATAAATAAATGTAAAACATAATCCACCATGAATTCATAAAACACACTAATAAAAATAAAACACACTGATCCATTAAAGGATATGACATCTTCTACTACACTCCAAAATCCATAAATGAAAGCAACCTGTTAATACACCACTAAACATCATTTTTTAACTATAAGTTTTTTTTATCGGCAAATTTCACTTTATTTCACCCAAAATATATATACAAGATTACAAACTAACAAGACACTAGTCGTAATCTATAAAAAGTACGCCAAACACCTTAAGTTCTCAAACTATAACAATATCAACTATCTCTCACGTTATTGGTACGTCGAAGACTTTCCATTTCTCCCATGACCACCCGGACGATTTGGATTTATGGTTTACCCAACTGAAAGAGACCGCTTGAATTTCGCCAAATATCCCGTCCAGATTCACCCTCTTTCCTTGGAAAATCGCCGCATTTCGTGCCTTCCAATGGTCCATGAAGCTGCGTATATAATTATTTGAATCCACTTCTGTTTGCTTGCTGCTATGTGCCGGTTAGTATGCAACTTCAAAAGATCCCGAACAGAGAATGCATACACTGGAGGTATGTTGCACCATGATCCGATCTTATGCCAAATCCAAGACGCAATGTAGCAGGACGTGAGTAAATGATTCGCGTCTTCATCGTATTCCCCGCACAGCTTGCACTCCGATGGGCCGTGAATGATGTTTCTTTTCAGCAGCCCCTTTTTAGTAGGCAATCTATCTTGTTTCGCTCGCCACATGAAAACAGAGACCTTCTTCGGGACCCCTTTTACCCACTGAAAAGGGTAGAAAGGAGGCGTATAATTCTGCAGCATTTTCTTGCACGCAGACACCAAGAACTGTCCATCCGCAGCCCCAACCCATTCCCAAATATCCCGTTGTAAGGTCAAAATGGTACCAGCAATCAGTGCGGTGCACTGATGCAAAGCCATCAATTCATCGTGAGAACTAGGTGCTCGAATCCAACCCCAACTTTGGAGACAAGCAGCCACAGAAATCATTTTCTGACTTTCGATAGCAAAAAGACGTGGGAAACGATCTTTAAGGGGCCCGTCCGACACCCACCAATCAATCCAGAATCTAATGTCCGCCCCATCCCCAATTTTACCTTTGATCTTGGCTGGAATATTTAAGTCTTGCTCCAAAACTATATCCCCCACTTTATAAATCGCGTTCCATACCCTGGAGATTCCCCTACGAACCGGTAGGTAAGTGGTTGTATTCGGACAGTGATGGATGGCAAAAATAACTCTACGCCAAAGTCCTTGTTTCTCCAACTTAAAGCGCCACCACCACTTAACGATTAGGCTTTCATTCATCGCTTTTAGAGCCCCAAATCTTAAGCCGCCTTTCGCCGTAGGACCCAACACCCTCTCCCACGCAACCCAGTTTATCTTAGATTTATCTTCATCCCCACACTAAAAAAAATGACGTCTCAATGCTTCCAGAGAATTTATGACCCCTGTTGGTGCTTTGAACAAAGAAAAGAAATAAAGCGGAACACTGTCTAAGACCACCCGAATTAAAACCACCCGGCCACCAATAGATAGGTGTTTTGCTTTCCACTTCGAGAATCGTTTTTTGAAAATCTCAACTACCAGATCCCAATATTTAATTTGATTCATGTTTGCACCCACCGGGACACCCAAATACTTACACGGTAGCTTGTTCGCTTTACATCCAATTATTCCAGCCAAGTCTTCTGTTCTTGTATAATTCACCCCAATACCATAAAGTGATGTCATGTGATAATTCATTTTTAAACCAGAGACCAAAGAAAAGCATCTCATTAATCGCACAATGTTCCGAATGTTCACCTCACCCCATTCTCCCGTAAAAACTATGTCATCCGCGTACATGAGGTGAGTCAAAATTGGGCCCCCGTTTGGAGTCTGCAGACCGGAAATAGCACCCAACTCTCTAGCCTTGTGAATGAAACTAGTAAGCGCTTCCATAGCTATGATGAATAGAAAAGGAGATAGTGGATCTCCTTGACGAACGCCCCGAAAACATTGAAATTCTCTAGACTGTGATCCATTAATCAAAACCGACTGTCTAGAGGATTCTAGAATCCCTTTGATCCACATGTTCCACCTTGCAGGAAAACCCATTTGGTTTAAAACCGAGAGGATAAAGCCCCAATTGATTGTGTCATACGCCTTTTCCATATCAACCTTTAAAACAAATGCTTCAACTCTCGATGCTTTAGCCCAAGAGACGACTTCGTTTAGTATCAAGGGGCCGTCAAGTATGTTTCTAGAGGCTAAAAAACCGGACTGTTCTTCGGAAATCACTGAATTGATGACGCCTTTGATCCGATTAGCTAGAACCTTAGAAATGATTTTTGAGATGCAACCGATCAAGCTTATGGGTCTAAAGTCGTTGAATGATAATGGGTCAATGCCTTTGGGAATAAGTGCGATAAAAGACGAGCTACACCCACGATTAAATACCCCACTGTCGAAAAACGTCTCCATCATATTCATAATATCTTCTTTCAAAAGCTCCCAGAAATGTTTAATAAAACCAAAGGTAAAACCGTCGGGTCCGGGCGCCCGGTCACACCCACAGTCCCAAACAGCCGTTTTAACCTCTTGCACCGAAAAAGGAAACACCAAATGATTTGCATCATTATTCGAAAGCTGTTTCAAAGAAGGACACGTAATAGATGGTCGTACCTGTAAAGGTTCCCGAAATTTGAAAGCAAAAAATTTCCATGCCTCATCCTTAATTCGCATCGGATCTACCACCCATTCGTCATTGATTTGTATGCCATGCAACCTGTTAGAGCCGATATTATTATTAATCATGCCATGAAAAAATGAGGAGTTTTCATCTCCCTCGATCAGCCACTTAATCCTAGACCGTTGCTTGAGATCTTGCGTAATATCCGAGTTCAAATCCTCCAATTTTTCTTGTTTTCCACTCATTCCACCATTTCAGCTTCGGATAAATTACCGTTCTCCAAACACCTATCCAGTGTCGCAATCCTCCGTTCAATATTCTTTTTCTCAGATCCCTGATTGTCTCGTTTAGCCGCAAACCATATCTTAAGATCATCTTTAATACGTTTTAATTTATGAGCCAACTGCATATCAGCAGGCCCGGCTTGGACAGGTTTGTTGAAAGCCGATTTAACCACCGTATCCAGCCCGGTCCTCCCTAGGGAGGAATTGAAAAACCGGAACGGTGTAGCACCGTAATTTACTCTGGAGGTAGATAACATGATAGGACTATGGTCCGAAATTAATCTTGGTAATGCGGTGACAGAAGCATCCGACCAAGCATTCCAAAAAGAGTCGCAGACCAAGAATCGATCGATCTTGCTGAGTTTGTGGCCCGCGTCAAAAACCCTTGTGAATCTCCTACCCCCCATGGGATACTCATTCAACCCATTCGATTCAATAAAAGCATTGAAGTCAGCAGCGCTTGTCGAATTAAATTCACAGTTAAAACGTTCCTCCGGTACACAAACTGCGTTGAAGTCTCCCAAAAGTAACCAAAAACCATCCGTTCTTGTTATAATTTCTGATAATTCACCCCATAAGTCCTTCTTTTGTCTAATTCCCTGTGGTGCGTAAATATTCCCAACATTCAACTTTGTACCAGACTGTCTAATGATCCCACTAACAATCAAATAATTACGGTTCCGGATAAGATCAGTTTTAATGAAGACCGCAGGGTCCCAAAATGAAAGTAAACCACCCGAACTGCCCTCTGAGTTAACCTAAACAGACACAACCAGCCTCCTACCCCATAATTTTTGTACCTGTATTCTAGCTCCGTCTTGCATCATAGTCTCTTGTATACCCACAAACTTGGTTTTTGGTCTTTAATAATATCACCCACCGAAAGCACTTTATTGTCTTCCCCAATCCCCCTAACGTTAAAAGTTAAAAAATTCATTGGACCACAGAAAACTCACCTTCGTCCATGACTGAACGTGCCAACTCATCTTCAAAGCCGTCCAACCGAATACCAACCGAGGTGCCCAAATCAGCTGTTTCAGACGCCTCCCTGAGCACCGCCGGAATCACATCATCAAATGACAGGGTATGATCTTGAGACGCCTGGGAATTGTAACTAGTTGGATTAAAAGTAGGAGGGATAGGGATGTCTGCAAACAAATCAATAGGGGACGCCTGACATACGGAATCCCTTCTTGAAGATAAAGTTTTCTTTTTTTGTAAAACAGCCCCAACAGATGGACGTCTATAGTGGAAAGAATTGGGCCGAGATGGTGGAGTATTTAAATCTATAAGATCCTTATTTGGCCCAAAATCCCACCTGGCCCGCTTCCGATAAGAGTCCACCACCAAAGATGAATTATTATTATTTTCATGGGCCCCACCATCAGAAATTTCTGCCCCAATCACTTGTTCAGCCGCCACATTATTATTATTATTATTATTATTATTATTATTATTATTATTATTATTAATAGTCTCGAAAGTGTGCCCCTCATTAATAACCTCACGTTCCCCATGCACGTTCACATCCAAGACCTGTTGGTCTTCAAAATGACTGTTGGAATTCTGGGGTAAATCATCGGTCACCGGATTTTTTTCCGGCAGATTAGTATCAAGGTTTATGACCGGCGAATCCACCACAATATGAGTTTCAGTATCGACTGGAATCTCCCCATCCTCCAACCCTTTCTCCGATTTATCATCCCCACTAGAAGACCCCAACGAATCGGACAACACAGTGTCAAGGATTTTGCCCGTATACACATCATAAACCAGCCGCTTATTGGATTCAAAATTGCGTTTGACAAAGTCAGGACACCATGTTTCCTCCGTTTCATTCACCCAAACTTTGATCCGGCTGCGTTTCCACTCTATCTCCACGACATCAGTAATACGTTTTCCATCTTTAACGATAACGGCCACCTGTTCCATAGCAAAATTACCATCTCTACTACTAGCAACCGAGCCATGAGCAATCTCACCATAAGAGCTAGCGATAACATCAAACACCTCCCTATCCCATAAATGAACCGGGATACCCGTAATTTTGAGCCATGCAATACGTTCGAACGGTAAGGTTTGTCCGTTCCAGACTTCCAAATTATGAAACCAAAGACCCCATTCCTCCTTTCTCTCGTTCAGAAAAGTTTTGGCCATACCGGAAGTCATAAAGGAAAGCAACACACGTCATACCGGCAACATACTTCAACGTAACATCTTCCATCTTGGACGCTTTAAGAAAGTATTCTAAACGACAAAGCCGAGTGACGTCGATAACCTTGCCAATGAGAGAAGATCTACCGAGTATTGCTTGAGTAGAGAAAACTTTATTCAGAATGCGAATCGGTCGTCTACCGTAGTTGTTTTCAAATGGTAGAAATTGATCAGTAGTCCCCCAATTTCTTTCTTCCGTTGGCACTCTCTGTTCCCCAGATTGAATCTTGGCTTTCCCTTGTTATTGAAATCAGAAACCTTAACCGGATGTTCCTTAGTTCTTGCCTCACCTTCTTCTTTTTTGAACTTTGCTTTATTAACGTATAATCTTTCCTCACCCAAATTAACATTTGCTATAACCTTCCCCAATGCATCTATATTCCGGACATCTTCAAACCGGAGAAAAGCAAAGTATTTTCCCACCTTGTTCCTTCGCCTAGGTAAGTATACGTCCGTCATCTTCCCATGGTTTCGAAAAGATCGCCACAAAAGCCCTAGTGTACAATCCCATGGAAGGTTTGCTACATAAAAAGTTGTAGTATTCTCACCTATATGTCTCTGATCAGGTTTAGTTGTATGACGTTTCCTCCTTCGGAGTTCTTCCCATTCTCCCTCCTCTTGTTCATCTCCCTCTCCTTGCACGTCGCGCACTTCTCTCTCGTCTCTCTCGCTCATTTTTTTAATTACCTGGTTAAAGAACCCATGACCCATAACGATTATTATATTGTAGACATTTGCTCAAAAGTGAATCTAAAAGAAAGAAATAAAATATTGAAACACTTTGGAACGAAAACGAATCCAAAAAGAGCATTGAATTTCTGTCGGAGAGTTAAATGTGAATTAAATGCGGATTATGATTTTACCTTAATACCCTTCAGCCATCTAATTTATTATTAATAATATAACGTTAATTACCAAAATGCCACTCAATTAATCCACACCATAGATTAAAATGATCTAATGGTCAAAACACCTTCTCACACAAAACACACTTTGTACAGGATCTTGACCCTATTTATATATATATATATATATATATATAAATAGGGTCAAGATCCTGTACAAAGTGTTATTTTTGTGAGAAGTGTGAGAAGTATTAAAAATTGATACTTAGGCATCATTTTTTGAACTTAGTCATTATGTTTTGGATTGTTTTGCCTATAAAAACACCAAACATAACAATTAAAAACCGAAAACAATGTATTTTAGGCTTAAAACTTAAAACACCATGCTAAGAACATTAGCAGTGTGTTTTAAGCGTTAAGTAGTGTGTTTTAGCTATTTTTAAATTTAATGACTATAATACATTGTATTGTGTTTTAGATTGTTGTGTTTGGTGTTTTTCAAGTTAAAACAACCTAAAACATCATTCCTAAATCCAAAACATGATGTCTACATGTCAATTCTTAGACTTCTCACACTTCTCACGAAAAATGTACTTTGTACATGATCCTAAACCTATATATATATATAATGACATATTATTCCAGATTATTTTTCTATTTTTCTCTTTATATTTTAACCAATATAATAAAGTTGATTAGGACTGGCCTATAGAAAAATCACAAGAGAGAAAGCCGCCTATAAAATGATATCACCTTAGATTTTTTTCACCTATAACGAATTGACAACTTTTTTCATTTTATACTATTGGGTGACGGGGCACACACGGAATTATTCACGGATATCTCCTTATCAGTATGGTATCACCGCCGTCGGTGATACTGGTAGGGCTCTCATTGACCTTTTGCTGGTTATAATTAACGGGTGTGAAAGAAGCGACAATTAAATGCAACGGTCCAATTTTGAGTGAAACAATTGATTATTTAAACGCAACGGTCATATTTTTTTACCGTTATTTTTTATTGACCGTTTGATAAAGAACTTGTTTATATAATATGTCCACGGTTGATGAAAAAAAAAAAACAAACTCTCTCAACTTTAGATTAACTAAACTACTTTCAAACCCAAACAAATGGATCTATAGAAATCAAAGAGTGCGGAAAAAGATGGGAGGGGGTCCTCTAAATCTAGAGGAGGGGGTGGGTTCCAATAGTCGAGGTAAAGATTCGGGTTTTGGTTCAGGCTCGGTACGGTGGAAGGCTATAGGCCCGTGATGAATGTTCCACAAAGTTAACCCCCACCACAACCGTTTTACCCACAATACCAACAATTCCAACAATACCAACAACCCCAGCAACCCTAAATCCAACCCAATTATTTTGTACATTATTTTACGCCATCTCAATTAACATCCCAACAAATAGAGGAGTTTGACTTGTTTGTAATGAGAAGTCCAAACGTTCGTCAAACAAATGATGATACAGAGCGAGACCTCCAGCTACGTGATGATGAAGATGATGAGGAGGAAGAATTTGTGCCAGAGACACAATTCAAGGCACATGAAGATGGAGAATTAGGTGATGGTGTGGAGGAGATGATTGTTGTACAAGATGAAGTTGCAGAAGTTGATCCGCGGGGGAAAAAGAAATTTGGGAAGCGATCAAAAGTTGTGAAGCAAACAACGACATAAGAGATTGCTTTGGTAAAAGCTTGGTGCTATGTGTCAGAAAATAGGAAGAAAAGTAATCAAATAAGCAGTGGGAGTTTTCGGAAGACGGTCCAAAAACATTACATTGAATTGTTGGGAGGATCCACTCGAAGCCTCAATCAAATAACTTTAAAATGGACCTCCATGAACACACAAATGAATGCGTTCAGTGGCCATCATCAACAAGCGGTAACAGTTATGATATAGTTAAAGTGTACTTTTATTTATTATATAACTTTTACTAAAATATATTTTTACTTGCTTGAATATAGGAGCGCCTACGAGGTAGTGGATATAGTGATCTTAATGTGATGCAAACGATGCTAAAGATTACAGAGGAACTCATCCTTCTGGTTTTAATCATCAAGCGGTATAGGAGATTGTAAAAGATCACGACAAATGGAAAAAGCAAGCGTTGATGGGTGAAGAACCGTGCGATAGTCATTCTGACAAGAGACGGAAGTTATCAGAAGGCGGAAACTATCAACGTCTGCTTTTTCTACATCGGACAAGTCCACCCCCACTAGCCACATGCCGGATCTCAATGAAGATACCCGCCCAACGAGACCAAAACGCAAAAATAAGAAAGTCTCCTCCGAGTCTTCAAGCAAAACATCATTGGTTGATGAATTTGGGTCATACCGAGCGATGAAAGAAAATAAATTGAGCCAGTTGGTCACCCTACAAGTTCAACAAGGGGAAAAAAACTTTAGCGTTTTTAGATGAACAAAACGAATTGTTGAGGCAAAGGCAGTATGACCATGACTTGAATATGTATTCAAAACCGCACGATCACCTCAAAGGTAGATCCTTTGAATTGGTTTTGAAACAAAAAGAATAAATTGCGGCGAAATACGATCGGGATCGTTATTGGGTGGATGGCGAAGGCGACGAGTAAATTTTTTTTATTTGTATGTTTTTTAATTTATGTTTCTTATATTTTTTTATTTTAATGAAACGGTTATTTTAGTTAATGAAATGGTTATTTTTTTTGTTAATGAAACGGTAATTAAAAAAACTAAAAAAAAATCAATGAAGTGAATCAGTGAAGTGGTGCCTTTAAAAAACTGTTTCAGTGAAGTAAATCAGTAAAATGATGTAACAGTGCATGATTAATCTAAATCATTGAAGTGAAGTTGAAAAAACAAGAGGGTTGCACCCCTCCCCTTTGGGTGCATCTATCTATCTATCTATCTATCTATCTATCTATCTTAATAAAAGAAAACATAGGAGGGACACATGTCACTCTCTCATAAAGTCTCCCATTTGTTTTCAAAACAATAAGTCTCATTCAATTCATATTTAAGTTATTTCAATAATTGTTTTTAATAATAAATAAATAAATATTAGATGACAAACATTTTTATATATTTAATCTCATCAAATATGATTAATCATTTGTAAAACTTATTTATAATTATAAAACTAAAAGGATATTTACCATACTTTTAAATTGCATAATTAAATTTTTAAACTTTAAAGCCGGACCAAATTTAAATAATCCAAATTACCTCCATCCATTCATTTAATCAAAATATGATTGTTCAAAATCAAATAAATTTTGTTAATAAATTTTTTAACTTACAATTAAATTAAAAACATTGGGATAATAAATTAGAAATATAAATTTAATTTGTATGTAGTTGAATACTTAATTGTCTTGATTCCTTTTCAATATTTTCGTAAACAAAAAATTATTGTTTTTAAATTTTAGAACATTAAAACTCTTTACATATTTGTGATTTAATAATTGCTAAATATTTAAGATATGTCCAATTAACTATAGAATTTTTGTTATCTATTTAAGTTTTAACTTACAATATTTTTAGGTTGCTATCTTGGTTTTAAAAAGCGCTAGGCGCACAAAAGCGACGAGGTCTAAGCGCATCGCGCGAAGCGCAAAGCGCAAAAAGCGTGGGATTTTCGTACCCGAAGCGCACACTAATTATATAAATTTTTTTATATACCCCATATATATTCCATGAGTTTTTAGCTTCATTTACCCAAAATATAGCTATAAATAAGGTTTTTATGTGATTTTACCTATATGTACAAGCCAAAAACACCAAGGTACAACATTTTTATGCATAAAAAATGCTCAGAATACGTGAGGCGCGCGCCTCAGGCAAAAAAGCGCCTGAAATTTGACAAAAAAGCGCCTGAGGCGCGCGCTTTTGGAAAAAAGGATAGGCGCAAAGCCCTGAGGCGCCCTAGGCTGCGCCTTGATGCGCCTTGCGCCTAGGCGCGCCTCAGGCGCGCTTTTTAAAACCCAGGTTGCTATATGTGTTGTAGGAGCTAAGTTTGTAACAATATACTAATTTGATGATCATTCACACAATAATGAAATATTTTCAAATTTGAATTATTTCTGAATTATGTTATAATTTTCGAAAATAGTTTATGTATTTGTCATTATCTAAATTTTATTATCACTTCCGAAAAATATCATTTTTATTTGAATGTTTAATTTTTATTTAACTTAAATAAGAAAAATATGTTACGGTGTCAATAAAACAATTTCCATCATCTGTGTGATTCACGGTGACGATAAACAAAAGATGAAGGCAAACACTATCAAGAGTTGGTTTGTATTTGAAATACCCAGTTTTCGCTCATGGACAACTGTACATCACTTATCTAGAGTAAAAAGCATTGCCGGTGTAAATTATTAATGTTAGATAGAAATAGCGGTGCTACAAATAAAACAACCAGTGTTATATACGAAAAGATATTTAGAGATTTATGAATTTTAGGTATTTCTTAGAAATTATATTATATATTAAAATTTTCAACTATTTAAATTAGTATGTAACATTAGTTACTCATATATTTAAATTTTGTATAAATTTTATTTATTATAACCGTGTGTCACATGGGCAAATTACCTAGTTCTTAAAAAAATAATTATCTCAAGTTACCGAAGTAAATAAAGATATATCTGAAGTTTTGTGTTTAGAAATTAGTGTAAACTTAAAAGTGTGTATATTAATTTTTAAACAAAGTTATTTAGATGAAGTTTTTAAATTTTAGAAAGTAGATATTAAACTTAAAAGTGTGTTTTTGTGTTAAATCTATTATGCTTTGCGAGTCTGGCCCGAAGCCGAACATTCCGGCACACATTCAAAGCAGAATAACTAAGGTATTCATCACTAACTTGCCGGAGAAGTGTAGTGGTAAAGATTTATCGGAGTTTATTCATCCCATTGGGGATATTTACGATTTATACATAGCACGTAAGAGTGATAAAGCAGGGACCAGATTTGGATTTGTATCGTCTCTGGATGTCAAAGATAACAAGGATTTATTGAGAAAGATTGGTAACACGCGTATTGGCGATTGTTAGTTAAAGGCTAACATTGCTCGTTTCACTTTTGAAGAAGGAGAAATTCCCCCTGAACGTCTTAGGTAACCCAAACCTGCTCGTTATGAAGAAAAGGTTGCCCCACCAACATATTCTTTTGTCAACGGGAAGCAGTCTTTTGCAGATAAACTCACCGGTAGATTGGCCTGTAAGACGGTACAAGTTGATAACTATTTTAATGCTTTCAAGGGGCTGCATGGGAAGTCAGTGGTTGCTAGAATGATTTATTTGGAGGCTTTAAAAAGTATTCATGTGATTCTGCATGAATTATGTCCAGGTATGGGTAAGGTACAGTATATCGCAGGCCTGTCGGTTCTCTTATCGTTTGAAGATAATGTAGTAGCGGTTAAGTTTATTGAAGATGCTAGAGAAGTGATCGGTAGGTTTTCGTCTTTGGATCTATGGGAAGGTCAAACGTTCGGTTTTGATCATCTTGCTTGGATTAAAATGGTTGGTATTCCCTTACACCTCATCTCCAGCGAAGTGATTGATGTTGTTGGAAATGTCTTCGGAAAGATTGTTCATAGGGCCGGGAGATCAGATAACGATGACGACTTATCGTATGACTACGTTGGAGTCCTTGTTGGTGAAGGCAAGAGAATCGATGAGGAAATCAAATTAGTCTAGAGAGATAGGAGGTTCTCGGTATGGGTCTCAGAAAAATCTGGGGTCTAGGTCCCGGAGTTTTACAAGCCATCTTATCCGGTGGCCTTTGATGTGGATGTTGAAGCTTCTCCAAGGAATTTCGGCGTTTCAGAATCGGCTTCTCCGGCTGAGGTTGAAGAGCCAGTAATTTTGGTAACTCCAATTAGCAATAATAGGGAGAATAATGAGGCATTTAATGAGGAGGTGATTATGGAAAATATTAATACGATTGATGAGTTTATTTCGGGTAACATCTTTTACTTCGATAAAGGCATTGAATTGGAGAATGACTTGAATGAGGGTCCAAGGAATGTAGTTAATAAAAGGAAGAAGAAATCTTTGTTGGGCTCGGTCAACTGGACCAACCCAGCTTACTCGAGCAGTCTTGAAAAAACGAAGGTGGGCACGAAGCCCAAGTGTAACGAAGATTTATTCGGGCTTGATCCTATTTTGGGCTTAAACAAAGACATTGGGCCGAATGATGAGTCTGATGAAGAGGTGAATGTGGGCCGAGTTGAAAGTAACGTGTTGGACCTTAATTTCCAGCCAGTTATTTACGATGGTCCAGTACCAGGCCCAGTAGCTGAACCCAATGTTAAGCCTACGGTCTATCCAGAAGCAGCTGAGGTTGAAGCAACAATTTTATTAGGTGGTAAGCTTGTAGCCGATTTTAGTATGTCTCACATTTTGATTCATGAGTCGATTATCGATGAAGGGGTACAAGGTGGTCGCAAATGAATTGTCTTTCGTTAAATATTCGTGGGGTTGGGGTTTCCGCAAACCGAGGTGGATTTCCAAGTTAAAAAAAAAAAGATTTTGGGATTTCTTACATTGGTTTTCAAGAGACTTTGGTCTCTGATTTAAAGTCATCTTTGGTCTCTAGTTACTGGGGAGGCTCAGGTTTTGACTTTGATTATGTGAATGCAATTGGTAATTCGGGAGGCTTAGCTTGTATATGGGATCCTAAAGTGTTCGTGAAAGATACGGTGAATAAAGACAGGTATTTTTTGCACATAGCAGGTACGGTTCTGGCTGGCTCCGTGCGGCTTAATTTGATTAATGTATACGCTCCACAAATGAATGCTGAAAAAAGAACTTTGTGGTCGAAAATCAATAGTATTGTAAACTCTATTCTCTGGTGGTGGATTATTTTTTGTGATTTCAATGCGGTTAGAAAGCGGGATGATAGAAAGAATTCTAAGTTTGATCCGATCTCCACTAATGATTTCAATGACTTCATCGACGACACGGGGTTTCGAGAATATGACTTGAAAGGGTTTAAGTATACTTACATGTCATATAGAAAAGGTTTGTGTACATGGAGTAGGATAGACAGATTTTTGGTTTGTGATAACGTTATTAACAGGTGGCCAAATTCTTGTGTTCGAGCTTTAAAGAGAGAAAAGTCCGATCATTCTCCATTGGTTTTCTCGATTGTTGATACAAATTTTGGTCCTAAACCTTTTAGGATGTTTGATTCGTGGCTGGACCATTCGGGTTGTGTGGAAGTTATTAACTCGGTTTGTAATAGTTGGGTTAATCAAGGTGCTTCGGATAGTAATATGCTCAATAAGTTGAAAAGGCTCAGATCGGCCTTGAGAGAATGGTTCCGAAATTATAGTGCTAAAGAGTTGGAAGAAGAGGCTCGGTTGCGTAAAGAAAAAGAGGAGCTCGAGGTCCAAATGGAGTTGAATGAACTCGATGAAGCGGATATATGGATTTGGTCCGAATGCAAGAAATCGATTGAAGAAATTGAGCTTCATAAGACGCGAGATCTTAGGCAAAAATCTCGTGTTAAATGGGCTTCATTGGGGGATGAGAACTCTAGCTTCTTTCATAACGTTGTTAATGGAAGGAATGCGCAAAACTCTATACCGGGAATTATGATAGATGGGAATTGGGTTACTAAACCAATTTTAATAAAAAGAGAAGTACTTCGGTTTTTTTTCGCAATCATTTGAAAGAACTTGTTCCGATTCGGCCGGCTCTTTTTTGTACAGGAATGAAGACGTTGGCGGTTCAAGATAGTAATGAGATGGTTTCTTTGTTTTCTAGACAGGAGATAAAAGATGCGGTGTTCGAGTGCGGTTCCAACAAGGCTCCTGGTCCGGATGGTTTTAATTTTCGCTTTGTAAAGCGATTTTGGAATCTCTTTGAAGATGACTTTTATAGTATTTTGATGGAGTTTCACTCTTCGAGCACTATCAATTATGGTTGAGGGTCTTCTTTTATTACTTTGATCCCTAAGGTGAGTTCGCCTTTGGGACATAGAGATTATAGGCCTATTACTCTAATTGGGATGGTAAGTAAGGTTATCTCTAAAATCCTTGCGAACCGTCTCAAAAAGGTTATGGGTCAAGTTATTTCAGAGAACCAGTCGGCTTTTTTATCAGATCGTTTTATTTTGATGGGCCTCTAATGCTTAATGAAATCTTGGAGTGGTTAAAGAAAAGAAATAAAAAGGCGTTTTTTGTTAAAAATAGATTTTGAACTAACATGCCGGATACTCAGCAATACAATTATTTTCATCGATTTACTCTTTTGTTCTTCACCATTCAATCGATATTCCGCATCCATGGAGTGGTTTGATTGATACCCGGAAGGATCTTGGACTAACATGCCGGATACTCGGGCTAGTTCGAAAGATAGGAGGTACATATTAAGAGGCATTGTTTACGCTACTATGTGGGTTCTATGGAATGAGCGTAACGATCGAATTTTCAACAATAAACAAAGGAGACCGACCGAGATTGTGGAAAACATTAAATCAATGATGTTTTTTGGATTCGAAATAGATCTAGATGTAAAGATGTAGATTGGAAAAAGTGGGATATTTGTCCTTTGGATTGAGATTGTATCGTTTGTGTGCTCCTAGGTCCTTGCTTTGAGGGTTCTTCGAGTTGTTTTAATGAAGTTTTCTTTTCAAAAAAAAAGCTTTGCGAGTCTAAGTGCAAAAATTGGCCTATATGTTGAGGTGCCCATGGGTATTTTTGGCAAAACTATCTAATGGTTGGTGGCTGTAAGCTAGTGGTTTGTGGTTGATAGCTGTTAGTTGTAGCCTTTTAAATATATTTTTATGTTTAGCAGAGTAATTAGAACTTTTAATAAAATGTATAAAATGACCAAAATGGGCATAAATAAAAGCATGTGTGTATGTTTTATTATCGTAGAATGGGTATTTGTATCAATTTACTCACTAAAAGCTTGTAGCTAGTAAGAGCTTTTCTTAAACACCGGTAGTAGTAGCGTTTCAATATGAAGCTTTTTCTCTTAACCTAAAAGCTTCAAGGTCTTTCAACTAAACAAAACCTTTTATTGAGTATGATTTTTTTTATTAAAAACTTGAAGCTAAAAGCTTTTAAAAGCTTCTTATCAAACATACCCCATATGTTACCTATGATTAGTATATTAGAACTATAAATTAAACCAAGATAAAAAAAACTTCGAACACAAGCTAAAGCAGTCAATAAGTGGAATTTATTTGCTAAACGAGTTTGAAACGGAACTAGCTTTATACATCATGAATTTGTCAGAAACATGGAATCATGAACTAATAACTTTTATTGATAATAAACCCAACCCTAAATGTTGAAACCCTTACAAGATTGATCAGACACTGATCATCCTCACAACTCTCATAAATCAAAAAAGAATAAAAAAGAGATTATGTAATAGATAATCTCTACACAAGATCTAACAGAGCAACTATCAGCAGATTCAGGATGAATCTGTTGATAACTCTAGAACCTAAACCATAGAATGAACGAGAGAGTATAAAGTGTGAGAGAGAGTATTATTTTGATCGTAATGAATTATGGCCACAAATGAAGAAACACACTTCTTATATAGCTGGTCACCAAGCACAATCATCTAGACAATCCAACGGACATCATTCATCTTTATTTTCATGATCAACAGTGGACAATCTGTTGTGTTAACTCACACGGATTGCCACATAGGACTAAGTTAAAACAAGAACTTGGACTGGGCTAGCCTGCTACTTATCAAGGGCCACCATCTACTGGACTCAAATATTTGCAATCTTGGGCCTGCTAACTGGATCTCTACTTGGACATCAACAGCAATGCCATCTACTAGCCCAAACAGCAACATCAATCCATTGATCCATAACCTGCACCTCTTATGCAGTATGATGAACACATTGTGTAACAAATGGAATAAAATGAAGATTAAAAATATAAACTATTATTATCTATATATATATATATATATATATAAGAAAACGTATATGCTGATGTGGCGTGCAATGGAGGCCTCAACCTCCCCTTGAGAGTGCCACGTGACATCATAATTGAAAGATTTTAGTGTTTTTGAACTATTTCATTTTTTAATTAATAAAAGATAAACATAAACCTTAAATTAAATTGAGTTATTTTAGGAAAAAAAATTTAAAAATAAATTTAAAATTTTCTCTCTCATGTTTCCTCCCATAATTTTTAAAAGTTTATATCTTTTATATACGGGATTTTTTAAAGAAAAAAATTACACCAAATTAACGAGCGTTTTATTATCTTTCCAACGAGTACCATAGTCCTATATAAAAAAAAGGAGAAAAATCGATTATTTTTTGTGGGGTTTCGTTCATACAGGAAAAAAACACACAAAGTGTTCATGTTATTCATTAATCATGTTTTTTCTTTTAAACCAGGTTCTTATCTACGATGTTGAAAATCAGCCCAATCGCCATGTTATCATTGGAATTTTACTAGGTATACTTCATCAAGAGAAGTTAGGAGAAAGAATCGCGCAACACTGCAACACATGGTGTCACCTTATACCTTATAGCAAGGTTATTTTTTTATTTATTTAATTACACGAGTAATAATTATTACTATTAGTATTAGTATTATTAGAATGGTTATATTTTTCAACCCCAGGACGCTCCCGAAAAGAATTGATAGTTGCTGACGTGGCGTTCAATGGTGGCCTCAACCATCTCTTGATTATGCCATGTGGCATAATGCGATTCAATGATTACAACTTCCAACTTAAGTGTTTATTTAGTTGATTAGGTTAGGAATTGTAAGAGCCATTAGAATCTGAGAAATTAGAGAGATGTGATGAGTTTTTTAATAGTTGCAGCTTACATAAGTGATTCTTTAGATGATTACTGATTAGGTTTTAGATTAGGGAATATGAGTTATTACTGATTAGAATACTATAAACATGCAATGATTGAGAGATTTTGTGGTTAGTTAACTTGAGCCATTTGCAATAGGTTATCACGTAAAAATAGATTTTTCAACCCCGGGACCCTCCCGGGATAATCAGCTAGTTTATTATATTTTTAACACCCCCCCCACATCATTTTATTTCCCAAAACAATCAAACATGTTCACCTGAGTACTTAACACATTATGTTGAGTTGGTAATAGACCCTTTGTAAACAGATCAGCTAGCTGATCAGCAGACTCAACCTTTATTGTTTTTATCACACCTTGAGATATTAAATCTCTTAGAAAAAATAAATCAAGACCAAAGTTTTTGGTCTTATCATGAAAAACTGGGTTTGAGGCTATGGACATTGCTGCAGAACTATCACAATGCAGTGGCACTGGTAGTTTAACAACAATCCCTAACTCAAACAATAAGTTTTTCAACCATATTACCTCACAGGCTGCTGCACACATGCCCCTATACTCTGCTTCAGCAGAGAACCTAGAGATTGTTGCTTGTTTTTTACTAAACCAAGCAACCTCCAAAAAACACACAGAATCCAGTTACAGATTTTCTGGTCTCTATGCATTTTGTCCAGTTAGAATCAGCAAATGCTGATAGACTAAGGCAATCACCCTTTTTAAATACCAACCCTTTACCAGGGGCATTTTTAAGGTACCTCAACAACCTAAAAGCTATTTTAAGATGCCCATGTGTAGGTTTGTGCATATATTGACTCAATTAATGCAGACTATATGAAATATCAGGTCTTGTATATGATAGATAGATTAGTTTACCTATCAACTGTTGATAACCAATGATGCTATCCAAAGGTTTATTATCATGTTTGATTATATTTGTCAACACATGATTTTGTTCCAATGGACATGCCACTGGTTTATAACCATGCATCCCATATTCACTTAGTAAATCTGTGCAATATTTCCTTTGTGACAAACAAATTGTATCTTTAATTTTTAAAACTTCTATTCCTAAAAAATATTTGAGTTCTCCCAAATCTTTAATTAGAAATTTCGTTTTAAACAAAGATTTAATGTGTTCTATTTCTTTTTCAGAATTTCCAGTTATTATTATGTCATCTACATAAACCAATAACATAAGAAACACATTATTATCATTTTTCACAAACATAGAATAATTACATTTACTCTGTGCAAACCCAAATTCAGTTAAAGCCTTAACTAATTTCTCATTCCACATTCTTGGGGCTTGTTTAAGTCCATATAAGGACTTATTAAGTTTACAAACTTTAGTTTTAGGTATATTTTCATGACCTTCAAGTAATGACATAAAGACATCCTCATATAAGTCACCATATAAGAAAGCATTGTTCACATCTAGTTGAAAAATTTTCCAACTATTCTGAATAGCTAAGGTAATTAAACATCTCATAGTAACCATTTTTACCACAGGTGAAAATATTTCATCATAGTCTAAATCTTCTTTCTGACTATATCCCTTAGCAACTAGCCTAGCCTTATATCTATCTATATCTCCTGTTGACTTATATTTAATTTTGAATATCCACTTACACCCAATTTTGTGTCTACCCTTAGGAAGATCCACAATTTCCCAAGTGTTGTTCCTATACAAGGCTTCTAATTCCTCATTCATAGCATTGACCCAGTTTGGGTCACTAATAGCCTCTGAATATGTTTTAGGTTCAACACTTTTATCAAGTTTAGTAACAAAACACTTATTTTCATTACTTAGTTTAGACAAGTTAACCACAAGATCTATTCCATATTTGACCTTGCCTTCTACCACATAATCACTATATTTTCTTGGAAAATTAACACACCTAGTTGAACTTCTAGACTGACTAAGTTCAACAGATGTGTCACCCTCAGAAGGTTGATTTACATCAGTTTCGATACTCACATGTGGTGCCTTCCCAGGTTCTTTAGAGTCAACACTTTGCTGCTGAAAATCAGCCAAGCCATGAGTATGACTAGAAGAATTTGGTTGCTCCTTTTCATGTGTTCATAAATATTTCTTACCACTACCCTTCTCATCATCATAGGGACATTCACATTGAGAATCTGTTGACCTTCTGTGTTTTCAAAAATATCAAAAAAATTCAAAGAAGTTACTTGTAAATCTGAGACAGTTTCATGTTTTTCTAAAATAGTTTTTTCTTTAAAAGGAAAACATGACTCAAAGAACTTTACATCCCTGGAATATAGTATAGACCTACTGTCTAGACTATATGTCTATACTATATGCCTTATAACCCTTTTTCTCATGAGAGTACCCAACAAAAACACATTTTTCTGCCCTACTCTCTAATTTATTTGACTCATTCAAAATTGTGCAAAAACACAGACATCCAAAGATTCTCAAATGTTCTAAGAATGGTTTAAAATTATGAATCATTTCATAAGGAGACTTTCCATTGAGCACTGAAGAGGGAATCCTATTGATCAAGTAAGAAGCAGTTAATATACACTCAGACCACAGCCTTATAGACAAATTACTTTGAAATAAAAGTGACCTAGCCACATTTAACAAGTGTCTATGTTTCCTTTCAACAATCCCATTTTGTTGTGGAGTATATGCACAGGTTCTTTGATGTATTATACCTTTTTCTCTACAAAAGTTTTTCATGTGTGAATTGACAAATTCTAACCCATTATCACTCCTTATAATTTTTACATTTTGTTTGAACTGAGTTAAAACAATTTGTACAAAGTCTTTTACATGTTCAAAAACTTCATTCTTTTGTTTCATCAAACAAACCCATACAGCTTTGGAAAAATAATCCACTATTATTAAAAAATATTTATGACCTTCCCTATCTGGCACTGTATAAGGACCCCATACATCTAAGTGAATTAACTGTCCTACATGAGAACTTTTATGGTCACTAAGTGGAAATGGTTCCCTGTGTTGCTTTGCCCTTTGACAAACTTCACATGGACGATGATTAACCAATGTCTTAATTTGAAATTCAGGTTTTAAAAGTTGTAAAACCTGATTAGCAGGGTGTCCTAACCTAGCATGCCAAACATCAAACATATTGACAATATTATAACACACCTTAGAAAACACATTAGCACTGCCACACATGTACAACCCATCAACTTGTTTACCAGTCACCAGGGTTTTCCTGGTTGATAAGTCCTGTACATAACATTGTTCTTCATCAAATCCTATGAACAACTTATTATCTCTAGCCAATTTATGCACAAACAACAAGTTAACATCATATTCAGGAACTACAAGAACATCTTGTAACACTATATTTTCTGCTAACTTAAGTTTGCCAATTTTAGTTACCAAAGCAGATGTTCCATTTGGATGTTTTACTCTGATGTTTAAATCAGAAACATCCACATAATCAAATAAACCTTTATCATTTTTAACCATATGTTCATTAGCTCCTGAATCTATTATCCACCCAATACCAATTAACATCCCATCAGAACTAGTGAAACAATACACACCATATCCTAAAACAGAAGCACAATACAACCTACCAGACAGATTGCAACTTTGGGTAGATTCAGAACTCTTATCATTTATCAGACTTAATAGTTTTGCAACCTGATCACTAGTTAAAGTAGTAAGAGAAGAATTAGTGTTTTCTGCACATGAATTGTTACTACTTGTGATTGCCTTCTTTCCTAGATAACCTCTAGGTTTTGCCCAATTGGGATAACCTATAATTTCAAAACACTTGTCACTTCCTTTTGTTACCAACACTGTTTTATTACAATGAGTGCATTTTAATGACTAATTAATGTTCTTTGAACTCCTTTTGTTACCAACACTGTCACTTCCTTGACTGACTTTAGAAACAAATCCTACAGTAGTAGAAGTTGTTTTGAAAGAATTGTTGAATTGTCTATGAGATTCCTCTCTAGACACTACAGCAAAAGCTTCCTTGACAGAAGGAAGTTCAGAATTGATAAGCAAGGTTGTTCTTACATTTTGATAACAACTATCTAATCCCATTAAAATCTACATAAGTTTTATCATATGATTGTAGTTGTAAAAATCCCTAGAGGCATCACAAGACAAAAAGGCAATTGATGTATTTGATCAAGTTGTTTCCACATTACCTTAAGTTTATGATAATATTCTGAAATAGTCATATCATTTTGGTTAAAAGAATTAATTTTCTGATAAAGATCAAAGACAACTGAACCATCTATTTTATTATATGTTTCTTTTAAGTCTTTCCAAACCTCTGATGCAAGTTTGGAATAGACCTGACCCATATAGAACTCATCAGCCAAAGAATTCAAAATCCATGTTAACATAACAGAGTTACATCTTTCCCATTGTCTAGCTAATATAGGATCATCAGTTGGTTTAACACATTCACCATTTATAAACCCTAGTTTGTTCTTAACTTGTAACCCTAGTATCATGGCATTAGCCAACATAGTATAGTTCTCGGTCCCTTTTAATTTGATATTAAATATAGTTAAATTGGTTGAATCACTAGCATGCAAATACAAAGGATCACTGGCATCAAGTTTACTCACTAGTGTAACAACATTATCATTCTGATTAACTAGTGCCCCAGCACCACCACCATCAGCTGCAGCCTGAGCTGCAGCTGTAGCGGCTGCAGTTGGATCAGGAACAAGATCCATATTCCACAGATAAACTCAAGCAATTAAACAGATAATCACCAATACCAAAAAAGAGACTACACACCAAATATCAACAAGTCAATCAAGAACACACACAACGGCGAAGCCAATCTGGTGATCCAGATCGTTGGTTCGTCATTCTTGGGTGCCAACGAGGGTCATGGAAAGGGAGCCACCTAGACAATCCATAAAGCTAAAACAAGGACTCAAGCCATGGCAATCAATCGCCTAAACAAGACTCTATGAAAACAAACTATAGTAGAATCAGAACAATCTTACCAGCAGGGCCCATGTTATTGTTCGCTAAATAAACTCGTAATACTGATACAGCCTTCTTAAAGATCAAGAAACCCTAGATCTGAACAGCTAATCCCACAATACAACGTATGGTCTAGATCGAGACAGATCTATTCCAATCAATCACCCAATCGATCAATCTCAGACCTACAGATCCACAATGGTAGAACAGAAGACACAATCAAGAACAGACTACATCGGAAGAACCAAGAATAAGAGCCAAAAGCTCTGATACCATGTCAGAAACATGGAATCATGAACTAATAACTTTTATCTATACATCTAATATTTAAAAGCAATGTGGGACACATGGCACTCCCACATTGCAAGTTCAATTCTCTCTCCTCCTCTCATTAAGCCACAAGGCATGATGTGAGATTTTATAAACTTTTCCTTTTTTTAAAATCAAAAATCAGAAAAATATATAACCAAATAAAACACAAGGTTCATAACATAACCCCCAAATCTCCATCTTGCTCCCATCGAAACCTCTAACCCTAGCAGGCGATTTGAATGCGATTCAACCAAATCAAGCATTCTTTTAATCTCTTCTTCAAGGTTTAATCTCTCTCATTCTATATTAATCGATCATTCTTCATGTGTATGTTTTTTTTGTTTTTTTCGTTTTTTTTCTTCATTTGCTTGTCGATTGATGTCTATTCTATCTCTTTTGACTTATTTTGATTATTTGTCTTTTAATGCTTGTGTTTGCGTGTATTATTGTTCAGTTTTACTAATTCTTTTGATTTTTGATTGATATTTTAGGGTTTGTGTTTTAGGGTTCCATTGATGTTTTAGGGTTTGATTTATTTAGATTCATGTTTTAGGGTTTGATTGTTGATGTATTGTGTGTTGGAGATTATTTGATGTTTTATGGTTTGATTGTTCAAGTGTTTATGTTTTAGGGTTCAATGTTTTCAATCTATTTTTGACTGAATTTGAAAGTTGGAAATTTCGTTTATATTGTGCAATCGTTGTTAAACTGGTATTGGTTGTCTTTGAATCTATTTTTGAATCTGTGTTGGAAGTTGGGATTGTTTTTTATTTAGGGTTAATCTGTGTTTGAATATGTTTTTAATTGATTTGAATCCTTTATGTTTTTTAATCTGTTTTTATGTTGGTTAATCTTAACGAGTTATATTTGTTCATGATATTATGTTGGCTCGATGATGTTTGTCTTCGGGTGAGGTTGAATGTTCATATGTTCTTCTAGGTGTTCTTGAGGATCATAATATTAGATGAAAGGTAAAAGAATGTTGGATAATTTTTAGTGATTAATCCGCTTAGGAAAGCTATTCGGGTCCGGGTTCTGTTTGTTGATTCGGGTCTCATTTATTAGCATTTTATTTATTTCCTAAGTTGATGGCTTAAAGTTTGGAAGGATAATTATAAGAATTAATTGTTATAAATGGTGATTTGAAAAGTCTTGGCAGTTAAAAGGAAGGGTCTAGTTTTTTGGTAAGAGATTGATTGATTGTATTATAGGAAAGTTAATAGCACAATTAGTTGTACACTTTTCATATAGTCATAGTCAAATGTATTAACTGCATAGTCAAATGTATTAACTATAATTGCTAGAATTATGAATCTTGGTTTGGAAAGTTGTTGAATGGAATTGATGGTGGAATTGGTGTGCAAAGTTATTGCACTAATTTTAATACATTTTTAAAATTCTGATTTGTTTTTTAATACTTTTTTATGGCGGTTGCAGGTGTATAACGATTGTGTTGCACCAGTGAGCAATGGTGGAGGCTGTCTGGTGGTGATCGATCATGGTCGTACTCACGACAACTGGGTAGTTTATTACAACTTGGAGCAGCTATGGACCTCAAAAGAATCAACTAATGAACAGAGTCAAAGTCAAACTCAGGTAAATATAAGTGTGATAATAATTAGCTTTTATGATATGGTTACATTTTTCTTTAATCATTAACACTAACGAATTTATATGTTCATCAGGACTTAGGTAAAGCTTTCGTGAAGGTATGCCGCAATGAATTTTCCTAATGTTAACAATATAGAGTTTGTATGATTCTCAGGTTTCACTTTATATAATTTGTTTCTTTACATTTGAGTGACTTTTAGCTTAAGTGAGAATTTTATTTTGAATAGATAAATATTGCCCCAAGAGCTGGTAGGGAATTGGGTTATGTGAGGATGAAAATAGACGAGATCAAATTTAAGGAAGGGTTGCTGGAGTGCAGAATCTTTTTTTCTTTTATTTTTCTAAATTTTCTGTACATGATTCTAATTATTTAGTTTGGATATATCTGAAGGTATGGGGAACCATTACAAATCAGATAAGGCAGCTTGGTGCTTCTTGTGATTGGACCAGAGAACATTTGACACTTGATGAGCAGCTAAGTGGTAAGATAGTTTTTGAATCATATAGTCACCTCCAATAATTTGATAACTATTTTCAAATGTATAATGATAAATAAATGTTTACATTTTATTCTTTTTCTTACATCTTGCAATAATGTAGACTCTGTTCATCTGTTGTTAATAGTGCTACTGTTAAACGACTTATTGAACTCTACGTGTTTGCAGAGCAACATTACTTCAATCATCTGACATTTCATGACTTATGTATTTTTTTTTGTTTGTTGCTGAAGCTATTATCAAGGCATTTCAATTGTTAAGATACTGATCCAATTTACATTGTAAGTCAACTTAAGATCATTCATCGGGATATCAAGTCTGCAAATATACTTTGGTGTCGTGAGAAAACGTTGCAAGTCATTTGCAGGTTTGTTTTGACTCAAAACTGATAAGAACAATTGGAAAACTTTTAAGGTATTTTGAATATAACAAGTGTGACTTTTGAATATGCAGAAATTTAGATTATACTTGAAGCGATTAAGCGGTATGTGACAGTCAGCAGGTACGGAAACAATCAATTAGTTGTATAATTATGTATTGAAGCCAAACTCAAGTGAGCGTGTGTTTGTTTGTTGTGGGAGCCCATGAACAGAGGGAGAAATCTGGTAATGTGTTGAAGCGAAAAACATCCCTAAAGCAAGGAGGATCTGTTGGTAAGTAATTCTAGACATTCAAATTAAAGAAATTGTTGTAAAAGTGGGTATTTGTTGGATGTTGTTGCAATCCATAATTCCTTCTTAAATATAAAAACTTGAAGATGCACTGTGAAACTTTCAGACATGCTTTAGTTCATCAAATAAGTAAAATGTTGTTTAAACTGTTTAGTTTTTTTATTTAAAAGTCACAATCATTATTTTTATTAGGTACTGGACTCTTAATCAACAACTTGCGTCCTTTGGTTTCTAATCTATAATTAGTCTTTTAATTTGTTTCTAATAAGTATATTGTGGATCAGATGATCTACAAGTGATATCACTAAATTTTAACAATATCATAGAATTTCATATCTTTTTTGGTTATTGTAGGTGTTATGGTCTTCTTCGGCAATAGATAAAGGAGTGTTTGCTTATTGTCGATTTGTGTCTTGATACAACAATGAGTTGTTTTTCAGTGTTTTTGGAACTACTTATCAAATTATTTATGAGCAAAATATGTTTTCAATCAAACAACATCTTATATCTTTGCATGTTTTTATAGATGATATTGACATATATGGCCTAGAGGAGAAACCAAAAGGAAAAAAATTATGGGAATACTTAACAAACAGAAGCTCACAAGTAATTTTAATGCGCTTAAAGGTTAGTTAAGCTTAACTTAGACTTTATCAACATGTGCTCTTAATATAAATGTGTGTTGTTTTGATAATAAATGTCTGTATTTATAGGTAAACTGAAAGAGATGAATGTCAAAAAGGAGAAAGTGCAAGTGAAACCACTTGGCGAAAGAGATGTTGTGAATGGCTGAAAATGATCGCCAAACCTCATGATCCTCGTGTTTTCTTTATGTTTCTATTTTTAATATTAACCGGAATAGACTTTGGTTGAATGTTTTGGATTTAAAAGTGTACGAGTTGATTATTTAGAAAGTTCATATTAGATTTTTCAACTCCCGGACGCTCTCGGGGTAGGTGGCATGTGATATTTGAATAACATGTATATTCCTTACTTTTTTAATATGAATAAAAATATTTCTACTGTATTTTTTTTACGTCTTACCGCTCAAAATAATTGTAACTTGGTGAACCGCGTGTCAACGCGGGCAAAAGTCTAGTTGATAATAAACCCAACCCTAAATGTTGAAACCCTTACAAGATTGATCAGACACTGATCTTCCTCACAACTCTTAGAAATCAAACAAGAATACAAAAGAGATTATGTAACAGATAATCTCTACACAAGATCTAACCGAGCAACTGAATCTGTTGATAACTCTAGAACCTAAACCCTAGAATGAACGAGAGAGTACAAAGTGTGAGAGAGAGTATTATTTTGATCATAATAATTTTGTCCACAAATAAAGAAGCACACTTCTTATATAGTTGGTCACCGAGCACAGTCATCTAGACAATCCAATGGACAACATTCATCTTTATTTTCATGATCAACGGTGGACAATCCGTCGTGTTAACTCACACAGATTACCACGTAGGACTAAGTTAAAACATGAACTTGGACTCGGCCAGCCTGCTACTTATCTTGCGCCACCATCTACTGGACTCAATTATCTGCAATCCTGGGCCTGCTAACTGGATCTCTACTTGGATATTAACAACAATACCATCTACTAGCCCAAACAGCAACACTAATCCATTGATCCATAACCTGCACCTCTTATGCAATATGATGAACACATTGTGTAACAAATGAAATAAAATGAAAATTAAAAATATAAACTATTATTATTTATTATATTTTTAACAGAATTCATGATTGATTAGACTCACAAATAAGCATGTTATTTTAGAAATTGATGAAATGCAATATAATGCAATAAAATTTGATATGAATTCGGCTCAAGCCAAACTCTAATTACTTGATTGTTTGCATGTCAGACTTGGGGTTTAAACCTAAAGCTTCAATCAAGACAGCCCGAAGCTCTTTTAAATTAGATAAGCTATGCATTTACTTCAAAGAGGTTTGCCTCTTTTGAAGGGTGCAATACGTGTCAAGTGGCAGGTGGCGGGAAATTTTCCGGGGGAGCCTTATGCCTACCACCACCCCAGCGTGGAGCCGGTTCAGACAACATAGTCTGAACGTGTAAGTGGGGGCAGGACCTGTAAGAGCGGTTGTGAAGTACTCTGCCACCTCCGAATGAGACCTTCACCTTCCCCAAAAAAAAAAAAAAAAAAAACTAAAGCTTGTTTTTCTTTCTCTCACACATATATTTATTTTTAATCCTACATTTCAAGGATAGGAACAGGAACAACCATCAGCAAGGCAGTAGCAGTGGGGTTTCAATCACAAAATTCTTCGTATCTAACTTGCCGCCTAAGTGTTCTTCAGCGGACTTGGTCCGAGTGCTCAAAGATTATGGGGACATCCAAGGTACGTATATTGCTAGAAAGTTTGATAAACTGGGTAAAAGATTCCGGTTCGTTTCGTTTAAGAACGGGAGGAATATGGGTGATTTGGATGACTTGTTTAAGTAAGTTTGGATTGGGTCATACAAGATCTATATTGTTCGGGCTAGATTCGTTGACGGGATGGATTTGAAACTAAATACGGAACCAAAGTGGCAACCGAAAGCTAGAGAGGATGCGGGAAATGATAGCGTGCATGAGCATGATACTGTCGAAGTAGAGAAAACAACACATGAAGACGTTGCTGTTAATAATAGGATGGGAGCCAATACTGAAGGGGGAAGAACTTTCAGGGACACGTTACTTAACAAAGAGCCTGCTGTAGGATCATGTGAGGTGTCGGTGGGTGATGAAGTTCAAGCGTTTGATCGTTGGTATGATCGTGGATTGTTAGGTAGGGTTCGTACACTGCAAGATCTCATTGGCCTAAGGAAAATTTTGATGAAGGTTTCTCGGGCTAGTGTTTATATCAAATACGTTGGTGGTTTGCATGTTTTATTGGTTTTCAATAATACGGATGAAGCAACTGCGTTTCATACTCAAAAGGAACTGTGGAATGATGTTTTTTCTACTCTAGAGGTGTGGAAGGGGCAAGGGTATGAATACAAACGTATTGCATGGTTAAAATTTCAAGGGGTTCCTTTGAATGTGGCCACGTCGGAGGTTTTTGATAGTATTGCTGCGAGATTTGGTTCAGTGATACAAGCTGCAAACTTCTCCGATAATGGGGAGGATTTTTCTTATGCATGTGGTGATATTTTAGGTAAACAAGTAGACAGAATTCACATAGTGGTGGATCTGCACTAGAAAAGGAAGACATATCCAGTGTTAGTGGAGGAGGAGATACGGCTTTGGCAACCTGATTGTTTACTAGATTCTGAGGAGGAACCGAATGATATTGTTGAAGAGGAGATAGTGAAAGACAAGGAACCGGAAGAACAGACTGTGGCCAATGAGAAATCAGGACCGGAGATTAATATGGATTCTGGGATAAATGATGATAACACCACGTCAAATGAAGGAACAGACTTGAACAATCATGAAAATGTAGCCGATCAATACACTGAAGGTAACATGCAAGTGGAGAACAGGAGAAAAAGAGGCTATTTTATGAGAAAAAAGGCGGGTAGAAGCAAGTCTAACTCACCCACAGGATGTGATCGACCAAAAAAAGATGTCGGGATGATAACGACCCATGCGATATCGATCGGTTCATCTTCGCCTTGGCTTGTAAGGATCAGATTAACGTTAATTATAATGATGTTACACAAGTAGAAGAGGAAGACGAGACGGGAATATGTAATAATGTTGAAGCTACGGAATACGGTCAGTGCAATGATGTACGCCTTGAAGTTGATAATACTCTGAGAATGGCTAATTTGGTGGGAGCAGTTGATATGGATAAGTTTGAAGCGGCAGTTGAGCAGTAAGTTATCGAAGAAGGTTTATAGTTGGGTCCTAAATGAATGTTTTGTCTATAAACATTCGTGGGTTGGGTTATCATGAGAAGGGTCCGTGGATTAGAGGCTTAAGAATTGCTAATGAAGTGGTTTTCATCATGATTCAGGAGACGCAATTTTCAACTTTAGAGGGTGTTAATATTGGTAGTTTTTGGGGTAATGGTTCTTTTGGGTATGAATGGGTGGGATCTACAGGTCGTTCAGGAGGTTTCTTATCCATCTGGGATAATAAAAAGTTCGAGATGACTTACGTCGAGAGGCATAGGTTTTTTCTGTTGGTTCATGGTACGATGAAGGAGTCGCGTCAGGAAGTGGTTTTCATTAATGTGTATGCCCCTCAAAAAGTTGTGGATAAAAGAGTTCTTTGGTCCGAATTGGAACGTCGTATAGTCAGTGATCATAGATTCCGGATCGTTGGGGGTGATTTCAACTGTGTAAGGGATCGCGATGAAAGACGGAACTCCAAATACAATCACGCGGTTAGTTGTGAGTTCAACGAGTTCATTGATAGAGTGGGACTTCATGAATTTTCGTTAAAAGGAAGGAAATTTATGTTTGTCACGGGGAATAAATGTAGCCGGATTGATCGTATATTCGTTTCTTGGAACGGATTTAATGAATGGACGAATGCGGAGTATCGTGCTCTCGGTAGAGAGCATTCGGATCATAGTCCGTTGGTCTTGAAGGTGGAGGCGCGTAATTACGGACCTAAACCGTTCGGTTTTTTCAATTCCTGGTTGTATAAAGAAGGGTTTGAAGATATTGTTGTTAAGGCAGCAAAAGATTTTACTGGTTCGGGGCCTAGATGTGAAGCTCATGGGCAAGTTTAGGAAGATTCGCCAAGCCATTGTAGAGTGGCGTAAGGTTATTACGTCTGTTGAACAAGAGGAGGAGCTTCAAATCAAGCAAGATCTTTTGGAATTGGACTCGTATATTGAGGATAGGGATTTTACGGAAGCGGAGCAATGGGCTTTCGATGAGGCTCACAAAAGACTTAGAGAGATTGAGACCGGAAAGATAAAAGACATTCGTCAAAAATCTCGGGTGAAATGGGCGAAAGAGGGCGGTGAAAACACGACGTTTTTTCATGGTATGGTTAATAAAAGGAAGACGTGTAACAATATTCCGGGGTTGATTATCCAAGACGCGTGGGTTTTTAAGCCATCCGAGGTCAAGAAATACACGGCTCGATTCTTTAAAGCACGTTTTGAAGAAGATATGAAAACCCGGCCGCAATTATTGTGTCATGATGTTAAGGGTCTGACAGATTTAGAGGCTACCGAGTTGATCAAACCTTTTGACGTTAAAGAGATTAAAGAAGCCGTATTTGAATGTGGTAGTGATAAGGCCCCGGGCCCGGACGGGTTTAATTTCCGCTTTGTTAAACGGTTTTGGGATTTATTCGCCGATGATTTTGTGGACATTATGGCATACTTCGCTGAACATGGCACGATTAATAGAGGAGTTGGTTCATCATTCGTGACGCTCATTCCGAAGGTTCAAGACCCGATCAGTCTTAATGAGTACCGTCCTATAACGCTTATCGGGGTGATCAGTAAGTTGATTTCAAAGCTGCTCACTAATCGTATCAAAGTGGTTATGGGTAACATTACCCACGAGACACAGTCTGCATTTTTATCAGGGAGGTACATTCTGGACGGTTATGGGTAAGTTGATTTCAAAGCTGCATTTTTATCAGGGTGGTTATGGGTATCAAGGTGGTCCACATCACACACCAATAAAATACTGCCACATACCCCATAATGTGATGTCACACCCCTAGAATATGATGTCACGTGGTGTATGAAACCCATAACCCATTTAAGATACCCAAAAGTTAAGAACTAATTTTTCATTAACAACCTTAAAGTGAGGGTAAAATAGTCATTCATACATTATTTACACTTTAATACCCTATCTTATTTACACTTTAATTCCCTAATTTTTAGTTAGTAATTACATTCTCCTCCCCTCCCTACAAAATTATAATTTCTTTTATTTAATTCTATCATAACTTTAAAACTATTATATTTTAAAAACATTCGAATATACCATGACGACCGGCTCATTTTTGTCGACATTTTGGTGTTTGTCGTAGTCAATACCGATGTGTGGATTGAAATGTACGAAACATAATGTCTTATGTACAAGTGATTATTGCATTTTTTTTTGTTTTAAATACTAACTAGATGAAATATAATATGGATTATTGTTAACATGGATGTTGAATCATATCACCATTTCATGATCAAGTAAAACTTAAAATTGTAAAATTAAATTTGGTGTTAAATACTGTTCCGCCCAATAATGAAAAAATCACATAATCAAATGCAACGATTTAAAAAACTAAACAGGGCACTCGAAATCTACATATCAGCTTTGGTGATTTTTAAAATATGATAATGTTCTTAAACATTATAGTTCATCCTTGCTTTGACAGACAAATAATTTGTCACACGGTAACAAAACTGCAACACAAGACTGGGCTCTAAGAATGCTTTATCACGTTTGTTATTGACAGCTCCAATTGTAGTACCCTATTTAAATAATCAACATTAGCAATATGTGCATATGTATATGGGTATGCATGCATATATTAATAGGTATACACATAAATATAATTAACTAAAAGAAATCTCATTAAACCTTTAAATATACATAATTAGCTAAATATATAAAACTTTAAAATAATTAAGTTTGGAAAAAATATAAAAATGCATTGTAGATATTAATTGTAGGTAAATTTCTTTTAAAAACCTCAGCTGCATCAATTTGGTAGAAAACACATGATGCATATTATATATCCATGTGATATGAGCATCTATGTCAATAACAACAAAACTCCCTAATTTGAAGGGGTTCTTTTTTAACAAAGTTTAAAAAAAATGCATTGAATTCGGTATTCACAGAAAACACAATCATTTTTTACACTTTAGTCAAAGATAAACAAAATTTCCTAATTTAAAGTGGGTGAGAAAATCATCAATTTCAAAATTTAAACCATGTGCTAACCTACTAAAGTTTAACAAATTTTCATAATTTAAAAAGGTGGGAAAATCATGAATTTGAAAATTTAACCATGTGCTAACCTACTATAGTTTATTCTATAAATACATACTAATGTACATCTATTTCACTTGCTAAAATACGTAGGCGTGGATACTGAATTCAAAAGTTGAAGCTTCTAATGTTGGTTATTTGTTAGTTTATGGTTTTCATTCGTCCCATTTTACTAATTATACCTTTTTATACAGATCTTAATCATTTAACTGTTAACTTCTTGGTTTTGCAGATTCATTTAGATGAAAAACATACGGAAATGAACAAACCAATAGCCATACAAGCGTCTAAAGTAGCGTCTAAGGTTGTATTTATTAATGTTTACATTTTAATATTAACATGGCTGTTATTTTATGTGGTATATTGTATGTGTTTTATTACAGGATAATGGTGATAATAGTGTTGAGATTATTTGTTATGGTGCAATGTTTAGTCCCTACAAATCTGATCTTCAACAAGAATTTAGTGAATATGTAATATCAACATTTATTTCATCTTTTATTAACTTGTGTATTAAATATTTTTAATTTATTTTAAGGATCAAGTGCATGAAATTAATAGGAAGAGATCCAAGAGGCTCTCTTAATGGAAATAAAGTCATGTTATTGATCTAGACAATTCTGATGAAAATGACAAAGAAGACATATTTGATGACACTTTAGATAGGAAAAAATGGAGGAAACTCATCCTCACCAAAAGATGTAACAATCAAACATGGAGATATACAAAAAATTTCAGTGATCGTTCTTGATAACGAATGGTGCGCAGACAATATAGATGAAATCATGCATACTTGAAACGTGTATGACTAAATTGATCGCATGATTCAAGTAGTTCACTAGCTTTTATTTTTTTCAACTTTTATGTTTATTAATACTTATTTTTCCTTTCGTATGTTACTTTATTTTATCAAATGTTTCTTAAAAGTACTTTACAATTTAATTGTTAAATCTTTTTAGTTACTAAACATGTGTAACGCTTATGACGTATATCCACCGCAATGATGCTACAACAAATAGTATACGAATTTGAAATAAGTACCGAAATAAAAAGTGTCACTCTCGCAGCATCGCGTGGGTTTCCTACTAGTATGATAAAATATGTTCAAATTGACAAATTGGAAAGGAGATAAATCTTCATTATTCTTATTAATTAATTTAAAAGCAAATTCATCATACTGCTAGAAAAAAGTTTAAACACTGAGTTGCTTTGGGTCACTAAGTTGACTAAGCATAGTGAACGACAATATCAAGAAGGCAAACGCTGAGTTGCTTCGGGTCACATAGCATCGTCATATGATCAACATGTTTCAGTTCTTTTACCACTTCGACCGGATTATTATTAATCATCCAATGCTGAAATTCTTTCTTGATCGCGTTATCTTCATCGCAAACAACATATGTGCGTCTTACGGATCCAAATCCTCCCTTTGTAAATAGTTTTTGCTTAGTTAGATCTTTCAGAAATAATGACGAAGGCCTAATCAACGTTTTCCCTAATTCACGATCCTGTATTTATATAGAATCATATTGTTAATAAATAATTAGAACTACTTAGTAGAATCCATTTCATAGCAGAGTTTTTATAGGGTCCTGGTAGAACAATAGTGTTACTCAAGAGGATTTTCATTTTATACTTGATCTGTATATAACCTATATATAAGGGATGGTTCATTTCAGAAGAGGTTTTAATGCGAGAAGTGCGAGAAGAAGTTTAATAATTCATTTTTATCATTTTATAAAAAAATAAGAATATAAGAAAATTGTTGAAATGTGTTGTTTATTCATCTATCTTGAAAATAAAACAAATATATGAAGCAATTTCATTAATTCATATAACCTAAACATATACAAATTTTGTGTAAGAACATTACTTACGCATAACACATGTGTAGGAAAAATGTTTAAACCTTAAAAAAACATTTGATTGCATTAATTTAATGAGTTTTTTTTTATATATAACATAAACAATGATATAAAAAGAAAGTTTTAAGTTCAAAAATATATGAACCATTACTAATAAAAAGTAAGATTTAAGTTTCTTCTCGCACTTCCCGCACTAAAACACCCTTATGAAAATAACCTAACACACACACACACACACATATATATATATATATATATATATATATATATATATATATATATATATATATATATATATGATATTTAGGGTGCGGGGTCAAATGACCCAAAGACCTTGTTGTGTTTTATATATAACGTTGGTAAACTTCCTTGAAAAATATCAATTCAAATTATAAAGTAATAAAAAATAAGTATATATCAAACTCAATCTAAATATATAAATCTATCTATACATATAATAAACCAAAGCCATTTTAATGACATGGCATTCAAAGAGGGTATTCTCTTTATTGAGTGTGCCATGTGTCATCCCATGTGCCAAGGGCTTTATTTTAGGAAAATAATAATTTAAAATTTAAAACCAAAATTAGATTTTTATCTCTAATGTTTTCTCCTACAACTTTTAAACGTTAATATCTTTTATACACGAGATATTATCTTTCCAAATTAACGAGCGTTTTATTATCTTTCCAACGAGTACCATAGTGCTATATAAAAAACAGAGAAAAAAATGACTATTTTTTGTAACCCGACAGGTATTGTGTCAGGTTTGGAATTAGTTTAAAAAAATTGTGGGTTTGGGTCGGGCCTGGGATTAGGTGATACCCGACCCAATTACCCTTTTTTTATATTAGAATATGATAACTTATAACAGAGATTTGTTTAAAATAATAATAATAATAATAATAATAATAATAATAATAATATTCATTAATCATATATTGGCAAGTCATTAATTATGTTGTCGTATTAGATATTTTATTATGTCATATTAGATATTTCAACCCGGGACGCTCTCCAACAGCTAATTGCTATGTTTTCTTTTTCTACCATATTCTGAAATAGCTCAAATCTTATTGTATGCAGTTAAAGACCTTTGACTGAATGTATTGGTGCTAAACAATCTATGTCCCTTTGAAGTACTTGGGATCTTAAATTCTTAATATTCTGTTTTAGGTGTTGATGTTGTAAGGTGAAATGGATCTTTTGGTATTTTTTTAAAGTATCTAATGTAAGTTGATACATAGATGCCATTTTTATAGTTTAGATACTTCTAATTTTATTCACTTTACTTAGATTTCTCAACCCGGGACGCTCCCGGGGTATAAGCTAGTATGTTAATATTCCAAAGTATGAAACCTTACGTGGCACTCAAAGAGGCCACCCCCTATGAGTGTGTCATGTGGTATTCTTCTTATTTCCAACCAAAAGTCTCTTTCTATTTCATGTTTCCCTCACGATTTTTAAACATTAATAACTATATATACGAGATTTTTTTTTGAAAAAATACATCAAATTAATGAACATTTTATTATCTTCCCAAGAGTACCGTAGTGCTATACAAAAACCTGCAAAAAAATCAATTTTTTTGTTCATTTTTGTTCATATAGGAAAAAAATACGATGTGTTCAGGTAATTCATTAATAATGTCTAGGTAAGATACTAATCATGTTCAAACTACGAATTCTATTTTCATCAAGAGCATAATAGGTTAAAACCATTTCTTTTCAAAAAAAATGTCACACCTTCAAGACTACTGCCACAATCACGTCCTGCAATAGTTGTTTCCAGCTCTGCTCCTCATCCAAACATACATCTTCCTTTTAATATATATTTTCATTCGTATTCACATGATTAAAATTGTTGTTTTCTTCATATTATAATACATTAATTTCTATGTTACATCATAACACATATTTTATCACATCACATTAGATTTATCTATCCCGAAAAGCTTCCGTGATATAATCTAGTTAATTTATCAAGTAGTTGTGTTATTCTTTCTAAATGGTTGAGCTATGTATACCTAAAAATGTCACTGTATCTAGCTTTCGAGCTAAAAGACATTCAAGCACCATTAAAAAAATATTACCTACCTTGGTAAAAAAAAAAAAAAAAACAAAAACCCTTGAGTCTAGCACTAACCTCATCGGAGCAAAGTTGATAGAGGCTGGAGGACAGAAACTTGGGGCCAAAAAACATCGAAAATTCAGAATTAGTTTCACTGTTGTATGGCAAGAACTTTGTGTCTAACCAAGCTTCTGCTGGAGTGATTTCATTGTACTTGCAGAATAAAGAGAAAGAGAGTTATTTAAGATAGAAATGTTAAAGAAAAAAAGGTAACTAACATCGAAATAATTAATAATAACCTGGTCTATAACATAAGAAGATTTATGATCTGAATCCGGCATAAAGGCAGTTAGAAAGACCGCGACTGAGACTTTTTGGGGGAACTTTTCCATGGCGAGGGCGATGTTCATGCCACCGAGGCTATGACCAACAAGCACAACCTTCTCCTCAGTTGGAATGGTGGCCATGAATTCCAACAATGGTTTTGTGTAATCAGCAAGTGTAGTCACGTCCTGTATAGATTGGGTATTGATGCCTGATGCGGCTAGATCAAAGGCGGATACGCGGTGTCCAGCGGCTTCTAGAAGGGGTTTAAGCTTGAACCAGCACCAGGCTCCATGGCATGCACCATGTACCAGGACGAAATGGGTTTGTTGATCATTTGTGTGGATCATTTTTAGTTTGTGTTGGTGTTTGTTTTGGTTGTGGGTTATTTATAAGGAGAAATTGAGTATAAAGTTACCTAACGATTTATAATAATTAATTTAATATTTCAAAGATATTGTATTGTATTATATATATATATATATATATATATATGTGTGTGTGTGTGTGTGTGTGTGTGTAAGTATATGAAGAAAACCCATTTTATAGTGGAAACCATGAACACCCATCTTGTGGTTTAGTATTAGCCACATCACCCAAAGAAAAAATCATTTTATATTACATTGAAGGGTATTATAGTAAAATGCCCCTTATGTCACCTCACCTCCTTTTCTTCCCTAGTACAAAAGTCAATCATCACACACACTCTCCCATACATATTCTTTCTTCCCTCCCATTCCCCCATTTTCATCAAGATATCAAAAATTCATCTTCTTTCTCATCCTTAAATGGATTTCAAATATCTCTCTCTCCCTTTCATCAGATATCTCAAAAATTCATCTTCTTTCTCACACTATTAACACTACCACATCCTCCTCCTTCCATCACCACCAAATCTGGCCACCATCTTCAATTTCTTTATCTCTCTAGCCAACAACATGGAGTTCCATCTTCATCCCCTTTCTTACCCTGAAAGCCACATCATGAGAAATTCCAGATCCATGGCTGTAAGTGACTGATTCAAGTCGTGTTTATGCCTTTTTATTCGTGGATCATGAGAAATCCCAGATCCATATTTCATCTCCTTTTCTCATGAGCTGCTTTATGCTCTATTTCGTGATTGCTGCTTTTAGGTTTTATAAAAATAAAAACAGAGGGTTTGGTGTGGGAAGAAAAGGAAGGAAAGAATGAAGGAAAGAGGGTGTAGCTGCTGAGTTGACTCGGAGGTACGATTTAAAGTTGTAAACATTTTGGGTTTTATAAAAATAAAAACAGAGGCTTGGTATGATTCTATCATTCGTTCAAGTAACCTTATTAATATCCAACTTTTGGGATCTGTTGTGCTAGTGAAACTTCAATTTTAGATCTGGAGATAGTTTTGTTTGCACCCCAAGTGTTTGATCTAATGCTTGAATGAAAAAAAAAACAACTTATGTTAACCTTTTTCATTTTTTTTTATTTTTTTTTTGTTTATGTTAGATTGTGAATGTATGGAAGGTAATTATAATGTCTTTTGTGTTTTGAATATATGAACTCCATGTGTTTGATGAAATGCTTGACTAGGTTAACATGTGTTATTCTATTAGTATGTTAGAAGTTAATAGTGAATGTATGGAAGATAGTTATAAGGTCTTTTGTGTTTTGGATATATGGATGTCTATTTAAAGTTAATGATGAATGTATGGAAGGTAATTATAATGTCTTTTGTGTTTTGGATATAAGCCCTCCATGTGTTTGATGAAATGTTTGAGTAGGTTAACATGTGTTACTTCTGTTAGCATGTTAGATGATGAGTTGGTCACACCGTTTAACATCTTATCTATTGTTTTGCAGTGGATAACGAAGACCCCCCACGGTTAACATATGTTAAGATACGAAGCCAAAGAAGCCGAGAAAAATATGTAGAAAAACTTTTGAATAACGTTTTCTTTTTGGTAGTCAATGTATAGAATTACTAGATTTATTTTGTTAAAGTGGTCAATAGTTTGTAATCATACTTTGTAATAACGTGTGTTAATTGTTTGTATGTTTTATTTCCCAGCATACTTTGTAATACAACTTTAACAAATGTTACCTCACTAACACATGTTACCCTTTTTTTTCTAGTGTTTGACATTCTTGTTGAAACACGTGTCACTGAAAAAAAACAAGTGACCTTTATTAGGTCATTGTTGAAGCTTCCGAATATCATTTTAATTTTTAGTACTCAATGTATATATTTACTATATTTATTTTGTTAAAGTGATTAATAGTTTGTTATGATACTTTGTAATAACGAGTGTTAACATATGTTACCACACCACCCATACTAACAAATATTAGATCTTCTCATGGGTATATTGGGGCAACCATTTAACTTTATCAAATCAGATAACACATGTTACCCTTTTATGACCAACTAACACATGTTACCCTTCCATACAATTCATTTGAATGTCCTGTGTAGGTTTATCTCTTGTTCAATAGTTTTTAATGATATTTTTTTGTAATAATGTGTGTTAATAGTTTGTATGCTTTACTTCTTAGTAAACTTATGAAGTGAAAACTATGTTAACATACGAATTCCAAGGAAGCCGAGAAAAATATGTAGAAAAACTTTTGAATAACGTTTTCTTTTTGGTAGTCAATGTATAGAATTACTAGATTTATTTTGTTAAAGTGGTCAATAGTTTGTAATCATACTTTGTAATAACGTGTGTTAATAGTTTGTATGCTTTTATTTTCTCAGTAAACTTATGAAGTGAAAACTATAGTGTTAAGTAAGACAAAAAAAAAAAAAAAGCCTGACAATAAATACAAGTTTAACATATGTTACCAAATAACACATGTTAACCTCTCATGCAACATTAACACATGTTACCCTTCAATGCAGTTCATTTGAATGTCCTGGGTATGTTTTTTTCTCTTATTCAATAGTTTGTAATGATACTTTTGTAATAACGTGTGTTAATAGTTTGTATGTTTTATTTCTCAATAAACTTATGAAGTGAAAACTATAGTAGTAAGCAAGACAAAAAAGGCTGGCAATAAATACAAATTTAACATATGTTACCAAATAACACATGTTAACCTCTTATGCAACATTAACACATGTTACCCTTTCATGCAGTTCATTTGATTGTCCTGGGTATGTTTTTCTCTTGTTCATCTTGACTTTGCTACCAAGCACGCAGACTTGGTCAGATAACACATGTTACCCTATTTATGCAAAGGGTAATATGCATGATAACTAACTATGTAACCTTTAAGGGGTCCTCATTGAAACTTTTTGGTTGCATACTGTTATTTGAATGTTATGCGTAGGTATATCTTTTTTTACAGTGCTACTTAGTCAACTTTATTAGATGAAATAACACATGTTACCTTTTTATGCCTAACTAACACATGTTAACCTTCTTCTTTTTTGTTAGTTTTTGACATTCTTGTTGAAACATGTGTCACAAAAGAGTAAAAGTTTAATAGACGGCAGGTACATAGCCCGCGCCCAATTACCATACTTATAAAGTCTAGACAATATAATTTTTTATCAAACATCCCATACAAGCGATCATGCAACCCGCCGCACAAAAAACACCATACCACCATAATTGCAATCCCTACTTCCTTAGCACTGCTGATTCAACGTTGTCTTTCAAAAGATTAACTAGCGACCATAAGATATGTGTGGTGAACCTCTTTCTCAGCCTCCTCAACTCCGCCAGCTTCTTTGCGCCATTTGTGCTGAAGCCGGCGTTGAAACTTTCCTCCTTGCCCATGAACTTTTCCATATGTCGCATCAAGAACACCCCACAGTCGTCAACGTTGTTACGTGTTGCCCAATCAATCCTCTCCTTTTATATCCTTAAGCCATTGAATATATCAGCCTTCGGGTTCTTGACTTCACGTAGATACTTCACTAGCATATCCTTCAGGTAAATAAATTAACACATGTTAGGAAGAAGTTAACACATGATAACCAGCAACTAACACTTGTTAATCAGAAAAATAGCAACACGTGTTGAATAAAAATGCACTTTATTAACCAACTTAGAATCTTGTATAACACAAGTTATTATACATTTGTCTATAACACAAGTTATTACAGGTAGTCAAAAAGAGTAAACAAAAGGCTGCAAGCTGATATCCAAAAAACATATAAACCATAGCGAGTATACCTGTGTCCTTGCTTGTGGATTTGAGTCTAGTTTTTCCCAATGCAATTGGCTTCCTAACTGTTAGAATACTAAATTCGGGTCATGGAAATTTATTAATCTGTTAACACATGTTAATATTTGGTACTTGGCTTCTTCACTGTTAACATGCATATGTGTTGAGTAAAAGACTACACGTTTATTCCTTAATCACATGTGTTCTGTCAAGCTCAAGTCCTCAATCCAATAACATTCTAAGATAAACAAAATAATAATAAAAAAATCAAAAAGATTAACATAAGGTTTTTTTTTTTTTTTCATTCAAGCATTTGATCAAACACTTGGTATGCAAGCAAAACTATCCCCAAAAATGTTTAACATGACAAACAAACATACACAATCCATTTCTTTTTCAGCAAACAAACCCACACAAAGCTGAATAAATGAAAGAAAAAAACCCACATGAACTTACAATAGGAGAGAAACGCAGAGAAAGTAAGAGACTTTAGAGAGAGAGAGAGAGAGTTAGGTGAAGTGAGAGAGGGGGATCGAACCTGTCATCTTCTACGGCACATCTATCTTCTCCGGCCACACCTCCAACCACCCAGAAACCAACCATTTCAATACCCATTTCTAGTCATCCTGTTCGCCAGATCTTTTTCTTTCCCAGTACTCGTCACCACCACCAGGCCCAGTCAAAGAAGAGGATATAATGGGTGTTGGGGTGTGATGTAATGTAATGGGTGTTGCGGGTTTCTTTGAAGAAGAAGAAGGAGGAGGTGTTGTAGGTTTCTTTGAAAAGAAGAAGAAGGAGGTGTTGCAGGTTTCTTTGAAGAAGAAGAAGGATGAGGAGGAAGAAATATGGTGTTGCATGTTTCTTTGAAGAAGAAGAAGAAGGAGGAGGAGGAAGAAATATGGTGTTGCAGGTTTCTTTGAAGAAGAAGAAGAAGAAGAAGAGAGGAGAGATGTTGTCTTTGGGATGTGAAATCTGACAAGAAAGAAGGAGAGATGTTGTCTTGCAACTTTACCAAAATACCCTTATTTGTACTATCTCTATTATAATAATATTATCTTCAATAAAAAGTCTTCCTAATTAATCTTAGCCATTGATCAACTCTAATGGATGGATAGGATATAGTTTTCATGGTTTCCACTCTAAGAGTGGGTTTTCATAATATCCCTCCCCTATATTATATTATATGATCAATAATTTGGATAATAAGTTATGAATATAGTAGCTAGCTTTATGTGATTTGTTTTTTCTGCGTGAAAATGCTGCAGACCACAGACATCTGCAGAAGAAAAGGTGGACCAAAGGTCTGCAGGCTGCTGATATAAACTGAAATTTAAATAAATTGATTTTTTACAGCACTTTAGTGGTAGACGGTGGTGGTAGTGGTGGATTGTGGTGGACGGTGGTGGTGGTGGTGGACCGTGGTGGTGGACCGTGGTGGTGGTGGTGGATGGTGGTGGACGGTGGTGGTGGTGGTGGACCATGGTGGTGGTGGTGGTGGTAGACTGTGGTGGTGGTGGTAGACGATGGTGGTGGTGGGTGGTGGGGGTGGACGGTGGTGGTGGTGGTGGACCGTGATGGTGGTGGTGGTGGGTGGTGGTGGTCGACAGTGGTGGTGGTAGGTGGTAGGTGGTGTTGGCGGCCGTGGTGGTGGTGGACCGTGGTTGGTGGTGGTCGTGGTCGTGGACGGTGGTGGTGGTGTTGGTGGTCGTGGTCGTGGTGGTGGGTGAGAAGAACAGAAGTAGAGAACACTTTGAATACCTTACAAGACTCTAGAACAAGTCTGCACCAATAATAGGTCATAAAGACCTTTTTGAATGAAAGGTCTTTCAAAAAAAACAAACAATCTGCAAACCCCAAACGTCTGCGCGCGTCTACATGACGCAGATAAAAAAAAGTCAGAAGTGTTTCTGAGCAAAAATCAAACAGCACTTATTGTATCATTGGAATTTTCATAAATATATAGTAGCTCCCTTCCCCACTCCTATTATTGTCCATTTACGGTTTACCCCTTTAATACCAATTTATTTTTTTCTTTTCGTTTTTTGTTTTTTTAATATATTTTATATTTTAAACATTTATTTGTTTTTATAATTGTTTAATCTTTAACACTAGTTTTATATCTCAGAAACGTTCCAGGGTTGAGAAATCGAATATGACATATCAATTTTACATACGAAATAGACTGATGCGTTTTACAGTTACATGCAGGAAAGCTTCGGATAGCACCTAACCTAAATCAATTAACAATGTATCTCCAATGTCAACGCCTAACCTTAAACAATGTATAACTCTAATATTAAAACTTAACCTAAAACAATGTACATATTTACTGGTTTGAACATAATTAATGATTTGCCAATACATGATTAATGAATAATCTAAACATTTTGTGTTTTTTTCCTGTATGAACGAAACCTCACGAAAAATAGTCGTTTTTTTTCTTCGTTTTTATATTGCACTATGGTACTCGTTGGAACGATAATAAAACGCACTACTAGAAAAAAAAAACTCTTTCTTAACGCGCATTGCATGTCATAAAAGGGTGTTTATGAAACACAAAAAAGTGTCAAGGAAAAACATGTCATTAAATTTTTATGACATGCAAGCGCGTGTCATCTTTTAATGACACGTGTTAATGACACTCTTTTATGACACGCTTTTTTTACATGCATTTATGACACACCTTTATGACACTCATTTTGCGTGTCATGGTTTTTTTTACCTGAAAAAAAATTCTCAAAATGACTAATATCCCTGGATTAATATTCATATTTATAATTACAAAATAAATAAATTTGATAATAAAACTGCATATATTATATATACCACCAAAAAACCCATTACAATCATTTGGTGAATCCTACCACAAGTATTAACGGTTACAAAAACATTGTGTCAATATATTACGTTAGTCGATCTAGAACTAAACATAGGGATCGCGTACTTGTACATCATCTCTACAATCGTCTCAAATGAAGCAAATTTCATCATGGTATCTGCACAAGTCAAATCAAGCAATCAAGATAAACTTGTGTTTACTTTAAAAACCAAGAGAAGTGAAAAATTTATGATTATACTACAGTCATGATAACGATGGAAGGATTCTAATGACAATTGCAAACGTAAAAGGTGCAGCTACCATTTTGTGCGGACAGTTACTGACTTACAATGACACATAAAACAGCACAAGCAAAAAAAAACATATGCAATATTATAACTCGTCAAAGAATCAGCCTTATTGAGCATGCAAACACTGCCATAACTCATTTCAAAGGAGATATAATGACTCTTACATTCAGCTGCTAATGTAGTTGTTTTTATTTATCATGGCTTGTATTTTCCCCTAAAGTTTTCCCTATTCAACCCTTCTAAACCAAAGTAAAGACTAGACGCCAAAAATGGAGCAGATAAAAGCAAAGAACAATTCCCACTTCAAAGTAATTAAAAACTAATAGGACATGTTTCTTTTTACCAACAAGATAGTTGTTGCTTCTTATTTATTTCTATTTAGGAGAAACTAGAAAACTATAACATATTGCAAAAACTTGCATCTCATATGCCTCAATTTACATGGTATTTGTCGTCCCAAAGTGGTACCAATCCCTTGTATAATCTATAATATATAGCAAAACCCAGTTAAGTGACAAAGAAAAGAACACAAAACTACAAAAGAATTTTGATGTAGCTCCAAAGAAAACAAAAGGGAAATAAATAAATAATTAAATATTATCCATACCCAAGTGCGCCTTCAGATCTGACAAACTTTGGAACTCCGTCTCCCAAACCCCTGGCAAAACCAGGTTGTGTTTGGACACGGACCTTCACTGCCTCCATAGGACAAAAAGCCACATCAGCAATTACCTCAGCGGATGCTGAACCAGCAAGGTAGATCAAAGTCTTGTACTTGGCAGCATACTCAGGGCCAGCAATGTTAGAGTAATACTTCTTAAAGAATTCATAGAAGCCGAATTTGCAGGCACCCTGAGCACTATAACCAAGCAGGGTAGGTACGCATCCTCTAAAGAATCCCCTTACACCTTGCTCCTTTAGTAGTATCCAACAAGAATATTTAGCTGATTATATATCCTAATTTATATGTTGATTTATTTAACTGGGTGGATCTCCACGATTGATAACAACTCCAGCAACGACAATTGTACTAAATCCAACTTCTGTAGACACAACCAGTCATGTAAATAGGTTAACCAAAAATTTAATCTCTGTATTGTTAACTGTCGACATATATTTTAGTTACAAAAAACTTGACCTGCTTACTTTCTTCATGAGTATCAGACTCCAACGACTACCAAAAATGACTGCAATGGCAGCTGATAATAACATAGTGACAATTGCACAACTACTTTCTTCATGAGTATCAGGCTCCAACGACTACCAAAAACTTGACCTGCTTACTTTCCTCATGAGAACGGGTATACATGCTTGGCAACTGTAAAAGACATACATCTATACCGCGACTGGTACTACGCGCTCTGCTCCAAGTGCCCCAGGAAACTCTATCCAAAACGCACAGGATTTGTGTGCGCAGACCATGACTGTTAGGACAAAGAGGATTGGTGAAACCACTTTTGTAAACCTTAGTCTAATTCACTTCTGTCATTTTGGCTAAGTATAGAAGTACTGAAGAGAAGACAAGAAACTGCTGATTAGAAGATATGAGAAGTGCTGAAGTTGCAGAAGTTCTGAAGTCCAAACCAGACAAGTTCACTTCAGAAGTACTGAAGACAAAACTACTCTTCAGTAGTTGTCCTTCATCAGCACTTAGCAATAGATATTTCCCACCGCCTTTTTGCATCAGTAGTTTGTTGTTTATTATTACTTTTAGCTGTATTTGTTTCTTTCAATGTTGCAACTTGTGCAACTTGTCACTGTAGTTTCTGTACTTGCTTTTTAGGCAAGATACATGCATGTAAACGTCTATAAATATGAGGCTTCAACCTTCTATTTTAGACATTGATTTTAATAGAAAAATCCTTCAAACACTCTCATTGTTCTATTCCATTTCTGTATTTATTGTGAATCTCTCTAAGTATCTAATTCTCATTTACAGCTTAGATTCATAATAAATACTTTGTCATTTATTAGTTTCAAACATCAAGGGGGAGTTATAACTCTGCCTTAGTGTAAAAAGTGTTGCTTTAACTTATAACATTCCGCTGTGCTTATAATCTGATTTACAAGGACTTGCTAAACACTTAAGTGTCAAGATAGCAAGTTCTTACTTAGCAAAAAGAGCAAACTGATCCAACAATTGGTATCAGTGCATTGGTTTATCTGATCACATATCAATCTAACAAATTGAGAATCAGACACAAAGCTCTTATTGATATTCAATAAAAAGATCAAAAGTTCACTTTTTATCAATATCCATCACTTAAAAGAGTCATCTGACAAATCTATACTCTTTAAAAATGGATCCACATAATACTGGTTCTGCCACCAAACCTGCCATACTTGTGAGAAATGAGTACAATATATGGCAAAAGAGAATGGCACATACCTTGTCACAAACCAACACAGGTTGTTGGAGATCTGTGATATATGGTCCTCACAAACCAGTAAATATAAATCTTGAAACTAAAGAAGGGATTCCAAAGGATCCCAAAGACTATACAGATGAGGATTTCCTAAAACTTGAGCTAGATGCTAAAGCATTCTCTATGTTGGCAATGGCTCTCCCAAATGAAATATACTCTGGCCTTTTACATTGTGAAAGTGCCAAAGAACTTTGGGACTGTCTTAAAGAACAGTTTGGAGGAACTGAAGAGGTGATTGCCAACACCAGAGAAATTTTAGCTCAACAATATGAAACATTTGCTTATATTAATGGGGAAACTTTGACTCAACAATTTGAAAGATTCTCCTCATTAATCTCTGAGCTAAAGTTAAATGGTCAGACCTACACAACAGTATCTATGTTACATAGATTTTTAAGGTCTTTACCTGACAAATGGGAAACTTACTCCATTGTCTTAAGATCCTCACCAGATTTTAGCTCCCTCACTCTTACAAAACTCCATGGGAGATTACTTACTTTTGAGAGAGAAATCGATCAAAAGAAGAAATTACAAACTTCTGGTAAAACTGCTGATGACTACCTACTAGGTAGTACAGCACTTTTGGGACAAGATTCACCAACTTGTTCCTATGGATCTTATGACAATATTGACATAACCACTGGGATCTCATCAGAAAGATCTTTCCCAGGTTATGACAATGATGACCAAAGTCAAACTGCTGATAATCTATGTTTTATCATGGATGATTTGAAAATTTTTAGCAGTGATGACTTAGAAGAAATGGACATATTACACCAACTGGCCATGCTAAGCATTAAAACTAACAAGTTTTATAAAAGGTCAGGAAGGAAATTTCCAGGATTGACCAGTAATACAAAAATTGGTTTTGACAAATCTAAACTGAGATGTCACAAGTGTCAGAAGTTGGGACACTTTGCTAGAGAGTGTAGAAGCTCTAGCTTTAACCAATCACAATCTGGAAATAACTATAACCCCAATTATAATAGGAACAATGGAACTCAAGGGAGTGCTCATTTTGTACAGGCACAAGCTCCTCAACAGCAATATATGCCTCAAGTACAATATGTTCAAGTGCCTGCTCAACAGATGCAGAGCCAACAATCAATCCCTCCCTTTCCAGCTGCTCAACTTCCTCCACAGCCTCAACAACCCCCTCAACAAAGTCTCTTTACCTCAGGATATGTTGACTGGAGCAGTCTCCCTTATGACACCACAGAGTGCAATCCTGATGCAGACAACAAAGTGTTTGACATCAACTGGGGAGAATCAGACAATGGCAGAAAGAACTTTGCCTTAATGGCATTTGAAGGCTGTACTTCTAAATCTGCATTGTCTCAGGTATCAAAAGAATCTTTGACAAAACTTTGCTCAAACTCTTGCAAAGAAACTTTTGCTCTCATAAGAGAGACAAACCTGCACCTACAAGGCAAAGCCAATGATTTAGAAAGAAAATACACACAGATAAAATGTGATTTAGAAAGAAAACTGTGTGCTAAAACAAAAGAAGTTTCTAAATTAACTGACTCTGCTATTGAAACCCAAGCACAAATCAAAATGATGCTAAATGACCTGGGAGATGTCAGACAAGAGCTTGCTGACACCAGGATCACTTGTGAAAAATGGGTGGAATCTTGTAGGGGGTATCAATTATTGCTAAACAAACAAAGTGCTTCAAATGTTAAGTTTGGCATAGGATACCATCATGTTGAAACACCAACAGATTTTTCTCCCAAAACTACTGAAGATGGGAGAAGAATTGTTTCAAATGAAACTTCTGAAGGGAAAGAATGCACATCTTTCCATGAAAACTTTCTAAACAGAAATCCTGGCATTTTTAAAGAAAGTACTTCAGAAGTATTTACAAAAACTGACAACAAGCCATCAGTAGTTTCATCTACTTCAGGAGTTGAGACCCTGAAAACTACTGATGAGCAAAATCTTTTCACAAATGTCAGAAATTTGCCTTTAGATCAAAAACAAAAGGCAAAAGAATGTGAAATTTGTGGCCTTTTCAACCACAAAACTGAATTTTGTAGATACAGAAAAGGAATTCAGTTCAATCAAAAATTTAAACAACAGGTTGTGGGAAATCAAATCAAAAATGATTATGAAAGAGTCTTTAAACCCAAGAAACAACAACCTGAAAACACCTTTTCTCAGAAAAAGATAAAATCTCAACCAAAATCTTTTTCTCAAAATTCCTTGTCAGTAGTTAGACCAGAATCATCAGCAGTTTCACAAACTGCTGAGATTCAAAATCTAAAGAACATGGTAGAACTACTGATGACCAAGGTTGATGGTGGTCCTAAAAAGGACACCACCATGGTTCTTAATGAAAAATCCATTGCCAAAAAGACATGGATTTCTCAACCTGGTCAAGAACAAACTGTAACTGTTCTCAAGAGCAAACCCAAAGCCAAACAGGCTTGGGTTTCCAAATCTAACTAATTTGCTTTTATGTGCAGAGAGTTTCCAGGGGCTTAAACAGCATATGGTATGTTGATAGTGGAGGCTCTATGCACATGACTGGATGCAGATACCTGATAAACAACTTTATCAGCCAAAGAGAAGGATCTGTATCCTTTGGGAACAATGCTAAGGGATATGTGCTAGGACATGGCAATGTCTCCTCTGGCAAAATACAGTTTAACAAGGTCAATCTGGTGGAAAACCTTGAATACAACTTGCTGAGCGTGTCACAAATGTGTGATAAAGGATATTCTTCCTTTTTCACAAAGACAGCTTGCAAGATCATCTCACCAGAAGGCCAGAAGTTGATTGAGAAGATTATAGAAGATCATACTTTGCTGATTGCCAAAAGATGTGGCAATGTCTATGCAGTGGACATTGAGAAAGACAAAGTATTGAACAACACTGCCTGTTTCTTCTCAAGGGCATCAACTTCAGAAACAGATCTCTGGCACAGGAGACTTGGCCATGTGAACTTTAAAACCATAAATAAAGTCACAAAAATGGGCTTGGTCAGAGGTCTACCTTTGAAAGTATACCAGTGTCAAGAACACTGTGTATCCTGTTTAAAGGGAAAACAGCATAAGTCCTCCTATAAGTCTATTGAAGAATCAAAAACAACTGCATGTCTTCAACTACTCCATATGGACTTATTTGGACCTGTCAAGATTATGAGCCTTGGTAAAAAGAAGTACTGCTTAGTCATCATTGATGACTATTCAAGATTCACATGGGTATTCTTCTTATTTTCCAAGGATGAGGCTGCTGAAATCATCAAGTTCTTCATTCTACAAGTAGAGAAACAATATTCTCTATCTGTCAAAACCATTAGAAGTGACAATGGGACAGAGTTCAGGAACAAAACTCTGGATGAATTCTGTTTGTCTAAAGGGATTATTAGACAATACAGTGTTCCCAGAACTCCTGAACAAAATGGTGTAGTAGAAAGGAAGAACAGAACATTGATAGAAGGAGCAAGAACAATGTTAGCTGATTCTGGACTGCCATTGTACTTTTGGGCAGAAGCAGTTAACACATCATGTTATGTTCAGAATAGAGTTCTTGTGGTCAAGAGACATTCCAAGACTGCCTATGAAATTCTTCATGGCATGAAGCCCCTTATCTCCTTTTTCAGGGCTTTTGGGTGTCAATGTTTCATCTTGAACATCAAGGAATCTATTTCAAAGTTTGCTGCCAAAGTTGACTCAGGTTACTTTCTTGGTTACTCTTTAACTAGAAAAGCCTACAAGGTTTTTAATTCTCACACCAGGATAGTAGAAGAAACATTGAATGTCAAGTTCAATGAGTCAAAACACACTCTTATTCCAGCACATCCTGCTGAACTCTTTGACCTTGACAACTTTCACTTTGGACCTGAAAAGACTGCTACTTCTTCCAAACCTACTTATTATGGTGATCAAAGGTTTGAAGATGAGGATCCTACACCATGGACTCCTCAAACAGTCATTAAGTCAACTACAACACCATCAGAAGTTTTTCAAACTTCTGATCAAACAAATACTGAAGGCCAAACTCAAACATCTGCTTCAGCACCTGCAACTACTGAAGAAGCTGAAACTGCTGAACCAGATATTATAGACCTCAGTAGTTTGTTTGAAGAACAAGAGCCACCTACACCTGTCAGTGGTTTACAACAACTGATTGAACACAGAGATCATCCACTTGATCAAATCATTGGTGATATAGCTACAGGTGTTCTGACCAGAAACCAGCTCTCCAACTTTTGCCTATTCTCAGCCTTTATTTCACAGTTGGAACCAAAGAAGTACCAGGAAGCCCTCAAAGACAATAATTGGGTGCAAGCTATGCAAGATGAACTACTTCAGTTCAACAAGCAACACGTCTGGGAAATCTGTCCCTTACCTCAAAACAAGCAACCAATTGGTACAAGATGGGTTTTCAGGAACAAACAAGATGAAGCTGGTATAATAATCAAGAACAAGGCAAGATTGGTAGTTCAAGGGTACTCTCAAGAAGAGGGAATTGACTATGATGAAACCTTTGCTCCAGTTGCAAGGCTTGAGGCCATCAGGTTATTTCTGGCCTATGCCATTTCCAACAAAATTAAAGTTTATCAAATGGATGTGAAAAGTGCATTTTTGTATGGAAAAATCAAAGAGGAGGTGTATGTCTGTCAACCACCTGGGTTTGAGGATCCTTCTCATCCTGAGTGGGTGTACAGACTGGACAAAGCTCTTTATGGGCTCAAACAGGCTCCAAGAGCCTGGTATGATACACTCTCCACCTTTTTACTCAAAAATAACTTTACAAGAGGTGCCATTGATAAAACACTTTTCATTAAACATGTTGGAAATCATGTCTTACTTGTTCAAATTTATGTTGATGATATCATTTTTGGTTCAACAAACACAAAACTGTGTGATGATTTTAAGAAACTCATGCAATCAAAATTTGAGATGAGTACCATGGGAGAACTGCAGTACTTTCTAGGACTGCAGATCAAACAACAAACAAATGGAACTTTTATACATCAATCAAAATATGTTAAAGAATTATTGAACAAATTTTCTTTAAATGACTGTAAATCATGTTCCACTCCCATGACACCAATCACACAAGTTGAACCTGATGATCAAGGAAAACAGGTTGATCAAACCATGTACAGATGTATGATAGGTTCCCTTTTATATTTAACTGCTTCTAGACCAGATATTATGTTTTCAACATGTGTCTGTGCTAGATATCAATCAGCACCAAGGGAATCACACCTTATAGCAGTCAAAAGAATTTTCAGATATCTGAAAGGAACTCCAACACTGGGAATTTGGTATCCTGCTTCAAGCAATACCAAGTTATCAGCTTTTTCAGATAGTGACTATGCAGGGTGTAAGATGACAAGAAAGTCAACATCTGGTGGTTGTCAATTCCTGGGTAACTGTCTAGTGTCATGGCAATCAAAGAAGCAAACATCTGTTGCAACTTCAACTGCTGAAGCTGAATACATTGCAGCTGCAAGTTGTACATCACAGATACAATGGCTCCAATATCAACTTCTTGATTATGGAATCAAAGAGACCAAGACACCTTTGTTTGTAGACAGCAAATCTGCCATTAGCATCATTCAAAATCCGGTACAGTTCTCAAAAACCAAAATATTGAGATCAGGTACCATTTCATAAGAGATTGCTATGAAAAAGGCAAGATTGAGGTGAAGCATGTAGCAACAGCTAATCAAATAGCTGACATCTTCACTAAGCCCCTTGACACATCAACATTTCAGAAGTTAGTATCCATGCTTGGAATGCTAAATTTGTAAGTGTTTGCTTTATTTTTTTTTCTCTGCATATCAGTTAGAATCCAAGTTAACACTTGATTCTACCCAACTCTACATCAAACTTCTACATCAATCACTACTATTATGCATCAAAATTTTCTTTTTCCTTTTTCCATCCTGTTTACCTTGGTAGAATCCAAGTTAACCTTTTCCTTCTTTTTTCTGGTTTTCACTTACAAAAGACAAAAGTCTGAAACAAAACTTCTGAAAAACAAAATCAGTTTGAGAGAAACTACTGATGAGCAAAAATCATCAGTATGGGGATAATTTTCTGAAAAAGTGTGTAACTTCTGATAAAATAACCTTCAGAAGTTATGAATAAAGTATTTATAAAAACATTTCTCATCAGATGTTAAAACTGCTGAAGAGAAAATGGGAACTACTGATAAAGTAATCCTTCATCAGCAGTTTAAGTCAAAAGGGCAAATCTGACTTTTCCCATCATCAGAGGTTTGACCTAATCAGTTTAAAACCTCTGATAAAGAGAATTTTTAACCAAAGGCGGTTTTAAAACTTCTAATAAAGAAGATTCAAGCGGTTAAAACTTCTAATAAATATCTTTTCTACACACTTATCCTTTCAAACTCAAAATATCCCTCCTTCTCTCTCAAAACTCTCTCAATAACCTAAACCTGCAAAATCCACTGTTCGATCAAAAACCCAAACCACATGGCTCTAGTTCTAAAACAGGGACACAATCAAAGAGCCTTTCTTGAAAAACAAGAAGGCTGGTCCCAATACGATGAGATCATTGATCTTGTCGTCAAATCCCAATATTTTACTGCTCTCACAATAAACCCACCAATTCACACTGAAACTCTGAATGAGTTCTGGGCAAATGCTGAGACGGTTACAATGGGTGATGAGGTCATTTCCCTCAACTCAAGGATAAAAGGGAAACAACTGACCATCACACCAGCCACACTAGCAACAAGACTGGGTCTGGATGATGTAACTGCCCCTGACCATGTTGCTAACACTGATATTCATCTAACCATGACTGAGTGTGGTTATCAAGGTACTCTCTCCCATACTACAATATTCAAAAAATATTTTGAACCAAAATACAAACTTTTGTTTCATTATATTATTATGTGTTTGAGTCCAAAAACAGGGTCTTATGACCAGATGCCCTCCACTTTTCAACCAATATTTCATTCCATTGTGAATGAAACTAAATTCAGGGCATCAAAACTATTTTTCAATGAGTTGGTGTTACATCACAATAATACCAAGAAAAAGTTTTTGTTATACCCAAGGTTCATTATGCAATGCATAATAGGGGAACTGGGTAATGAGGTGCTTGTGGGAAAAATTTCAACTTTAAATCCTTTAACATCACAAGCATACTCAAGGCATAACAAACCGGCTGCCTGGCCAGAAGATGATCAGGGAGAACAACAACAAGTCCCCCTGAAGCCCACATCTTCCAAACTCACACCACCAAAAGCCAAAAAGCCCAAGCCAACAAAAACTGCACCCCACCAACCCAAAAGAAAAGTTGTTCAGGAGGTTGAGATGCCTGAACATGCTCATGAGCATTCTGCTCTTCAAATAGATGAGACTGAAACACCCTCTCAGTCTCATCCATCTCAAACCCCACCAAGAGCACCCATAACTGTTTTATTCAAAAGAAAAAGACTTAGAAAAACATATCAAACACACTCTTCTTTTAAAACTGCTGAACAACAACTTTCACCACCTATTGCCCAAACTACTGAACCAACCCCACAAATTTCTGAACAAGAGGCAATAGAAATTGCCAAACTTCTCTCTGGGCTAAAAGAGAATGTCCCATCTGATCATGTCAGTCCCCTACAACCACAACAAACAGGGGACATAACTACTACATCAGACATGGATGTGGACATCTCTAGCCCTATCCCAAGAGATGAGGGTGGACCAGAGTCTTTAAGCCCAATTTTAGAGACTCTTGGGGCATCTGAGGCTGCTACTACTCAGTTACCACCCAGTGGTGGATCTGAGGATAGAAGTAACATAGCTAAGACCTCAGATGTGGCAACTACTGATGAAGGCTTAATGCCTGAAGTAGGAAATCCTCAGTACCAAGAAAAAGAGGTTCATGAGAGAACTGAGTTGGGCTCAGCTCATGATTTAACTGAGACAGTCCTCATTGAGGACAACATCAGGGATTCAGATGATTCCATTAGTTTGGATGATGTTTCACACACTCAAACTACTGAATTGACGGCACTTTCTGAAGGTCCTGTTGCAAAGGTATCCAGGCTCAAGAAGCCAGTCACCTCTGCACAGGTTAAAGCCCACTCAATCCCTAAAACCCCTAGAGTGGCATCCTCTGTACAACATGAGGATCTCCCAAAAACACCCCCTTCACAACAAATGCCTACCCAATTCCCTGGGCAAACAAGCATAGACCTGAACCAGCTATGCAGCCCAGAGGGTCCCCTGTACCACATGATGAATACACTCATCAGAAATCACTTCCAAACATATACAGCTGACTTGGAGCTGTCCATCAAGAACCAATTTGTAGTGATCAAGACCAAGATGAACGATCTGTCCAACAAAATAGACTTCAACAGCAAACAGATTGCTGATCTTCAAGGACAATTCTCCCAACCCTCTGCTTCAAGGGTTAAAATTGATGAATCCAAAAAGGGGGAGAAGATCAGGGAACCTAAGGAGTCATTCCAAGCCAGGATAAGGGCAAGAGTGGCACTCATTGAAAGAGATCAAAAAGATCAGGCCAGGAAAGAAAAATTGGCCAAACAGTTTGGTGTCTCAATAGAAGAAATTGAAGCTGCAGAGAAAGAAGATGAGACCCAAACATCTGAAGAATCCCTAAGGCAAAATGAAGAAACTTCTGATGACAAAACTTCTGATGAAGAATCAGAAAGTACTGAAGACAATCCTTCAGTAGCTGACAAACCATCAGCAGTTGTCAGCACATCAGAAGTTAACACTTCCAAACCTCAAACAACTGAACCTTCCAGAACCACTGCTCCCATTCAACCAACATCTGATCCCATCAGGCCTACAACTGTTACTACAATGACTGTATTAAACCCTTCTCCTATCTCTCAATCAGCTGAACTACTAGAGAAGAGCTTAATTGCAGCCAACAAGAAGGCCAGAGAAGATCAGATTTGGAAATCTCTGGAAGAAAGGGATGATTTGGATTTAAGCCATGAAGAAAAACTTCAGGCTTATGCAGCTGAACTACAAAGGCAGGCTAACCTTGATGAGATTGCTGAACAAGATAAAAGACAACAACTGGTGTCTTATATTACCAAGAACAGCAAGACTAAAGCCTTTACACTCAAAGGACTCTCTATGCAAGAGCTAACAAGAAGAGCACAACTGCTTGCAGACAAAGTGGCCACAAGCAAAGATGGAAAGGCCAAGAGAGCCCAGATAATAGAAGAGTTAGTAGCAGAAGGATATGGTTCAAAAGCCTCAGTATCCAGATGGAAAGAAGAAAGACTGATGGATACTTATAGAAAATACTTGGCTGCCAAGGCTGCAAATCCTGAGAAGTTTCAAACTGCTGATCCTTCAAGATCAGTAGTTAGAACTTCTGGTGCATCTAGAAGAACTGCTACTCAGAAGAAGAAGAAGAAGGCAGAGGACAATGTCAAAACTGATTTTAAAATGGTACTACTTGAAGGAAGTTCAATAGTCCATTCAGATTTTGACATTGAGGAGAAGCCTCTGTTAACACAATTCAGGGATCCTTCCACTTTTGCTTATCAAATACAAAAGACCATCAAAGAAAAGCTGCATACCAGAGTAGTGACTGAACACCATCTCCCAACTGTTCAGATGCCTGATATGCAACAACAACAAGGAAGAGAATCCCACCTGAGGCTATCTGAAACTGAAGACATCCAGCACTCAGGACCATCAACCCAAGGGACAAGTTTGGTTCCCTATTCTTCTGACTTTAACAAGTCAAAGATCCCTATCATCAGATGGTCACTTACTGATAACAACTCAGTACTGTTGACAAGAAGAGACCTCTCAAGCAGGGCTTACAAGAAGATCAGTGATCTAAAGAAACTGTCAACACAAGACCTGCTCACAATTCAACATCTAGAACCACAGAGAGGATCTCTATCTGATGGTCAGTTAAACCAGCTCAAGAACACCATGTACAAAGAGATATGGAAGATTGTTCAAGACAGAAGAAACACATAAGGAATTAGTAAGGTTTTGGCTTCATCAATCCAGGGGGAGATTGTTAGGACAAAGAGGATTGGTGAAACCACTTTTGTAAACCTTAGTCTAATTCACTTCTGTCATTTTGGCTAAGTATAGAAGTACTGAAGAGAAGACAAGAAACTGCTGATTAGAAGATATGAGAAGTTCTGAAGTTGCAGAAGTTCTGAAGTCCAAACCAGACAAGTTCACTTCAGAAGTACTGAAGACAAAACTACTCTTCAGTAGTTGTCCTTCATCAGCACTTAGCAATAGATATTTCCCACCGCCTTTTCGCATCAGTAGTTTGTTGTTTATTATTACTTTTAGCTGTATTTGTTTCTTTCAATGTTGCAACTTGTGCAACTTGTCACAGTAGTTTCTGTACTTGCTTTTTAGGCAAGATACATGCATGTAAACGTCTATAAATAGGAGGCTTCAACCTTCTATTTTAGACATTGATTTTAATAGAAAAATCCTTCAAACACTCTCTTGTTCTATTCCATTTCTATATTTATTGTGAATCTCTCTAAGTATCTAATTCTCATTTACAGCTTAGATTCATAATAAATACTTTGTCATTTATTAGTTTCAAACATCAAGGCGGAGTTATAACTCTGCCTTAGTGTAAAAAGTGTTGCTTTAACTTATAACATTCCGCTGTGCTTATAATCTGATTTACAAGGACTTGCTAAACACTTAAGTGTCAAGATAGCAAGTTCTTACTTAGCAAAAAGAGCAAACTGATCCAACAATGACAACATCTATCCGAGGTTAGGTAAGTAGCATGTCAGAACTCGAATAGAACAGGTGCTAACACTTCAAAAATTAGATAAACAACAAAATTATAAGTACGTTATTTCACGGGATCAACATAAATCAGCATATACAATATTTTTCATCCACCATTTAAACTGTTACTTTCCTTGAGCACTATAACCCAGACGAGAAGCTCTTGTATTTAGCTGGGTCAATCTGAGTAGCCAACAAGAATTGCAAGGATGTGATGTTATGAACACATAAAAGAAGACCACAAACGTGATTGACATCTCGTAGAATATTTAGCAGATGCAATTTGCCACACAGAAAAAATGTTACAGGATCTACAACTCTACAAGTACACCAATGACTCTGAACCCTTTTAAGGGTGTTATATCTCCTTAAACATAATGGGAACACAAATGTCTAAGATGCATATGCACGAGCAGAACATAACAAAATTTGTGGTTCAATTAAGTTACAATGACTACTAAAGTAAATGGCGCATTGTGCACATCACTTCATCGTTATCTTTAATCATTCCAGGACCTGATCTTAACGTCATTCATAATAACCACCACAAATCTTGAACTATTAGCAGCCCAATATTTTGTTTAATATCAATTGTAATCAGATGATTAAATCTAAAATAGAGAGATACGATTAAAAGATCTAGTTGGTCACCATGACAAAAAAAAAATCAAGACCAACACCAAATAAAAAAAAAATATAGACCAACAAAAATAAAACATAACCTCAACCGAAAATTACAAAACACACTGATTAATTATTATCTTGCCTATCATTAGTTCTCAACAAACAACAATAACAACAACCTTACCCAGTAAATCCCACAATTAGCGAAGCTAAGAGTAGGGTCTTGGGAGGGTGAGATGTAGGCAAACATTTCCCCTATCCTTGCGGATAGAGAGGCCGCTTCCTGAGAGACCCCCGCCTCAATAACTCACAAACGACAAGCAAACAACACTAAAAAGGTAATAAAAGGATACTGAATTTAGAGAAACACTGAAAGCGTCACGTAGTAAACAGAGGTATAAATGCCATCAAAAACAACGAAAACCATAAGCACCCAAATACAAGACACCCTTATAGGTCTCCTACCAATGTAAGAAAAAGTCTAGGCTCCTAGAACCACGCTACGATAAAACCAAAATCACCCTAATAATCCTTAACCTTAATCCTGCATCTCCACGAACCCCTATCCTCGCCATGTCCTCAGAGAGGTGCATCTCTGCTAAATCCGCCTAATCCGCTCATCCCAAGTCAATTTGGGTCTTTCTCTACCCCTCTTTCCCTCTATAGCGAGGGTTTCCACTACTCTAACTGGGGCCGTCATTGGCCTCCTCTTCACATGCCCATACCATCTTAATCTTCCTTCCTTTATCTTGTCGGATATGCTAGCTACCCCTAACCTTTCTCTAATAACCTCATTTCTTATTCGGTCTACCCTAGTGTACCCGCACATCCACCTTAGCATCCTCATTTCTGCTACCTCCATCTTGCGATCTTGTGTCTTTTTTATGGCCCAACAATCTGTCCCATATAACATAGCAGGTCTAACTGCGACCCTATAGAATTTTCCTTTTAATTTAGTTGGGAACCTCTTGTCACATAAGACCCCACTGGCGGCCCTCCACCTACACCAACCAGCTTGTATGCGATGGGTGACATTACTATCTTGCTCTCCAACCCTTTGAACAAATGATCCTATGTACTTGAACTTAGTTACCTGCGGGACGACTTGGCCTTCAATCGAGAGTTGAGTATTCTCATCGCTGCTTGCACCACTGAAACCACAATACATGTACTCGGTCTTAGAACGACTAATCCTTAAATCGTTACTCTCTAAAGCTACACGCCAACGTTCTAGCTTCTCATTTAGACTTTGTTTGAACTCTGCAACTAAAACAATATCATCCGCAAAAAGCATGCACCACGGCACTGACTCTTGAATCGACTTAGACAGCTCATCCAAGACAACTGCAAACAGGAACGGACTCAACGCAGATCCTTGGTGGAGTCCTACCCCCACAGGGAAGGAGTCAGTATCTCCTACAGGCGCGCGAACACTAGTTTCGGTCCTACTATACATATCCTTAATCAAGTCTATATACCTCTCAGGGACCCCTCTACTCTCAAGACTGTCCCAAATCAGTTTGTGTGGCACACTGTCATATGCCTTTTCAAGATCTATAAAGGCCATATGAAGATCCTGTTTTTTTCTCCCTATACTTCTCCATCAGTTTCCTTAGAATGTGTATTGCTTTCGTCGTTGACCACCTTGGCATGAAACCAAACTAGTTTACCGAAACCCGAGTTTCTTTTCTAATTCTAGCCTCAATAATCCTTTCCCACAGTTTCATAGTATGACTTAACAACTTAATACCTCTGTAATTCCCACAACACTAAGCGTCCCCTTTGTTCTTATATAGAGGTACTATGACACTATTCCTCCACTGTCCAGGAATTTTTTTAAATTTGAAAATACAATTGAATAAAGTAGTTAACCAGTGGACTCCTTCCTCTCCAAGACACTTCCATACCTCAATTGGTATGTTGTCTGGTCCAACTGCCTTAGCCCTTCCCATCTTCCTAAGTGCAGACCTCACTTCACCCCGAGTAATACTTCGACAGTAACATTTATTCGGTTGTCGCGTTTTGGTAATGGGGTTGTCGTGCTCCTGTTGGAGAGCTCTCCTGTCGTTGAAAAGACTACAAAAATAAGATTGCCATCTTAGCTTAATGTCCTGTTGCTTTACTAGAATACGCCCATCTTCTCCCTTTATAAACTTCACCACCCCTAGATCTTTCCTCTTACGTTCCCTAGCTCTAGCAATCTTGTACATATCATGTTCCCCTCTTTAGTTTCAAGTCGATCATACATCTTCTTATAGGCAGTGTTCTTTTCCACAGTCACTGCCTTTCTTTGCCTCCCTCTTGGCCTCTTTGTATCTTTCCTTAAGTGTGACACGCTCCCGATCGTCTGCACACCTCAAAAGACCTCTAAAACTACCATGCTTACTCCTAATTTTGATCTGCATCTCCTCAGTCCACCGCCAAGACTCCTTATGCCCACTAGACTTTCCCATTGTGACCCCTAAAGTCTCAGTCGCCACTTGATTAAGGATAGTCGCCATATCCTCCCAGATCTGATCTGCGCCTCCACTCAGATCAGTCGTTGCCTTAGAGAAGACCTTATCTTTGAACTCTGAAATGTTTTTGCCCTTCAAGTTTCCCCATCGAATCCTAGGTCAGATATTTCTCTCTCCTACCACCAACTTCTCTCTTAGACCTATATCTGCCACCAACAAATGATGTTGAGTCACCGTTGTCTCCTCGGGTATAACCTTACAGTCCTTCCACCAACGTCGATCTTCTCGTCTCATCTAGAGGTAATCGATTTGCGTACTTATCCCTCCACTACTAAACGTAACCAAATGAGATTCCCTCTTCCTAAAGAATGAGTTCATAATGCCCAACTCGTGAGCCACCGCAAACTCTAGAAGATCCCTACCAGGTTCGTTCCTAACACCAAAACCAAAGCCCCCATGTACAAATGAAAACCATCAGTATCCTCGCCAATGTGACCATTAAAATCACCTCTTCTAACTAATCTCTCCTGTCTAGGTAAGGCCCTCACTACTGTATCCAAGCAATCCCAAAACTCTCTCTTCTCCTCATCTCCTAAACCCACATGTGGTGCATAAGCACACACCACCGCCACTACATCCTCGCCTACTACTAATCTTAATACCATAATTCTATCATTATATCTTGTCACCTCAACCACATTCTTATGTAAATCTGAGGCCACTAGAAAACCTACCCCATTCTTGTAACATTTCGTATTTATACTTGTACGTTACACCATCATATTTAATAAAACGTCAAGTTCTTTCGTTAAAGTTCGCATTTAATTATTTTTGTCGCACTTGGGAAACCCTAATACTAAATATATTATACATGTACATGGTTAAAGCTTGATAATTACAAAAAATAAAAAGGTGCTTGGGCCGGGATTCGAACCCGCGCCCAAGACCGGCCCAAACCACGCAACACACTAACCAGCTGGGCTGGCCTTCACATCTGATTGAATCCAGGCGCGCTTTAATTATATACTTGATTTAAAACCTTCACAGTTGACTAGAAAAGTCAACTGTGGGACGCGAGTTGCCTAAATCCATCATCTTAACTCGTAATTGATTCATTTTTGGCATCTTTACTTGATTATCGGCCATCAGTGACTCATCAACACGACAATTATCAATCAATTGATAACCAATTTAAACATTATACGCGTATACCATTCATATTGGTCAACCTTGCCAATTAGATTACTGATGCCTCCACACTATAAATTGATCATTTGCGAGCCTTCACAACTCACCAATACTCTTTTCTCAACCTCCAATATTCATAATTATAAGCTATTTGTTCTTCACGATTGAAATTTTGACTTTGTGGTCTGACCGTTCAATCGTGTTCAAAACAAACATGTAAGTTTAATTTTTCCAGTAGGTTTTGTTCATCGGCGTTCACACATCAATAGCCCCATGATTAATTGGGCTATTGATGTGTGAATCAATCTATTGCAGAAACTAGGGTTCGTGATATTGATTTGGGGATAAACTGATTTTTGCATCGTATATTTATTTTTAGTGAAACAGAATTAATCACAACCACTGGCCTAGGCCAAGTGGTTGTGACTGATGGTATTTACCCAAGCCATCCGGGTTCGAGTCCCAGCCATGGCACCCCTTTTTCATTTATTTTCAATTTTAAAACAAACCAATTATATATATATATATATATATATATATATATATTACATTTAATCTTGTAAATTCGTTTTTAATTATTAAAACCTTTTTATAAATCCTAAAAAAATTATTTTTAACAAATCTGATGTAAAAGTTTTGCCTACAATTTTTAGTTTCTGAAATTTATTTATTTAATATTTATAATTATCCTGAGTTTGTACAATGATAAACTTTACTGAAATGATTTTATGCTATTATATTTATAAAAATCCATTAAAATATCAAGACAATTATATAAATTTCCACAAAAATTATCCTGAGTTTGTACAATGATAAACTTTACTGAAATGATTTTTAATTCTGAAAAATCATTTATTTTATATTTTTAATCAATTTTTGTTAGTTTTAATCATAATTAAATCATAATAAATTCAATTTTTATTATTTTTGCACCAAAATTTTATACAATTTATTTCTGAATATTTAGAACAGAAATATAATTTTTAAAATAAAAATTCTTTAATTTTAATATTTTTAAATATTAATGTTAGATTTTGGCAAATTGTAATAAATAGATTTAATAATCTATTTTAAAGAAAATTATTTTATAAAAATTATTTTTATACTTCAAACACATTATTGTGAACATCCTAAATTCAAATTTTATAAAAAGACTTTCATTTACTTAATTATCAAATTTCCCTTTATTTATTTAAACATTTTATTATAAATTCAACAATTGGATATCCCCAAATCGAAACCCTAGAATATACTTGTAGACTAGATAGACTTAGACTTTTGTTGCCTTATACATAGGGTAATACGTGGCAATCTATTGGGCTACACTCATACTATTCCTCAATACCTAACACTATACTAAGGTGAGTTTACGTAACCATGTTTATGCGATTCTTTATACTTGCAACATTTTATTTAAGCAATTCAACATGCATGTCTAGTAGTAAACTTTATTGCCTCATGAATTAGTCAACAGTTTCAACGAGTTTCAACGAGTTTCAACATTACATAATCATTAGCTATGGCCAAGCCGGCGATATTCAATAATAGATCTATTGGATTGACAACCCCACCCGGATACGCGTACCTCCTACATAGGTAGCGTGGGTGATTGTTATCGTTCCAACATATTACTAAGGTGAACCGTAGATGACGGGATGGACCTAAACTAGTCGGAGGTTTGATTATGTCGATTCAACATATTATGCTATTCATGTAGACTTAAACTTACGATTGACATATGAATTGCTAGACTTTTATACTTAAACTATTTGCTTAACATGGATTATGTATTCTCACCAACTTCTAGTTGACCCCCCCATTTTTACAACTCAACAGGAAATAATGATGCTTGAAGACTAGAGTATTTCCATGAAGAATAATTTGAAGTCTATGCTTACTTGGTCTTTTGTGATGTATTAGATTTCCACATTTAAAACTCTTATGTATTTCTATTTTTGGATATTTGCAATTTAAATTTATTTCAATTAAAATTTGGATTACCATGTGCTACTGTATACTCATTCTTACGTGACACCTCGATGTTCCGCCATCGGTTGGGGTGTTACAGATTGGTATCAGAGCCTTGGTTATAGGGAATTAGGTTATTAGAAAATAATCTAGACTATAACCTTAGGGACTTAAACAGTACTTGCTTCTCTTACTTGTAACCCTAATTGCTTCCGTAATCCTATCCTTATCCTATACCTTATATAACCCTAAGCCTACATGTGACTACTCTTATTCGTCTGCTGCAATCCTGATCCACCATTAGATTAATAGGACAAAATCCTCAGGTTTAACCTGAACACCCTTGAGATCTCGTCGAAGTTCTAGATTTTAATAACGAACACGTGCAATCTGGAAGGGTGAACGCCTGTATTCTGAGTCTTCTGTCTAGGCTGGCATTGCGCATATATCCCAATCAGACGAGGGACCCGGATGCCTACCTGGGAATTCTCGGGATGAGTGTTCACTTATAGGCTAAAGCATGTCTTCATATGTTATTAGAATTTAGAATCTTTGATAAGTCAACGTTTTCGTTTATTCGTTTTAATTAATGAATAAATGATTACATTCCTTATATAATCTCATTCATTTCATTGTGTCTATTACAGATCATGCCTCCACGTCGCAGCACTCGCAACAGCAATGGTGAGAACCACGAAGAAGGTGGTGACAACCAGAACCATGACCAAGGTCCTAACCACAACAACAATGGTGTCGATGCCCAACTGGCTGCGATCATTTCTCAACAAATGGCGCAGCAAATCGCAACTCTGGTTCCCAATTTACTAGCTCAAGTCATCCAAATGAACAGGAACGGTCACGGCAACGGGAACGGTAACGGCAACGGGAACAGGAACGGCAATGGTAATGGAAATGGACCCCCAGCCTGCACCCTTAAGCATTTCAATTCTTGTAACCCTCCAAAGTTTAGTGGTGAAGAAGGAGCTACAGGACTCCTCCAATGGTTCGAGGGTATTGAGAATACCTTCATCAACAGTGAATGCCCCGACAACTTCAAGGTTCATTACGCCATGAGTGTTCTTCACAAACGAGCACTCACTTGGTGGAATGAAGAAAAGCGCACTCGTGGGGCCGAAATTGCTCTTGCTATGACATGGGACCAAGTCAAGGAGGTCATGAATGAAGAGTTTTGTCCTCGCAATGAGGTTAAGAAGCTTGAAGATGAGTTCCATACCCTAGCTCAAGATAGTGGGGAAAACCTTGCCTACAATACCCGCTTTCACGAGCTTAGCTTATTGTTGCCTCACAAAGTCACTCCCCTACCGGTAGCCATCGAGAAGTACATCGGTGGTCTGCCCATGCAAATCCAGGACACCGTTTGGGGAAGGAATCCTGCAACTTTGGATGAGGCCAAACGTCTAGCGGCCACTCTTACTGATAATCACGTGAAGAACGGTACTCTCTTCCGCAAAGGCACTAAGAAGACGGTTGCCAAAGACACTCCACAGCCCGCAATTGAAGTCAAGCCTGAGACCTCAAGCAACAAAAAACGCAAGGCTAGAAACTACATGGTTGTTGCTACTCCACCTACTGCCCAAAACCCAGCCAAGAAGCCATATGGCGGGACTCACCCCCTTTGCAACACTTGTCAATACCATCATCTTCCTAGTCGACCGTGCCGCCAGTGTAATAACTGTAAGCGGTATGGACACTACACCAACGCCTGTCAAGCCCCTGCTGCCCAAAACAACCAAAACAACCCAGCCAGAAACAACCCAGCTCCCAACCAACAAAACAACAGGCCTGCTCGTGGTCAATGCTACGAGTGTGGCAGCCCTGATCACTACATCAACAACTGCCCTAATCGTAACCAGAACCAAAACCGAAACCAAAACCATAACCAAAACCAAAACCAAAACCGCAACCAGAACCAAGGTGCTCGAGGTCGCGCCTACAATCTCAATGCTAACCAGGCTCGTGACAACAACGAAGTGGTGAATGGTACGTTCCTCATTAATAACCACTATGCATCCATATTATTTGATTCGGGAGCTGATAAGTCATTTGTGTCACTGAAGTTTGAACCTTTACTTAACTCACCCCACACTAATCTAGAGGAACCTTTAGTGGTAGAGGTAGCTAATGGGAAGTCTATTTCGATCGACTCTATTATTCGTAACTGCTTGTTGAACCTCGACGATCATACCTTCTTTATCGATCTCATTCCCATGCATCTTGGAAGTTTTGATGTTATAGTAGGCATGGACTGGTTGTCAACCGATCGTGCCGAAATTCTGTGCTTTGAGAAAGTCATACGCATTCCTCTCGAATCTGGTGAGATTTTGAAGATCTATGGTGAGAAACCCTGTGGCGAGCTTAAGCTCATGTCTTGTACTACTGCCCAAAAGTACTTACGAAAGGGGTATACAGCCTTCTTAGCTAACGTGATAGAGAAGAAGGACAAAGGCAAAAGTATCCAAGACATTCCTATTATTCGAGACTATCCTGAAGTCTTCCCAGAGGATCTACCTGGTTTGCCTCCTGCTCGACAAGTGGAATTTAGAATTGATCTTGTCCCTGGTGCTAGTCCTGTCGTCAAAGCTCCTTATCGTCTTGCACCCTCTGAGATGCAAGAACTCGCCAGTCAATTACAGGAACTTTCTGATAAAGGGTTCATTCGCCCTAGTTCTTCTCCATGGGGAGCCCCTGTCTTGTTCGTTAAAAAGAAGGATGGTTCTCTTAGAATGTGTATTGACTACCGTGAACTCAACAAACTCACCATCAAGAATCGTTATCCACTGCCTAGGATTGACGATCTCTTCGATAAACTTCAAGGAGCAACCCACTTCTCGAAGATTGATCTTCGTTCTGGTTATCATCAGCTTAGAGTCCACGATGAAGATATTCCCAAGACAGCTTTTCGCACACGCTATGGTCACTATGAATTCATGGTTATGCCTTTTGGATTGACTAACGCTCCCGCAGTATTTATGGATTTGATGAATCGGGTTTGTAGACCCTATCTCGACAAATTTGTGATCGTTTTCATCGATGATATTTTGATTTACTCTAAATCAAAATCCGATCACGAGCAACATCTTCACTCCATCTTGAATCTCCTAAAGAAAGAACAACTGTATGCCAAGTTCTCAAAATGTGAATTTTGGCTTAAGGAAGTTCAATTTTTGGGACGTGTCATTGATATGAACGGGATTCATGTTGATCCCACAAAGATCGAAGCTGTGAAAAATTGGAGTGTTCCTCAAACTCCAACTGAAGTTCGTTCTTTACTTGGTTTGGCTGGTTATTATCGTCGATTCATCGCCAATTTCTCCAAGATCGATGTTCCTCTCACTACCTTAACTCACAAGGGTAAACCCTACGAGTGGGGACCAAAGCAAGTGGAAGCATTTGAAACTCTTAAGCTGAAACTCTGTGAAGCTCCTATCTTGTCTCTACCTGATGGTAATGATGATTTCATGGTCTACTGTGATGCATCGAACCAAGGTCTTGGTTGTGTTCTCATGCAACGAGGAAAGGTTATTGCTTATGCGTCTCGACAACTCAAGACTCACGAAAAGAATTATACCACCCATGATCTTGAATTGGGCGATGTTGTCTTTGCTCTCAAGATTTGGAGACATTATCTTTATGGGACCAAATGTGTGGTGTTCACGAACCACAAAAGTCTCCAACATGTCTTCGACCAAAAGAATCTTAACATGAGGCAACGACGTTGGGTTGAATTACTTAACGACTACGATTGCGAAATTCGCTACCATCCTGGCAAGGCGAATGTTGTGGCTGACACACTTAGTCGTAAAGAGCGTATCAAACTCCAATGTGCGAGAGTTCATACTGATCTTCAGGATCGCATTCTCCAGGCTCAACATACATCAGTCACCCAAGGTAACATGTACGATGAAATGTCTTGTGGTGCTGAAACTCAACTTGAAACCAAACCCGATGGGCTACTTTATTTTCTCAATCGACTGTGGATTCCCGACCGTGATGATCTTCGTACTTTCCTCATGAACGAGGCTCATAAGTCTCGTTATTCTATTCATCCTGGAGCTGACAAGATGTACCAAGATCTCCGTTATTCTTATTGGTGGCCTGGTATGAAGAAAGACATTTCTCTTTTCGTTGCAAAATGCCTCACTTGTTCCAAGGTCAAGGCTGAACATCAACGACCATCCGGTATGCTTGAACAACCAGAGATTCCTGTATGGAAATGGGAGAGCATAGCTATGGACTTCATCACCAAACTCCCTCGTACACCCAAAGGTTTTGACAGTATTTGGGTAATCGTCGATCGTTTGACCAAGTCAGCCCACTTCTTACCTATTCGTGAGAAGTATTCTGTGGAAAGGTTAGCAAAGATGTACGTAAGTGAAATCGTATGTCGTCATGGTATACCTCTGGACATTATTTTTGATCGCGATGGTCGTTTCACCTCTCACTTTTGGGATTCTCTACAAGATGCTTTGGGTACCAAGTTGAACCTGAGTACTGCTTATCACCCTTAAACAGATGGTCAGACTGAACGGACCATCCAGACACTTGAGGATATGCTCAGGGCATGTATCATCGATTGTGGTGGCGCATGGGATTCTCATCTTCCTTTGGTTGAGTTTTCATACAACAACAGTTATCACGCCAGCATTAACATGGCTCCTTTCGAGGCACTCTATGGTCGTAAATGTCGTTCACCTGTCTGTTGGACTGAGGTTGGTGAAGCTCGTATCACTGGACCCGAACTAATCCAGGAAACCACAGATAAAATTCAACTCATTCAGGATAATCTTCTCAAGGCTAGAAGTCGTCAGAAGAGTTATGCTGATAAACGTCGTAAACCCTTGGAATTTCAAATTGGGGACCTTGTACTACTTAAGGTATCCCCTTGGAAAGGAGTAATTTGTTTCGGTAGAAAGGGAAAACTAGCTCCTCGATACGTAGGCCCCTTCAAAATTCTTGACAGAGTTTGAAAAGTGGCTTACAAACTTGATCTACCACCTGAGCTAAGCAATGTTCACCCGACCTTCCATGTTTCGAATCTCAAGAAATGCTTAGCAGATGAGAACCTTCATGTTCCTCTTGAGGATGTGCAAATTGATGAAAGCGTGCACATTATCGAGAAACCCGTCCAGATTGTTGATACTAGAATCAAGAAATTCAAGCGCAGTCGCATTCCGATCGTTAAGGTTCGTTGGGAATCTAAACGAGGCCTAGAGTTCACTTAGGAACGTAAAGACCAAATGAAGTCGAAGTATCCACATCTTTTTCCACCAGACTCTCCAACTCCAACTTCGGGACGAAGTTCCTAACAGTAGGGGAGACTGTAACATTTCGTATTTATACTTGTACGTTACACCATCATATTTAATAAAACGTCAAGTTCTTTCGTTAAAGTTCGCATTTAATTATTTTTATCGCACTTGGGAAACCCTAATACTAAATATATTATACATGTACATGGTTAAAGCTTGATAATTACAAAAAATAAAAGGTGCTTGGGCCGGGATTCGAACCCGCGCCCAAGACCGGCCCAAACCACACAACACACTAACCAGCTGGGCTGGCCTTCACATCTGATTGAATCCAGGCGCGCTTTAATTATATACTTGATTTAAAACCTTCACAGTTGACTAGAAAAATCAACTGTGGGACGCGAGTTGCCTAAATCCATCATCTTAACTCGTAATTGATTCATTTTTGGCATCTTTACTTGATTATCGGCCATCAGTGACTCATCAACACGACAATTATCAATCAATTGATAACCAATTTAAACATTATACGCGTATACCATTCATATTGGTCAACCTTGCCAATTAGATTACTGATGCCTCCACACTATAAATTGATCATTTGCGAGCCTTCACAACTCACCAATACTCTTTTCTCAACCTCCAATATTCATAATTATAAGCTATTTGTTCTTCACGATTGAAATTTTGACATTGTGGTCTGACCGTTCAATCGTGTTCAAAACAAACTTGTAAGTTTAATTTTTCCAGTGGGTTTTGTTCATCGGTGTTCACACATCAATAGCCCCATGATTAATTGGGCTATTGATATGTGAATCAATCTATTGCAGAAACTAGGGTTCGTGATATTGATTTGGGGATAAACTGATTTTTGCATCGTATATTTATTTTTAGTGAAACAGAATTAAGTGGTTGTGACTGATGGTATTTACCCAAGCCATCCGGGTTCGAGTCCCGGCCATGGCGCCCCTTTTTCATTTATTTTCATTTTTAAAACAAACCAATTATATATATATATTACATTTAAACTTGTAAATTCGTTTTTAATTATTAAAACGTTTTTATAAATCCTAAAAAAATTATTTTTAACAAATCTGATGTAAAAGTTTTACCTACAATTTTTAGTTTCTGAAATTTATTTATTTAATATTTATAATAATTAAATCAATTTTATGCTATTATATTTATAAAAATCCATTAAAATATCAAAACAATTTTATAAATTTCCACAAAAATTATCCTGAGTTTGTAAAATGATAAACATTACTGAAATGATTTTTAATTCTGAAAAATCATTTATTTTATATTTTTAATCAATTTTTGTTTGTTTTAATCATAATTAAATCATAATAAATTCAATTTTTTTTATTTTTCCACCAAAATTTTATAAAATTTATTTCTGAATATTTAGAACAGAAATATAATTTTTAAAATAAAAATTCTTTAATTTTAATATTTTTAAATATTAATGTTAGATTTTGGCAAATTGTAATAAATAGATTTAATAATCTATTTTAAAGAAAATAATTTTATAAAAATTATTTTTATACTTCAAACACATTATTGTGAACATCCTAAATTCAAATTTTATAAAAAGACTTTCATTTATTTAATTATCAAATTTCCCTTTATTTATTTAAACATTTTATTATAAATTCAACAATTGGATATCCCCAAATCGAAATCCTAGAATATACTTGTAGACTAGATAGACTTAGACTTTTGTTGCCTTATACATAGGGTAATACGTGGCAATCTATTGGGCTACACTCATACTATTCCTCAATACCTAACACTATACTAAGGTGAGTTTACGTAACCATGTTTATGCGATTCTTTATACTTGCAACATTTTATTTAAGCAATTCAACATGCATGTCTAGTAGTAAACTTTATTGCCTCATGAATTAGTCAACAGTTTCAACGAGTTTCAACGAGTTTCAACATTACATAATCATTAGCTATGGCCAAGCCGGCGATATTCAATAATAGATCTATTGGATTGACAACCCCACCCGGATACGCGTACCTCCTACATAGGTAGCGTGGGTGATTGTTATCGTTCCAACATATTACTAAGGTGAACTGTAGATGACGGGATGGACCTAAACTAGTCGGAGGTTTGATTATGTCGATTCAACATATTATGCTATTCATGTAGACTTAAACTTACGATTGACATATGAATTGCTAGACTTTTATACTTAAACTATTTGCTTAACATGGATTATGTATTCTCACCAACTTCTAGTTGACCCCCCAATTTTTACAACTCAACAGGAAATAATGATGCTTGAAGACTAGAGTATTTCCATGAAGAATAATTTGAAGTCTATGCTTACTTGGTCTTTTGTGATGTATTAGATTTCCACATTTAAAACTCTTATGTATTTCTATTTTTGGATATTTGCAATTTAAATTTATTCCAATTAAACTTTGGATTACCATGTGCTACTGTATACTCATTCTTACGTGACACCTCGATGTTTCCGCCATCGATTGGGGTGTTACAATTCTTTTTCCCATTCGACCCTCAATATAACAATTTGTACCCATTGTATTCTCCCCCTCTATTGCCCTTCCACCTAGTCTCCTGCAGACACGCTAACTGAACCCTACGCCTCTTAAGTGTATCTACCACCTCCAACAATTTACCATTTAGAGTTCCTACATTCAAAGAGGCCACACGTAAATTATACCCCCTACCCCTTCCCCTACAAGCACCTCCCGTCCTTGGACATGAAGTCACGGAAAAATCATGACAGTTACTGGCTATGCTTGCAACTATGAAATGTGAGAAGTTAAAGAGCACAAAAGTTGACGATAATTTAATAAGCTACAAAGACGATACACAATACAAAGGGAAATATGAGCACACAAGGAATTTGCCTTGTTTCCTCTATATCCGGGCAATAAACCAACCAAGAAAACCAACGTTATTTTTGTATTGAGAAACAAAACCTTTGTTTTTGTTAATAGTCTTTAAGTCAACAGTCCAATTTGACTTGCTTTTTAAAAAACTGATTGTTGGTTTTTATTTTTTCATTAAAAAAAACGTTTCTTGACTTCGCACAGTACAAACTATTCGGAATCAGTTTTCTTGTGTTATTTTGTATATTGTAAAGCTATCAGATCTACAATCTATAAAAGATTACAAGCAAATTATAACCTTAGATATGTTGAGTTTTCTTATCTTAGTTTGTATCTTAGTGTGGTAAATATAAACAATTAAATTCGGGTAATATTATTATAGAAATAAATAAGAAGAATGTAAAAGATGGAATCAGATGACGAAGAAAAGGAGAATTAGACGACTATCCGACATAAATCGATTTTGCCGGATCTCAAAACGCCGGGACGTTACGTGTGGTTTTGATGTTGATGATTATGTTGAGGAACAATGAGAAAAATTTATATATAGAAGATGATATATATACTTTTGGATTAGAAAACACCTGGGTATTTGCCGCTGGTTCTTCACTAGCCGGGGAAATTGTAGTTGTTCTTCTTGTTCTTGATCTTGCCCGGTCTCCTGTTTGGTTGACAAATCGCCGGATCTGTTCCGTCGAAGTAAAAGGGTGACCTCACCGACGTTACACCTGCAAAGCAAAGAAGAAATCGGCCGACGAAACTGGGCGTTTGCCGGTGGTAAAAAAAAAAAGACGACCGTTGCTTTTGTACGGAGAGAAAAGGAGAGGTTTTGTCAATAAGATGCCCAAGGATTTATACTTAAAGTCAACAAACAAAAATCCTAAACTATCAGCTATCAAAAGCAACATCATAGCTAAAAGTGCACAATAATTTATATAAAAGTTAAGCTGGATTAACGACAATTAGAATTAATAAACATACCTCGTAGTCTTGTCGGCCATGCACATACGGATCACTAACAATACCTAACTCGTACACTTTTACTTTTTCCATGCCCAACACCTCGTTCACAAGCTTGAACACAACCTAGCCAAACACCTCGATCACCAGCTAGTCGACTAGACTGACTACTATCTCCCCCCAACACGTTGTTCACAAGCTTGACCACCACCTCAATCCAACACCTCGACCACTAGCTTGAGAACTACCTTGACCCATAGTGCACTAAAAGTAAGTCAACCATTAAATAAGTCAGAACACATAAATTAGTTTTAGATTTCATGCACAATGTGTTCTCAAATGCCTTCCAAAACTGTTTGCCCTTTATTTATTTATTTATTTATTTATTTATTTATTTATTTATTTATTTATTCTATTGATTATTTTTTTAACATAAATATTAACCCCTCTCTCTAATGTTAGGGGCCCTATATTTTGAGAGGCCCCAAGCCCTAGCTTGGGTTAGTTATATTGTAAAGTTAGCCCTAATTATAAACGAAGATCCGAGGCACACAAAACACCCAAAGAAACAAAGAAATATAATACAACTCCCAAACAAAACTAAACAAAACAGATCAAATCAGATCCAAATTAACCATCTATATATCAAATAGGGCAATTAATCAATATGGAAGTCCCTAAAATTATCATACTAAAATGAACAAACTGCTCCAAATCTACTCATCATCTCATAACAAACTCGGGTATTTGAGTGCAAGCAAAGTACCCCAAAATTATACGGTTATCAAACTTCTTAATATTAGACATGAATAGGGCAAAACAAAATTAATAATCACAGAGTAATATAAAGCAACACATGAGCTAAACTATACAAAAATTAAACCTAAGATGAACAATAAATTTATCAACCATATAACATAACAGAAGAAAGAACTAACCTAAAATAAACATTCACCATTGAGAAGGAAAAGAGGGTGTGTTTAACTGTTGAGAAGGAAAAGAGGAAGATGGTACGGAAGTCGCATGTTTTAGGGGTGCGGTGGAGGCTGGTAACTGTTCACGGTGGAGGAGGTGTCAGTGATGATTTTTGGTGACGACTGTTTTAAGGGTGGATGAATAATGGGGAGGAGTAACTAAAGTTGTAGTGAATGCAAAGAGGATGGTGAGGATAGTTAGGGTTTTATCAGAGAATGAATAATGGGGCGGGAGATTGAATAGATGAGGTGGGAGGATAAAATTTTGAAAGATTATATTACGACATAAAAACATGACACATGTTTTAATGGTGTCGTGTTCTTTATTTTATGACAATAAATTAATGACACACAAAAATGTGTGTCATAAATTTATCATATTTTGTGTCATGAATGGGCGCGTGACAAGATATGTATGTGACGCTCGTTAATTTGGTGTAATTTTTTATTTAAAAAATCTCGTATATAAAAGATATTAACGCTTAAAAATTATGGGATGAAACATAAGAGAGAAAAATATAATTTTGTTTTTAAATTCTTTTTTTTCTTAAAATAACTCAATCCCTTTTGTTTTTTAATTAGTGCCACATGTGATTCTACATGGCACTTTCAAAGGAGAGAATGATTGTATGAATGTAATATAGGATAACCCCTTTTCAAATATATATATATATATATATATATATATATATATATATATAGGTATAGGATCCGGTAGGAAATTGATTTGTGTAGGAAGTGTAGGAAAGAATTATAACCCTTGGATCAAAATTAGAGATCAAGGATAATTAAGTAAATTTAACACAAAATTAAGTTATGGAAAGCCTAAAATTATGGGATTTAAATTGATTGTTTTTTTACTAATCCATCTTTCATCAATTTTTTTACTAATCCATCTTTTCATCAATTTTGTAATCCATCTTTCATCGATTTTTATAATCCATCGTTTTTACTAATTAAGTAAAGAATTATAATCCATCTTTCATCTATTTTTAGTGTTCCGATTGTACCACAGTTTTGCCGAGTCCATTTCGATTATCATAGTGTTAAATGGCAAAAGTTATGGAGGACAATTCTGTAGGCAGTGTTTTATATTGTTACAACAGTGTTGTATATGTTAAAAGCGTTTTATAAAGTATACACATTCTCTGTAAAACACTCCCATTGTATGATCAGGTTTATAGTTTAGTGTGTTTTAAATTATGGTGGTAACGTTTGTTGATTATTTTTTTGGAGTATTTTTTATATTCTAGTTGTTCAAATAATTAAATATGTAATTTTGTTTATTAGTGTTATAATCTAGTTGAGAATCATGTCTGTCACCTTGTTTTTACACTAACATGTTTTTAATGTTTCGAAGTCATGTTTTAATAGTGTTTTAACAAATGGTTTGATTGGTTAGAAAAAATACAATAACATGTTTTTAATGTTTCGAAGTCATGTTTTAATAGTGTTTTGACAAATGGTTTGATTTGTTAGAAAAAAATGTGATGTGCTTTTTTAGTAATGTTTTTAATGATATTTTTAGAAGATTATTATATAACAACGATTGTTATTTGAAATGGTAGTTGCTTATTGTAGTTAAGTAGTGTCTTATAATATAAATGGTATTGATAGCATTGTTTTATATCATTATAGATTTATAGCAGTGTTTTATATCATAAATATATTCGGTAGGCACTGTGGGTGAGGTTTGTTGATTTGTGTTTTTTTGGTTGTGTTGATTATATAAAATCTGGTTGAACATGTGTGGAGAGAGAAGATTGTGTTATTTATGAGATAGTGAGTAAAATTAGGAGATAATAAAACTTTCTTAATTTAAAACACACAAAATGACCATCACAACCCTTAATAAAACACACATTAGACATTTTTGCCCTTATCAATAGAGATAATTACTTATAATTAAAGCACCTTAATCTTTTTAATCTGATCCATCCATTTTAATATCCAATGGCTCATAACACTTCCTACCTTTCCTACACAAATCAATTTTCCTACAGGAACCTTACCCTATATATATATATATATATATATATATATATATATATATATATATATATATATATAGATTATGTGTATTTTGATTTTTGACTCGTATACTTGAATAAATTTATATAAAGACACTATATGAAAGAAAAAGCCATATAACAGCACATATTTTATTTCTCTTAGCATTACTACAACTAATCAATCAAGTCATTTTCTTGGATTTTTTTTCCTCCAAAAGATTGTCTTAAAAATATGTACCAAAAATTTTCGTAGCATCGCGGGTATGTCAAATATTTAAGAAAATGGATATATTTTATTTACAATCTATTTAAAAAAAGTTAATTAGACAAATGGTCAATGTGTTGGTAATCTTCCTTTCTCCAACCAATTTCATTGTCGAACAATCATTGATCATGTATATACGTATGAATGTTTCAATAAGCTTAATCAACGGCTTCTCATGACGTCTTCGAATGAAACTCTTTGTAATATGAAACTCCCATGACGTCTTTGAATGAAACTCTTTGTAATATGAAACTCCCATGACGTTTTCGAATGAAACTCTTTGTAATATGAAACTCCCATCACGTCTTCGAATGAAACTCTTTGTAATATAATATAACTCATACACCTAATGGCATAGGTTTGGTTGATAGTTTGGGTCGCCATTAATCGTACGTCTTGGTAACATTGGAAATCTGAACACCACGGAAAAGTCACCATTCCATTTCTACAAATCTTCTTTTATATATATAGTGTAAGATTCAATGGGGAACCTAAAAAAAGTGGGGAACTTGTTAACCATGCATTTAACATGTTAAATATATTTTAAAAATTCAAATTAACCTGCAAAAAAATATTTTTTACAAAAATTTCTTTAAAGCTTTTGCATATAAACATGTGTAAAAGCTATTCCAATAAAAAAATAATTTTTGTAAAAAAAAAAATTTAGCTTTTTTTTAACTAATTTTAAGCATTTTATTATTTTATTTGTCGATTTCTTTTTGTCAAAAAAGCTTCTACATACATTTATATACAAAATCTCCAATTAAACTTTTTGATAAAAATGATTTTTTACATGTTAAATTGATTTTTTATAACATAATTAACATGTTAAATACATGGTTCCCTAGTTTCCCACTTTGTTTAGGTTTCTCGTTGAACCCGACCACCCCTATATATATACTAGTGGGGTGCCCGCGCGTTGCGGCGGGACGACATATAGTGAAACACATAATAAAAGTTTGGTGGTTCTTTAAAAAATGATAACTTTAATGGAACACTTTGAAAACTTGGTTACTTTTGGATACAAAAACTAATAATCTTCATACATTTGAATACAAAACACTTTACACAGCATGTCAGAACTCGAATAGAACAGGTGCTAACACTTCAAGAATTAGATAAACAACAAAATTATAAGTACGTTATTTCACGGGAACAACATAAAACAACATATACAATTTTTTTCATCCACCACTTAAACTGTTATTTTCCTTGAGCACTATAACCCAGACGATAAGCTCTTGTATTTAGCTGGGTCAATCTGAGTAGCCAACATGAATTGCAAGGATGTGATGTTAATGAGTTCCTAATTTACGTAAGTTTCCTTTCTCATTCTCATTTATTAAGGTAAATTTTTGAATTTAGAGTAGGCGAAAATAGATAATATATAATTATTATTAATGTGTATTTATTATCTACGAAAAATTTGGGATTTTCAAATTTAATTTTTTTTTAAAAAGTCGAACAATTGTTTATATGGTAAAATCTTTGAATTTGGAATGGGCGTAAATGTGACACCCGGCATATTCAGGTTAATACGTTTCATGCTTTACATACATACGTTTCATACTTTGCATACATACGAGTCTACCTCAACGAAAACATTGAAAACAACTACTTAATATCATACTTGACCGGGTCGGTTGAGTCGTATCGATGATTCGGGAATCATCGGGAGTCGTTACAATGGTCCGAGGGACCATTGGGTGTCGGTCCATAACCATGTGTACAAGGATCGGTGATTCGTGGAATCGTCAGGTTTAACGCACACACGCAAGTCTCGGGTCCCGGGAATTGGTGATAGGGTGGGAACGTGTTATTTATGGTGTATTATATGTTGGTAATCATTATGTGACTTGTCAGTATGTGAAAACGTGTTTATATATGTTAAAATAGGGTTTAACGCGCCAAAAACTCGGGTACTTAGGCTATAGGCGATTAGGGCATGTGGGATAGCCCTAATCGCCATTAATGAAGCGAGTAGAAGGCCCCTTGGGGCGAGTAGGGGCTAAATGCTAGTTGTTACTAGCGATTAGGACCCCTAATCGCCAGTAACAGTTCTGTACTCGCATGAACTGCAGGTGACGACTAAAAACGCCTATAAATACCACCATTATGTTTTAAAATATCATTTGTGAAACCCTAATACACCCCAAAGCCACCCCACACCTTATCCAACCTCTGCAACACGTTTTTGAGCAAGAAATCATATTTCCAGGCCTTACATCCCATAATCTCACCATTTCAAGGTGTGTTCTTCATCCCAAACCTTTAATATGATATTGTTTTGATCCCTAAAGGTCCAGACCTGATTTATAAACATTTGTGTCTTTGAAAACTCATTAAAATCAGTTTTAAAACAAACCCAAACATCTATACTTGTTATATGTGATGTATTCATGCAAGATAGGATTTTTATCGTTTAAACATGATTGTTCTTGTGTTATTATTATGTTTCTGATCTAAATAAGTTAATATGATGATAATCTAGGAGTTTGAAGGTTCATAGATGTGTAATATTAATATTAGGCGTTTTGACCCGTTTGGGTGATTATGGTGGATTGATGATGATATGTTGTGTTTTGTTGATTGTTTGATGATAGGGTTTACTCTAGAATGATGCTAGAACAGTAGGATAATGTCGGATAACGTCGTTATGTGATGAAATCTGAGTATTTGCTATTTAGGGTAAGTTTTACATGTTGATGTGGTGCTTACATGCAAGTTATGCTATTTTGGGAAACCACGTGCATTCGGGACTGCTAGGGTGATGATAAATTAGGGGTTTTTGCTTGAAATAGTTGGGTTAATGTTTTGGGTTGGGTATTGGGTGTTTACACATGTTTCAGATCTGATTTGGAGGGTTAGATGCGCAAAAAGGGCGGAACAGTGCAGTACTAGCGAATAGGAGCCCTATTCGCCACCTTACTAGCGAATAGGAGCTCTATTCCCCACTTCTACTAGCGAGTAAAGCTCTATTCCCCACTTCAACTAGCGAGTACGGGCCTATTCCCCACTTTTACTAGTGATTACGATCCTATTCACTAGTTTGATTCTCCTAATCACTAGTTGACTTTCCTAATCACATGTTTGATTCCTAATCGCGTGTAATGCTGTTGTATGTATATTTTAACATCCCGAAACACGGATTGACGCCTAGGAATATGTTAGGAACCCCGTGACATGTCCAATGACTTGGTAACACGTGTTCGGACTTAGTTATACGTTAATTGACTGTTATGTTAGATTAGGTGAACTCTTGCGCGCATTAAGTGTTTAATTGCATATGTTGCATGATATCTTGCTTTCGGCTAACACGTGGGATGTCGGGTCACCAATGGGATGTCGGGTCTTGTCTGGTGTGGACGGTTAAACGTTTAAACATCATTTCATATGTACACGGTTATGGTCTGGACTGTTAGGGACTAATCAACCTAGGGTTGTTAGTCTAACACCTTATACGCTCGTCATGATAGGTCACCGGTATTTGGTGCCGTCTATTGAGAAGGTTTACTTGTCTTAGTGCGAGAAGCAGCATCAGGTGAGTTTCACGGCCCCACTTTACGTTTTACATTTCGGGGGAGACACATGCTTATACTTATTTCATAAATTATCATGTTATACTAGTGTTAATTCATTTACATACTATACGATACGTAAAGTCCCGGGGAAACCATGAATGTGCGGGGCACAACGGGGGAAATTTGGATAGATCTATTGGGACTAACAGACCCCACCCGTCGGCTGGGAGCCGGGCGGGTGCATATTGTCTCGGTCATAACGCTACCGGGGGTAGTGCATAATCGTTTCGGGCAAAAATCATATATCGTTGTCTGTAATGGTTTCCGGTCGTAGTAGTATTACTCATGCGTCTAGCTAACGCTATCATTTCTAACATAGTGATAACATGATGGATTTTATTACATAAACGTTTAACATAAAACCTGTGAACTCACCGGCATTATTTGCTGACGTTTTTAGCATGTTTGTCTCAGGTCGTTGAGGTAGCAGCTTATCATAGGCGCACGGAGTCTCACGGCGTCTAGGATTCATATGCATCTTACTTATGTTTTTTAGACTTACGTACTTTTGCATTTCGGGTTGTATTAAAGTTTACGCTTCCGCAACGATGGATTTATGAAAACTTGATGGTTTGATTATGTCATTTTTACGTATCATATAGTGTCATTTATTGTGACCGTTGACTTAGATCCTGGTTTGTCACGCGCCTCGCGGTAAAACCCCGCACGTGGAATTTGAGGGTGTGACAGTAAATATAGTTAATATATAGTTAGTTTACAAAAAAATTAGGTTTTGATTAATATACAAAACATAATTTTGAAAAAAGTAATGCAGGGATAATTATAAAAAAGATTTGAACAATATAGAAAAGTAGCCTAGGAAATTAAACAATTAATGAACAAAATAATAAGGAGAAGGAAAACTTACAACATCCAATTTTGACACCCACATCCGAGATCCATGATCCATCCAATCACCAACCAAACTAAAGATTTTCACTAAAAAACATTAGCTCAAGCATATGAAGATCCGAATTATATTAAATCCTCAAGAACAAATAAAAACAATTGATGAAAATTCTTGAACCCTTTAAACAATCTTAGTCGAATAAGAAGTTATGAACATGAAAGAAAAAATATGTGATGATTAACCAAAGCTTAGCCGAATACAATGGCTAAGTTTGGGTTCGGTCTAATGCCTAGAAACAACTACGTACCTTCAAATCTATCACAGAATCAGAATCAAACATTAATCATAATCAGCTAACTCTAATCACCAACTAAAAAAACAATCGGTGTTAAACTAAATCAACAAACAACAAAGGACCCTAAGAACATGACAACCCATCCCTAGACAACAAAAAATAATGTGAAATACATGATCATACCTTGAAAATAATCAGCCAAAATCCATACTAATCATCACCCGTATGATCAACCAATAATCAATCCGATAATAATTAATCAATATGCACATGCTCGGCCTTCCATCATAACATTTTCTTGATATTGTGCCATAGTTTTTGCATCAACATTCACGAAAACAAAAACAGAGGAGTGAAGAAAGATGAAGAATGGTCGTTTTACAGAATAAGGAGGCGAGATCATACCTTGAAGAATATGGAGGATCAACAATGGTGAGGAGGTTGGTTTGATTGTTTTCGGATTTAGAATATAGTGAATGAATGATCAATTGGGTATGAGAATAATTGAGTTTAGGAAAGTTATTAATGATTGACCGATTTTGACTTACAAATTAATTAATATATTATTTTCGATTTAGAAAAAACAAAAATTTTATAAATGCTCACATATTGCCATGTGGCTTAATAATGGGAGGAGAGATAATTGCTAGGGGGTGAATGATTGCCATGTGTACAAAATAGCTTTAAAATATTATATATATAGATAGATTGTTATTGTTATTGTTGTTGTTTAGATAAAAGAACACTCTTTGATGTATGACAACACAATAACGATTTATTATTAGTGTAATTTGTTATTTATTTTTTTAATTTGATAACTTCTTTAGGGTGTTACATAAACTACGAAACATAACAAAATAATTTATTAGTTACTGATTATTCCTCATGCACAGTCTTTTAATATTGGAAAAAAATTCAAAATAAATAAAAATTGATTTAAAGTTAATTTGTTTATCAGTAAGAAACTTGTTTTGTTTGCTTAGAATACATCTCGATAAAAAAGAACATTAAAACAAATATATATTTTTTTTCAAAATTATAACAAATAGAGTTTATTATATGTGTGTGTTTGTTGGAAGCAAAACAACCAAATAGTGGTTTAAAAATATAACCAAAACGATGATAAAAGCCCAAAATCAAACTCGTGCGACTTGAAATAGCAAAACGTGAAGTAAGACAGTGAGCCAAAGCATCATTTATATGGTATCATTTAGTATATTTACGTTGTCATGCTTATCTTCTTCTAAGCCATAAATATATGGTAGCATGTTTTACCCGGAAAACACAAATTTCACACTTTCCAACCGTGAAAAGGATTTCGAAAACAAAAGCTTAGGATTAGGGTTACCTTTATTTCAAAATAAAATCCGACGTACAATGGTTGTCCAAGAACTCGCGAACAAGAGGCAATGCGAAATAAAGAAAATAGCTATTAAATCACATTAATTCTGTCTTGCACAACTAAAAAACATCTACAACACATAAAAGGAGTTATCCAAACATGCATCTCCATAAACATAAAATATACGAAAAAAAGAATAACACTTACATTTCTGTACTTGTTGCAATCCAGCATATGGCACGTTTTGCCAAACATCATGCAACCTATATAACTGTTTGTAATCCACCCTGTAAAGCATATGAATATTTAGAAACAAAGACGAGGTGAAAAAATGTAGCAGAAGGTGTAAACCAAAAACCAATACAATATTATTTGTTGCATAAAACAAAATGTTATGAATTGTGATTAGGAATGGGATACATAGTGACTTACGTATTAATTGTGTGCCTTTCTTGATGGAATTCAACCGTTACATGTTTGGTTGGGTTGCTAAAGTATTAGATAGGCATTTATGGATTTTAAACCTTGTATTGATTATCAATGATGATTGTATAGGATCACTAATGTCTTTTAATTGTATTTATTAATTTAATTGTATGTAACAACTCACTTATACATTTAATACCCATGTAGAAAGACCATTTTGCCCATTTATTAGGTTCATTAAGTTGTTGTACCATTAGCATCAAATGTTGTACTTTCTTAAATTTGGTGGGTACCCCTCTCTCATGCTTTATATATACTAGTGTGTTTGCCCGCGCGATGCAGCGGGTGTAACTGAAACTCTTTTGTAGAGCACAATCTAATCTAACATACCTACTATGAACCTAACCCCTATTACATGAATATTTTTTTAATACCTTTGTTTGAAATTCATTATAAACAGAAGCTTTCTTCTTCGGTTGTTGAATCCGATGATCATATAGTTTAGATTGGATTAGGCATGTTTATGGGTATGAATATAACATAATAATTTTAGAATTCAAATCGTTACCTCTGGATTAAAAATACAACTTTCACTCTTGATTTCTTGATTTCTATATAGTATGATCAAGTTTATAAAACTTTAACTTTTATAAAGTACCTAACTCTATATAAAAGGTTATAACAAAATATATAGCATCATGAGTTGGTTTTTATATGTTTTCTATTCAATATAGTTAAAGTAATTATAAAATTGAATGTCACGAGATTTCATAAACATCTCATGACTCTTGGCTTTCTTTTAATTAAATGTGGTGTTTTAAAGACATATTTACCCCTAAAAAGTATTTATGTTATGCATTATGTGTTGTATCAAAAGCATTTAGACTTATACCTCTTAAATTTAAGAAGTCCTTAGGAAATGTTTTATAATATAGTATATGTAGATATAGATATAGATAGTATAGATATAGATATAGATATAGATGTAGATATAGATATAGACACTATAGATATGTAATAAATAAGTGTCTTTTGTCAACCAACAACCCATAAGGATATTTTGTGGATTTTAATTGCAAAAACTTTTTTTATAACAACTCTTAAGAGTTTTCTATACATTAACTAATGAATAAGGTCATAATATGGTCATGTTTCTCATGCATGTCATACCCAAACATACAAAGCCATCTCACTCTACCTTATCTATTAATTTTTCTATCTTACTTATCAATTTTATGAGCGACTATGATAGTTCCATGCATCAATATATTATTCGATTTCTTTTCTATGAACTTCCTACATATAAAAATACAACCCTAGATATTAACTGTATAAAATATTATAAAAACAACAAAGTATGGATTGGTTGGGGGCATAAACACATAATGTTTGCAAGAATATTGTTTTAATGGTGAACAAAAGGTTACCTTAAGATAAGGCATCAATATATTATTCGATTTCTTTTCTATGAACTTCCCACACATAGAAATACAACCCTAGATATAACTGTATAAAATATTATAAAAACAACAAAGTATGGATTAGTTGGGGGCATAAACACATAATGTTTGCAAGAATATTGTTTTAATGGTGAACAAAAGGTTACATTAAGATCAGTACCCTATATTTCACAAAATTTTGAACGACCAAATATAACATAATGGTTATCCGCAATATTCTCGTACACAAAACCCTTATGAATCTGCAAAAACAAAAGAAAATGGTTCATTAGTTATTTTCATGGTCGAAGGCAACCATAAGATATCAATAAGAATAAGGCCTCATAAAGGTACAAATTGAAGAAAGAAACAAGTGACAATGCCTACTAACAAATCAAAGATTATAAAGAGAATAAGGGATAAGATAGTTGTTCATTGAGATGTATATAATAACAACATAATAGCCACTATTTATAGGGCTCTAATAGAAGTTATATACATAAATGAGAAAAAGGAGTTAAGAACATGGATAGTCACTAATAATATATAAAGGGAGTTAGAAACATGGATAGTCACTAATAACTTTATTATTTCATAATCAACTTAATTGTTAATGTAAAAAGACAACTTCACCCATTTCCCACCTTCATTAAGTTATTGTACCATATGCATTATATGTTGTAATTACTTAAATTTGGTTAAAATCCTTCACTCATGCTTTATAATATAGTGTGTGTGTGTGTGTGTGTGTATATATATATATATATATATATATATATATATATATATAGGATAAGGATAATGTGGAAACCCACTCTTATAGTGAAAACTCTCGAAACTCTGACTTCCCAATTTTTTTTATTTTTTTATTGAAAAAATTAGGGCATGTAATATACATGATTTTAAGCATTTTGGGCCAAAAAAATAAAAAAAGCGCCGAGCACTTTTATTTAAAAAAAATAAATAAAATTTTGACTAACACAGGTTAAGCCAAACTAACACGTGTTACCCATTTTTTACCTGAAGACGCTGTTTATTTTTTTTTTTTTAAATGGCTCGGCGCTTTTTTCGATTTTTTGGTCCAAAATGCTTAAAATCATGTATGTTACATGCCCTAAAATTTTCATAAAAAAAGCTGGGAAGTTAGAGTTTGATAGAGTTTCCAAGGTTTTCACTATAACAAGGGTTTCCAATATACATATATATAAGGTTCCTGTAGGAAAATTGATTTGTGTAGGAAGTGTTTTCATCCATTGGATCTACAAATGGATGGTTGATATTAAAAGTTTGGGTTTGTTAAGATTCTACTAATTATATTTTAATAATTAAGGGAAGGATTGTCCAATATGTGTTTTAAATAAAGGTAGTAATGTCATTTCTTGTATTTTGATATAGAAACCATTTGACTCTCACCCTTAAATCATGCCCCCTCCCCCCCCCCCCTCTCTTTCTCATCTTAATTTTAATCTTAAATATTATTAGTGATTATAATCTCTCTTACATTCAAACTTGTTCATCTTCCAAAAAGAAAAAAATAAATAGAACCACAAAACCTTCTTTGCAGCGGTTATTCTTCATCTTCTATAATAGTGGGTTTAAAGTAATAGTTTTTTCTTTTCTCTTTTTTTTCCTGATATAACCAAATAATAGTCTTTTTTTACTAAACATGATTCGTATCTGTTAAAACACTTATACTGTTTTAAAACACTTTTACTGTGTTTAGTTTCAATATAAAACACTATTGATGTTATTATAAAACACTCACGATGATATTATAAAACACTCCTTATTAATGCATACTAGTTTCTCTTTCATTATAAAACACTCCTGACGTTTTATAAAACACTCCTGATGTTAACCTTCTGTCATGACTTGAATAATCGAAAAAGTGATAGAGATGGGTTATATGTTTGAAGAATCGAACAAGTTTTTAGGTATTGATCAACTTATTTGATATGAATATCTTATGATTCTTATGAAAAATAATGAATAATTAGTTAATTTAGGATGATTAATCTTTATAAATATCTAGATGTTAGTTGCTAATTTAGTGGATTTGTAATAAATAAAAAAATGGACAAAAAGTCTATAATGTCTTTCATCTAAAGATTTAATCAGATTTGATCTAATTGTTGAAAATACTTCCTACAGTTTCTACACAAAACAATTTTCCTATCGGATCCTCTATATATATATATATATATATATGGTAAGGATAATGTGGAAACCCACTCTTATAGTGAAAACTCTGGAAACTCTGACTTCCAATTTTTTATTTTTTTTAAAATAGGGCATGTAATATACATGATTTTAATCATTTTGGGCCAAAAAAATCAAAAAAGTGCCAAGCACTTTTTTTAAAAATAAATAAATAAAATTTCGACTACCACATGTTAAGCCAAACTAACACGTGTTACCCATTTTTTACCTGAAGACGGTTTTTATTTAAAAAAAACGGCTTGGCGCTTTTTCGATTTTTTTGGCCCAAAATGCTTAAAATCATGTATGTTACATACCCTAAAATTTTCATTAAAAAAAAAAGTCGGGAAGTTAGAGTTTGATAGAGTTTCCAAGGTTTTTACTATAACAAGGGTTTCCAATATAACCTTATACTCTATATATATATATATATAACTATAGGGGAGGGATAAAATGAAAACCCTCTTGAGTTGAGAAAACCTTTGAAAACCCATGTAAAATACCTTTATTTTTATTTTTTTGAAAAAAATAAACAATGTAAAATATATGTTTTTAAACATTTTGAACAAAAGAAATAACAAAAGCGTCAATGAATTTTTTTTTTAAAATAAACAAAGTTACTAAAATATATATGTTTTCAGCTATTTCTATATATATATATATATATATATATATATATATATATATATATATATATATATATATATATATATAGGATAAGTATCTTATAGAAACCTTGGTGAGTTGTGGAAACCTTAAAAACCCATCCAAGGGTTATAATGCAGCCACATCTAGCTTTTGATACATACTTCATAAGGACAAGATGGTAAAATCCCATATGGTTGACTGAGCATGACTGACACAAAAGTCTCTTTATCTTTCCCTCTCTCTCATCTCTCTATATCTAAAATCATTTGCCTGTTAAATTTCAAATCCATTTTATAAACTCAATACATCTCCCCTCTCTCACATCACTTGAATGCCTTTTTGTTGAAGAAAATCCATCTCCTCACCACCTCTTCCAAACACCTACAAATCCCAACGCAACCACCGTGACCAAATACCCTCTGCCATCATCTCCAAACACTATCAAAGAACGGGTTTTACCTTATGGTTCGATGATACATGGTGGTAGGTGTCGCTGCCGTCAGAAACCTCTACTCAACCACCGTCAATCGTCGTCTTTATCAAGACCAATCACCGCCATCGAAGTGGAAAGGGGGCCGGCCAGGCGTTACGGCCGGCGGTTCCTCTTCTCCGATCTATCTCTTTTCTCTTTGTTCCTTCTCTTCTTCTTCTCCCTTCGAGTTCCTTTCTCTCTCTCTCTAGTTCTCTCTCCCTAAAATCAGTAATGGGGAGTTCCTTCTTCTCCCTTTGTTTTATCAAAATTATTGTTACAGATCTCGATTGATACAGATCTGATACAGTATGAGCAAATCCAGATCTTGACATGGAGATCTTTGTAAATCTGGATTAGGGATATTATTATTATTATTAGAGTCAATTCTTTTGCGAGTCTGCACATGTTTCCTCTATTTGAAGGTCTTGTCCATATAATGTTGTAGAATGCTTATTTGCTCGACACAATTGGTTTAGGGATATTATTAGAGTCAATAATCGAGCTCGATTCGAGTAGATTTTGAATACACACACACAAAGGGTAAAAATGTAATTTTAAAACAAGTTTGATAACGATTGCGAGCTTTACTAATTTTGTAGATAATAATCGAGCTCGATTCGAGTAGAGAATTTAGATATAGCTTATGTAAATCGATATTTTTCAAGAGAATTTAGTGAAGTTGGTTTTCTATTGATTTTGCAGGTTTGGCTACGGACAGGTTTTCTTGTAAACCGGATTCTTCCAGTGGCAAGGATGAACATGTTGACACATGTTCACTTTTTGAGAAGTTTAGCGAGAGTGGATTGCATCATCTCAATCTTAACCAACCTCATAATGTTGATTTTGCGATTTGGAAGGAGGCTGCACCATTTGTTGTATGTTCTTTTGGATTCAACTTATTATTAGGTGCCATGTGGTGTGGTCACTATCTTTCTAAAGTCCACCTTATATATATATTTAGCAAGTGATAGTAATCTAAAATACTTACCATTGTTAGGTGGCCATTTTAGAGAGGAGATGGAAGTTAGTGGCCACATCACAGGAACCAATTGGGTTCACATATATACCTTTATATAAGTTGTAGAATGCTTATTTGTTTAACTGATGTTTATTTGGTTTTGTTTGTTTTTTTAAGATTTGTTTAACTGAGAAAAAGTGATTGGTTTGGATTTTTTTTTTCCTTGTAACATTAGGTTGTGAATCATATGGCAGTACCTGGTGGGTTTGTCGATTTTTGGTGAAGACAGATGAGTTCATGAAGATTAGAAAAAAAAGGGCTTTGATTTTGGACGTTTTTATTTTCTTGTAATCATTTTTAAGTTGTAGATGTTACATAAATCTAACATGGGGATTAGAAGTTGTAACATGGTAACAAAAATCATAATATACTATAAGTAAAAGATGTAACACGTAACACAGAGTTGTTTCATGTATATACATGTTTTTATTATAAGTTGGCATTTTTGTAACATGTTTTTTGTAACAAAAACCAATGATACCTATAACATGTTACAACGTAACACATAAGTGTTACAGACAACTAACTGATGATACCTATGACATGTTAAAACGTAACACATAAGTGTTACAGACAAATCTGACTGATCGAATAAATGTAAAAGAGAGGCAGAAAGATGAGAGAGATGCAGGAGAGATGCAGGAGAGAGGAGAGAGGAGAGAGGAGAGAGGAGAGAATGTGTAAGTGATGGGTATGTGGAAAATACCAAATTACCCTTTATGTACCCTTTATGTCAAAGCTATTAATATTTTAAATTTTAAAAATATTGGTTTGATCTCCACCTTTGATTAAGTGTGATCAATGGCTATTATAGGGTTTCTTGGGTTTTCACAACTCACAAGGGTTTTTATTTTAGCCCAACCCTATATATATATATATATATATATATATATGTCTAAATTAGATATGATTTCTTCATCTCATTAACATCAACATACATGAGTCTCCAATAATGTATTTACTTTTTCTTTATGTATAAGTTTTTTACATCTTAACACATTCATTTGAAGTAGAATATACTACACCAATAGTTTTCACATAACATTATAAATTTCACAATGTCCTTATATGTGCTATGTTTTTTTTATCCTGTTTTGCTCCATACGATTATTATTGTTACTGCTGTTACTATTCACGATTTTTATGTTCTTGATGTTGTCATATGTAAACAAAATCTTGATTACACATAATAATAACTAAATGTATTAATTAACTTGTGTCTTTCAAAATTTACAATTGGTCAGCCTTTAAAAATAGCTTTTTTTTTTAAAGGCGAATTTTCTATGTTGTGGCAGAGATCATTAAAACCGGGGGGGCCATCAGAATCAAACCTGACACCTACAAGTAGGCTAGTTTCGATCATCACTTGGCAATACCTCCAAATGAAGCTTATGGGAATCGAACTCAAAGTCTCCCAAAGGAGATTTGAGCTAACAACACTCTCTACTGCACATCCCTCGGCCACCACCTACCTACAAAACTAATATTTATTAAAACTTTTTATGTCCATTGTGCAACATTTATCTAAATTGGTCCCTAGTTTTTCATCTTTAAACAGACGAATGCAAAAGCTTAATTAACTCACGATAAACACCACACTGTAATATCCGCATTATATAATCCATCCGAAACAAAAGTAATGTTGGGTAAGCTCTTATTAACATGTAGGGTATGTTGACAAGGAGCTTTTAAGAGCTTTTAGAAGCTTCAAACTTCAAGTTTTTAAGAAAAAACTCATACTCAATAAAAAGCTTTGTTTAGTTAAAGAGCTGGGAGCTTTTAGGTTAGAAGAAAAAGCTTTATAGTGAAAAGCTACTACTACTAGCTTTTAAGAAAAAACTCTACTAGTACAAGCTTTTAATTAGTAAATAACACAAATACCCATTATATTTTAAAAATAAAATAAAAATTTTCTTTACAAGCTTTTAATTATACCCATTTTGGTCATTTTATACATTTTATTAAAAGCTCCAACCTTGGTTTAAAATCGCGCGAGGCGCTCCGAGGCGCTTTGGTTCCGAAATCCGAGGCGCGGGGCTTTAAGCGCGAGGCGAGAGCTTCACGTATTCGAAGCACCTAATATTTAAAAAAATTATAAAAAAGTATTTATATATGTCAATATGACATATTCTACCTTGTAACCAAACATAAACACAAAAACATGATTATAAAACATCCCTAAATACTTAAAAAACATATCCAAAACATAAAAAAGCTAAAGCACATAGTTATCCAAAAGTCAAAACAAACTTGAAAGTCTTAAAACAACGTTAAACATGGTCTCTCTAATCATCATCATAATCATCCACAAAGTCATCTCCTCCAACATCACTCAATCCAATATCTTCTTCAAGCTCATCCTCATCCTCGACATATAGAGCATGCTTTCCCTTGTCCCTTGACTCCCTTCTTGATGTACTAGCACTAGCACTCGCACTAGTACTAGCATCCCTTCCTCTAGTTGACGATCTAGTTAAATGAACTTGCTCATGTACCCCCGAAGCTCTACCCACTTGACACCATGTCAACTCCTCACCGGGAAACACCAAATCATCGTCATGTTCTTCATCTTCCATAGTCCCCATCAACCACTCGTTGCCATCATCAATGTCGTCCAAAATAATTTGGTCGGCGGTCATTGTTTTATGTCGGTGTTCCATAGAACGATTAAATTTGACATAGACAAGGTCATTCAATCTTTCTTGTGCCAACCTATTTCTCTTTTTCGTATGAAGGTGTTGGAAAACACCACAATTTCTTTCGCAACTTGTAGCACTAAAAGTGAGGCTAAGAACACGTATAGCAAAGTCTTGCAACTCGGGGGTCGACGATCCGTATGATTCCCACCACTCAGCTAAAAATAAGAAAACATAATATATATATATATATATAAGTGTACAAATATATATTAAAATCTAAAAAATATATATGTTTTTAATTACCGGGAGTCTTTTTCTTTCTTAACCTAACTGCAGCTGGAACACTGAAAAGCCCTTGAGCATTTTTATATGCAGTTAGTTACTCATTGATCGAGTCTTCAATTTCTTCACTCGGAGACAACCTAGTAATGCAAGCATATAAACCCGAAATAACTTCTTCATTCTTTTTCATACCCTCTGGATCATCATAAAAAATGGATGGATTTAGGTAATATCCAGCAGCATGCAATGGTCGATGAAGTTGGCATTCCCATCTACGATCTATAATATCGAAAGTATCATCATATAACTCATCTCTCTCATTAAAACTACTTATAATAGTCTTTTTAGCTTTTTTTTTCATGGCCTCATAGATTATACCCATAGCCGGCTTGCTGTCACCATCAACAAGACGAAGAACGCTAACTAGAGGAGCAGTCAACTTTAGAGTGTAAGTTATGTTCCTCCAAAACGTTCCGTTTAACAAGATAGATGCCACTTTGTTTCCCTTTGGATCCTTGGACCACTTCCTCCAAAACGTTTCGTTTAACAAGATAGATACCACTTACTACCGTCTCTTTCATCAAACTCTTCTTCATCATCAAGATTAATCACATTAGCTCCAAATCTAGAATTCATAACATGTTCAACCTTTGCATTTTCTTTTTGTTGCAGTACTCCTTCATCTCCTCGCGTACATGCTGTGGGCACTTTTGACAATCGATAACGTTCTTAAAACCTCCCACTAAGTGTTGTTTCAGTCTATAACCCCCCTTTCAAATTTTCTGGCAGAAGTTGCAAAAAATATGGTATCGGTTTGTAGGATCTTGGGTACCATATTTTCTACTTGGGTCCGTTGAGTTGGTTTTGATAGAGGAAGCGGTGTTGTTTGAACCCGAAGCCATTTTGAATTCTAAACATAAAGATAAGAAAACATTAAGGGGCTATTTGTTTACCTCTGAATGGAGCCATTCAGAGGTGACCTCTGAATCGGTCAGAGGTCCATGATGTTTGGTTGCAAAAAACTTGCCCTTTGAACTGAATCATTAAGACTGAATGGTTCAGCAAAGATATCATGCTGAATGGAAAAATTGACTCATCTGCCCTCTCATCTGAATGGTTTCTCCTCCCCATCGCCTCCTCCATCTCCTCCCCGCTGCCTCCTCCCACCGTCGCCCTACCTCCCTCCATCTCCACTACAACAACCGTCGCACCTACAAACACAACCACCGCCGCACCTACCTTCCTCCTCACCTCTGGTTATGTGGGTGGGTGTTTTGTATGGGTTATAAGAAAAAGAAAAAGAACAAAAAAGAATAAAATAAAAGCATAGAGATAGAAGAGTAGGTGATAAGAAAGAATAAAAAGGAAGACAGAGAAACGTGGTGATGTGTGGTGATGTGTTTGTCTAGAAACATATAGAAGAGTAGAGGTGATTATTATTTTTTTAATTTATATTATACATTTATGATTATATATTTATAAAAAGAAGTGAGGGTAAAAAAGTAATTTTATAGAGTTATTCAGAGATCTAACCAAACAAATCATTACTGGTTCAGCACTTACTGATTCAGAGCCTCTTACCCATTCAGGCCTCTTACTGATTCAGCACTTACCAAACAGCCCCTAAGACAGTAAGTTATCATAAACATTAAAGAAAAGGAAAAAAAAAAACAGAATCAATGATTATATCATAATTATTCTACACAAAACAAGTATCACATAAAGCATAAGGCTATGGGGTATGGGCTCGGGGAAGGGGCTCGGCATCCGAGCTGGAGCTTTTTGCCGAAGGGGAACACCCCCCCCCCCCCCCCGACCCCGCCGACGGCACAAACGGCAATATTCCCCCGACTCCCCCGACGCGTTTTTCAAGGAAAGTTTAAAAATGTGAACGTTGGATTTTTAATATTTGACCGTTTGAAGGTAAAAAAAAAAAAAAAATTTATTTTTCAAACCTATTTAAATAACAACCCAACCCCACATTTTACCCCACAATACCCCACAATTTTATACACCTTTCCACCATTTTTATACACTTCTACATTTTTATAAAAGATTTTATAAAAATCTTCATGGATCCAAGGCGTCCTTTCTTCCCTAACACACCCGGTAACCCCTCAAACCAACCCCCGTTCGGATTTCCTAACACACCCGGTACTCCCGCGACTCAACCACTATCTTTTGGCGCGTTTAACGCCCCTTTGAATCCATGGCAATTTCAACAACAACCATGGCAAATGCATCCACCTCAAATGCAACCACCTCAATGGCAACCAATGCCCGAAACACAAACACAACACGAGCACGATTTTGTTTCTTTGGCCTCGCACGATGATCACATACCCGAAACCCAACCCGAAACCGAACCGGCCCCAAGCAAAAAAACCGTCAAAAGGGGGAAAAAACGGGCCAAAGATGACGGTTCTAGTACCAAGGCCAATTCCATTCCTTGGAATCCCATCGAGTTGGAGGCGCTAGCACAAGCTTGGGTTATCGCTTCTACGGACCCAATACTAGGTATATATTTTTTTTAAATTTCGTATATATATATATATGTATATATTTTTTTTTAAATTTCGTATATATATATATATGAATATATTTTTTTTTAAATTTCGTTTTTAATATTTTATAAAAACTAACTTTTTTTTATATAATTGTAGCAACTAATCGGAAAAAAGAGGGGTTTTGGAACCAAGTTGTTAAGGAATTTTTCAAGTTGTTACAACGTGAAGAATACCGTCGGGTTCACTCCGTGAGTACCAAGTGTCGGGACTTGATGACAAAATGTCAAGCTTTTGGGGGTTTTTATCAAAGAGCTTGGAATAATCGTGCGTCGGGGCAAAGCGATGAGCATGTGTTGAAGGTTGCTCTTGACGCGTACACCAAAAAGCATGGGGCGTTTGGGTACATGAAGGCGTATGAGATTTTGGCGAAGTGTGAAAAGTTCAAACCGGTGCCTAATGAGGTGGAACAAGCGAAGCGGTCTAAAACGAGCGCAACGGGGAGTTATAGTGGTGGTGGGTCGGATGCTCGTTGTACTATCAACATAAACGACGATCCGGAGTTTGAAGATGAGGCTCCACCAAGTGAGAGTGAGAGGCCGATTGGTCGGGACCGCGCCAAGAAAGCGGCGGCCTCAAAAGGCAAGGGTGTTGATACCGGCCACGGATCGAGAGACAAGGCGGTGGAAAAAATTGAAGAGTTGCTAAAAAATTTTAGCGATTTTAAACAAGAGCAAACGGATCGCTACTTGGAAAGTAAGAAGGAGAAGGAAGAAACGGCGGCGAGAGAGTTGGCGAGACTAGAGATGGAAAGGAAGGACAAAGAAGACGCCGCGGCGAGAGACTTGGCGAGGATAGAGTTGGAAAGGGAACGCCTCAAAATGGAAATGGCGAGACAGGAAACAACCGAATTGGCGTTGATGAGAGAACCGCTCGATAACCTTGATGAAACGGAACGTGCGGTGGCGGCGAAAATAAAAGACAAAATCGCAAGAAAATGGCTTGGAGGAGCGTTTGGAGGAGCGTTTAGTTGATGGTTTTTTTTTTATTTATTTCCGGGTTTTTATTGTATTTTTCGTTTTTTTTTTAAATTTCTATGTAGTTTATTTAATGTTTAATGAAAAAAATATTTTAATGAAAATCTAATTTATAAAATAAATAAAAATGAAATTAATAAAAAAGGGAAGGGGGAAGGGGGAACCATTTCCCCTAGAAGGGGGAGGGGAAGGGGGAAATGACATGACGCTGACGTGGACAAGGGGGAAGGAAGGGGGAAGGGTGACTACACCCCATAGCCTAATAGGATATAAGGTCTGATTCACAACTCACAAGATGATCTAATAACATTAGAGACTAAAATTACCATCAAAATATGCACCAAAGTCATCAAAATATAAATCTATTCACTTAAAAATGCAGGTAATTACTAAGAGGTTTGTGCTTATTATCTATTAACTTGTAACTATCATCTTTGTTTTGAAGAAAATATAGAAATTAAGTAACAAACAATAACATAAACACTTAAACAAACGAACCTGCCGGAAGATAACTGGAAAAAAAAACGAATTGAAAAAAAAACGAACCTTGCTGGAAGATAACTGCTCATCAGCTTTGCTGGAAGATAGCTTGATCGGGTCTTTTTTTTTGTTGAAGGTGGCTGTTATCTTAGTTTTGTTGTGTTAGGGTTTACTTTTTGAAAAGAATAAGATAAGAAAAGAAGTTATCGGGCCTTTTTTTTATAACAGGCTTAATTATTAGTTATTGGGCCTTTTTTTTTACTGGGCCATACAAAACAACATCTAAAATGACATTTATGGGCTGAAGCGCTACCGAAGCGCCCGCGTGAAGCGCTAGCTTAAAGCGCCGCTCCAGGGGCTTCACGTATACCAGCGCTTTTTGAAAAAAAAAAGCGTTTTTTCTAGCGCCTAGCGCCCCAATCGCCTCAAGTGCGCCCCAGACGCCATTTTTCAAACCAAGGCTCCAACTACTCTACCAAACACCAAAATATATTTAAAAAGCTTCCAGCTAATAGCTTGCAGCTACCAGCTTTCAGCTTCCAGCTACCAGCCACCAACTAATTTTGCCAAACATACCCGTAGTCTAGTGTATATAAACCATAGTTGTTAAAAGTCATCGCCTCTTGCGCCTAGGCCCATTTTTTAGGCGAGGGGATGCATTTGCGCTTTGAGTCGAGGAAATTGCGCTTTAATTCTCCAGGTGATGGTTTAGGCGCAGATTTTAGCTATATTCCCAAATTCCGGAGAGTTTAAAGCCACATTCGTTATATTATGGCTAGATTCTAGCCAGATTTCTACTTTTTTCAAAAGAAAACTATTTCTATACACTAATACATCAATATTTTAAATTTTTTGATCCTAACTAGATGAAAAATAGTATTGGTTTAATACATTTTTACTTTATTTTCTTTGTTCACTTTTTTTTTATCTCAGGCTCTCGTTTTTTTTTTTTTTTTTGCGACTCACGCCTAGGCCTCAGGCGTGGCCTATGCGCCTTAAGTGCGCCTAGCGCGTTTGATAACTATGATATAAACACACTAAGGTCCGCATCTAATCTCATTTATTCTTTATGGTGATTTACTTGAAAGCATCAGTTTAAACCTCATTATCTATAAGTGAGATGATAGGACTTATAATTATTTACTATGTATTTAAAACTCTACAATTTTGATTTATTTTTTACTTGAAGTATCACACAACAACCCGGATCCATTTTAGTCCTAGCTAACCCAAATCAAAACAATATTTCCTTTAAAATCACATGTTTTGATCCAACATTGGTAATTTGGTATAATCATTACATAAACATACTTAGAGCATTCACTTCCCTTCCATCATATTTTTTAAAATTTATCTCTCATTTAAAAAACCTTCCACATCCCCTCCCCTCAACCTAGGGATGGCAATCAAACCCGAACCCGATGGGTAAACCCGAAACCCGACACGTTTGGGACAGGTTTAGGGTTGGGTAATCGGGTATGAGATTAATTTTTATTTTTTTCGCGGGTTTGGGACGGGTTTGGGATTTGATGATATACCCATTTACCCGATTCGATTACCCGATAAAGTATACCCCTTTACCCAATTAGATACCCGATGTAATTTCCTATATATCTTTTAAAATATGTATTCATAATATATCTAATTGTCCATCTAGATTGTCATCTTCTTCAAAAAAAACACCAATTATTTGTGTATAATATCTGTTATCTATGTCTTTTAGTGTTTTCATATGATTTAGTTATTTTATATTTATACATTGTAATAATTTACATAGATATTTTGTCACACCCTCAAATTCCACGTGTGGGGTTTTACCGCGAGGCGCGTGACACACCAGGATCTCAGCCAACGATCACAATAAACATACAACAAACATGCATTCACATATATTTTTAAAACCAAAATATCATGCTTTGAGCCGTAAACCAGCAGCGGAAGCATTTCTTGTTTACAACCAAAAGACATATCATTGTTTACAAAACATTGTTTAATATGCTTCAAAATATTAGATGCTGTGCATGACTCTGTGCGCCTAGCCCATAGACTGCTACCTTAGTGACCTGAGAAAACATGCCAAAAATGTCAACATATAATGTTGGTGAGTTCACAGGTTTTCTTTTATAAAAGTGTTGTCACAAGTTCACAAAGATCATTCCCGTTAATACTATGTCATAAGAACGTTAGCTAGACGTTAAGTGTTTTTACTACTACGGTTGGGAACCCATTACTAAACATGAACCAAAAGATGATACCAGCCCAAATGACTGGGCTACCGATGCCTCGGTAACCCGATAGGTAGAGACAATATGCACCCGCCCGGCCCCGCCGTCGAGTGGGGTTTGTGAGGCCCAATAGATCTATCCACATTTCCCTCGTTGTGCGTTCCAGCACATTCATGGTTTCCCCCTGGGACTTTCCATAAAAGCCGTATAGTAACATAAAGTACCCATAGTATAACATGACCTTTAAATAGTTCGTACGAAGCATGTTTCTCCCCCGAAAGCAAAACAGTAAAAGTGGGGCTGTGAAACTCACCTTAGGTTGCGTTACTTGAAAACAGTTACGTAATTATGTAATAATAGTCCCAAATAGCGGAGACCTATCATAAGATGTATGTAAGTACCCGGACTAATAACCCGCAGGTTAACTAGTCCCCGAATGTCCAGACCATAACCATAAACGTTTGAAAACACCTTTGACTGTTAAACCGACCATACCAGACAAGTCCCGACATCCCATTGGTGACCCGACATCCCACGTGTTATGAAATACAAGACATCATGCAACATATGCAATTAAACACTTAATACGTGCAAGAGTTCGCCTGGTCTAGCACAATGTACAATTAACGCATAAACAGGTCCGAACATGTGTTACTAAGTCATTGGGTGTATCCCGGGGTTCCTATCATGTTCCTAGGTGTCAAATCATGTTCCGGGATGTCAAAATGCGTTTATGACAGCAGCACACGCGATTAGGAACTTAGCATGCAATTAGGAAAAATCAACATGTGATTGGGGATGGTCAACAGGCAATTGTGAGGCTAATCGCCTACCTTAGCATGCGATTGAGGGGCTAATCGCATGCCAAGAGGGCTAATCTCCTACCTTAGCATGCGATTAGGAAAGCTAATCGCCTGCTAAGGAGGTTAATCGCCTACAGCTGCTGCGCGACGCAATTTCGCGCGTTTAACCCTTTAAATAGATCTGAAACATGTGTAAACACCCAAAATCAAAACTAAACTATTAACCAACCCTCTCCAAGCAAAAACCCCCAATTTATCTCTGCTCTAACGAGCTCGGTGTGATTATTTCCATAAACAGCAAAATACTAGGTTTCATTAACTAACCTTATCTTTCCTTAAATGGAAACAATCAGATTTCATCTCCTACAAGTTTGCAAATCAACATTTCTCTGTTTTAACACCTCCCTAGTGTAAATCCTAACAACATTTCATCATTAATCATACCATAATCATCCTAGATCTCCAAGAATCATTCAAATGGGTCAAAATACACATTTTCATCAAAACACAACAACAATAGCTCAAACTCTTAGATAATCATCCTAATAACCCCTACATAACAGAAGTACAACCATTTCATGGAAACATTCATGTTATAAACACCAAGAAGATCAACATATGCATGTAAACTTCACATATAGCAAGTATTATGGTGTAGACTTGTTTTAGAACTCTTTTCAAAGGGTTTTAAAGACACAAACTTAGCAAAACAAGGTCTGGACTTTTGGGGAACCAAAACAACAACTTTACAAAGGTTAGGGATGAAGAACACACCTTGGATTTTATCAAAGAAAGGTGTGTAAGCTTGGAAATGGTGATTTTTGTAGCAAAACAAGTTCCAGAGGTGTTTTAGGGTGTGTGGGTGGCTTAGGATCAGTTAGGGTTGCTCTAAGGGTGTTTGGGGAGTTAAGGGTTCTATTTATAGGTGTTTCTAGTCGTTTAAAACACGTCAGGCGATTGTGCAGCATTATCAGGCGATTAGGGCTGCTAATCGCCTACCCTATTGGCGATTAGGGCTCTAATCGCCTACCCAAACCTCCTAATCGCCTACCCTATAGGCGATTAGGGCTAATCACCTCCTATCAGCATGCAATTAGGGCTAATCACCTATAATGTCATGCAATTAGGGCTAATCACCTATAATGTCATGCAATTAGGGCTAATCACCTATAATGTCATGCAATTGCGTGTAATCATCGTTTTAACGTATGTAAACACGTATACACATACCGATAAGTCACATAATGATTATAAACACATAATACATGAAAACAAACACGTTCACACTCGTTCACCAATTCCCGGGACTCGAGACTTGTGTGTGTGTGCTAAACCCGGTGATTCCACGAATCACCAATCCTTGTACACATGGTTATGGACCGACTCCCGATGATCCCGCGGATCATCGTAACGACTCCCGATGACTCCCTAGAGTCATCATAACGACCCGACTGATCTAGTTAAGTATGTAATAAGTATAACCCGCTAAGGTAGACTTACTAGTTTAGTCAACATTACTAACCTGAGTTTTCCGGGTGTCACATCATCCCCCTGTTGAAAGAATTTTCGTCCCGAAAATTGCCCACGGCCGAATAGGAAGAGACGAAAGAGAAGAAAAATTTTCCGGTTGCCACATCATCCCCCTTTTGAAAGGAATCTCGACCCGGGATTCATTCAGCTTCAGAAGAGACATGCCTTGATTCGAACGCGCGTTTAGGAAATAAGTGGGGATACTTAGCCTTCATCTGATCTTCCCGTTCTCACGTGAACTCCGGTCCACGATTTGAGTTCCAACGGACTTTAACAATGCGGATTTTACTCCAACGAAGGCTACGGATCTTATAGTCAGGAATTTCAACCGGTTCCTCTACAATACGCAGACGATCATCAACCTTGATCTCTTCGAGAGGAACAACCAAAGATTCATCCGCCAGACACTTCTTGAGGTTAGAGACATGGAAGACATTATGAACATTACTGAGTTCGGCTGGCAGATCAAGCCTATATGCTACCGGTCCAATCCGTTCCAGAATTGCGAACGGTCCCACATACCGAGGATTCAGTTTGCCCTGCATCCCAAAACGTATAACGCCCTTCCACGGGGATACCTTCAATAAAACCTTGTCGCCAACCTCAAACTCTAAAGGCTTGCGACGACGATCGGCATAGCTCTTTTGATAGTCCCGAGCTGCTGCCATGCGGTTACGGATTTGTACGATCTTCTCGGAAGTCTCGTACACAAGTTCCGGGCCGGTGAGTTGACTCTCACCCACCTCGGCCCAACAAAGAGGGGACCGGCATTTCCGCCCGTAAAGAGCCTCGAACGGAGCTGCCTTGATGCTAGAATGGTAACTATTGTTGTAGGAGAATTCCACCAACGGTAGATGACTCTCCCACCCCTTGCCAAAATCGATCACACATGCCCGGAGCATGTCTTCTAGTGTTTGGATTGTCCGCTCACTTTGACTGTCAGTTTGCGGATGATAAGTTGTGCTCATGTCTAACTGAGTACCCAGGGCCTTATGCAAGGATTTCCAGAAGTTAGAGGCGAACCGAGAATCACGGTCAGAAATAATAGAGACAGGCACCCCGTGCCGAGAGACCACTTCCTTATGATATAACCGTGCCAGACGCTCGAGGCCATCGGTTTCTTTGATAGCGAGGAAGTGCGCAGACTTTGTCAACCTATCAACAATCACCCAGATCATGTCACAACCACTGGGCGATTTCGGGAGTTTGGTCACAAAGTCCATCGTAATCCGCTCCCACTTCCACTCGGGAATTTCAGGCTGTTGCAGAAGGCCGGACGGCTTTTGATATTCAACCTTGACCTTGGCACAGGTCAAGCACTTGCTCATGTATGAAGCCACGTCCGCCTTCATGTTCGGCCACCACTAAAGTATCTTTAAGTCTTGATACATCTTATCGGAGCCAGGGTGAATAGAGTACCGAGACTTGTGAGCTTCATCAAGAACGAGCTCCCGCAAGCCCCCAAATAAAGGAACCCAAATACGTTCAGCGAAATAGTGTAGGCCATCGGACCTGAGTTCAAGGTGGTTATCAGCACCGTGCATGGTTTCAGCTTTAAGGTTTTCCTCCTTCAAAGCTTCTTGCTGTGCCGAACGGATTCGATCAGGTAAGCCGGAATGGATGGTGAGCTGAAGAGCTCGAACACGACGAGGTTTAGCTGTTTCCTTCCTGCTCAAGGCGATTCGCCTTGCCAGGATGGTATTTAATAGCGCACTCGTAATCATTAAGAAGCTCGACCCAGAGACACTGTCTAATATTCAACACCTTCTGATCAAAGATATGCTGGAGGCTCTTGTGATCGGTGTAGATAGTGCACTTGGTACCGTACAAGTAATGCCTCCAAATCTTTAAAGCAAAGACTACAGCACCCAATTCCAGATCATGGGTGGGGTAGTTTTTCTCATGAACTTTGAGCTGACGAGAAGCATAGGCGATGACCTTCTCGCGCTGCATCGGTACACAACCGAGACCCCGGATAGAAGCGTCACAATAAACCACAAAATCGTCCGTGCCTTCAGGCAAGGATAAGATAGGAGCAGAACAGAGTTTAGCCTTTAACATCTGGAAGGCTGACTCTTGCGAATCACCCCAGTCGAACTTACTGTCCTTTTGGGTAAGCGAGGTGAGGGGTTGAGCGATCTTCGAAAATCCCTCGATAAAACGACGATAGTAACCTGCAAGACCCAGGAATTGCCGCACCTCAGATGGCGTCTTTGGTGCTTCCAGTCTTTGATGGCTTCAATCTTAGCTGGGTCAACGTGAATTCCTTTCTCATTAACTACATGACCAAGGAACTGGACTTCACGCAACCAGAAGCTACACTTAGAAAACTTGGCGTACAACTGTTCCCGCCTCAGGAGTTCCAAAACAAGACGCAAGTGTTCCTGGTGGTCCACTTCGTTCTTGGAATAGACTAGAATATCATCAATGAAGACAATCACGAACTAATCAAGATAAGGCTTGCAAACACGGTTCATCAAATCCATAAAAATGGCGGGTGCATTGGTGAGACCAAAAGGCATGACCAAGAATTCGAAATGGCCATAGCGAGTTCGAAAGGCGGTCTTCGGAATGTCAGCTTCTTGAACCCTCAACTGATGGTACCCCGATCTCAAATCGATCTTCGTGTAGAAACTAGAACCCTGAAGTTGGTCGAATAAGTCATCGATGCGAGGAAGAGGATAACGATTCTTTATGGTAACCTTGTTCAATTCCCGGTAGTCGATACACATCCGTAGGCTTCCGTCCTTCTTCTTGACAAACAAAATAGGGGCTCCCCACGGGGACGAACTAGGTCGGATGAAACCCTTCTCTAACAGCTCATGCAACTGGTTAGACAACTCCTGCATCTCGGGAGGTGCAAGACGATATGGGGCTCGGGCAATAGGGGCCGCACCTGGAGCAAGTTCAATACCGAATTCGACCTGAAGATAAGGCGGGAGGCCAGGTAAATCCTCAGGAAATACATCGGGAAAATCGCGGACGACAGGAATATCTTCGATCTTCTTCTCTTCCTCAGACGAAACCGAAACAAGTGCCAGAATGGCAGAATACCCCTTCCGAAGATACTTATAGGCTTTCATACACGAAATGATACTCAACGGCACCCCGCTCTTCTCACCGTGCACCAACAGAAGTTCTCCATCAGGGAGAGGAAGTCGAATGACTTTATCAAAACAAACGATCTCAGCATGATACAAAGGCAACCAATCCATACCCACAACAACATCGAAACTACCCAAAGACACCGGCAAAAGGTCAATAGCGAAGGAATAACCCGACAACTCAAGGCGACACTCCCTAAGGACGTGCGTCGCTTCGACTTTCTTACCATCAGCCAATTCTATCAAGTACTTAGCCTCTAAAGGTGTAGGTACTCTATCAAGCAATTGACTAAACCCAAGAGATATAAAACTCTTATCGGCACCGGAATCGAATAAAACCGTAGCATAGAGATTATCGAGAAGAAACGTACCAGTAACAGTGTCAGGATCCTGTCGAGCCCCGCTCGAACCAATCACGAAGGCGCGAGCAGTCCTGCCTCCGCCCCCATTGTTTCCATTACCCAACCCGTTCTTCCCAGCCTCGCCCTGCTTCAACTTGGGGCATTCGCGCTTGTAGTGACCAAGCTCACCACAATTAAAGCACCCCTGTTTTCCCTGGTTTCCCTGGGGAGCAGCAACATGAGGAGCCGGAGTAGGTGTAGCAGGTGGGTTCCGGTTACCCTGAAGATTAACCTTGCAATCCTTTGACTGGTGCCCAAGCTTATGGCACCTGTGGCAGCGGTTCCGGTCCTCACAACGACCGCTGTGGTGAAACCCACACCGGTCACATTTCGGTAATTTCCCAGCATAAACCCCCGGTTGTCGTTCAGACGATGATCCCGCAACATCAGGCCTCTTCACTTGCTGAGGCTGAGCCGAACTCAAGCTTTTACCCGCACTCTCCCATTTACGCTTGTTATTCTCAGGAGCCTTCACAGTAACGCCTCGAGGAGGCAAGACCCCTTCAGCCACCTTCATATTGGTCAGCCTGTGAGCCGACCGAACCACCTCAGAATACACAGTGAGATTACCCGCCGCTACCAATCCCGTAATCTCCGGCACCAACCCAGCGACATAGTGTTCAATTCTTCGGTACTCTGGTGCGTGCAAATCAGGGCACAACACCGCCAACTCATTGTGCCTAGCAGTGTAAGCTTCAATCTCAGACCCCACCATCTTATGATTCCAGACTTCGTGCTCAAGTTTCTGGATCTCATCCCTCGGACAGTACTCGTTTTTCAACAACTAAACGAACTCTGTCCAGGGCATAGCGTGAGCTTCCCCAATACCCATGGTCTGGGTGGTGGAGTTCCACCAAGTCAAAGCTTGACCCTCCAGGGTCGCAGAAGCATATTTCACCCGGTCGCCTTCCGGGCAGCTGCACATTGAGAAAACCGATTCAATTTTCTCCAACCAGCGGAGCAGTCCCACTGCCCCTTCAGTTCCACTAAAGTTATGGGGCTTGCAATCCATAAACTTTTTGTAAGAGCATTGGGGTGGAGGGGGATTGACAGCACCACCTGGAACAGACACACAGGTGAAAATCAAGAAAAGGTACAGTACCCAAGAACAAGATAGGATAGGTGAGGATTGACGTACCACCCATAGCATTATGAGCGGCTTGGAATGCAGCCAAAGCAATATTCACATGCTGCTGCATCAGGTTATCCAACTCCGCTTGGGTCATATTAACGTTCCCACGGCCACCGCCGCCAGCATGGCCGCCTCTGTGACCTCCACGAGCTCCCGACATCTTCTGTCACAACATGAAACAAAAGATTTAGGCTTGCCCATGGTATAACCCATTAGGAATTTTAAGGAACTAGACCGAGCCCAGTCCGGGTCCATCCGTTCAAACAAAAAGTCCGCTAGGGATCCCATGCATCATAGTTTATAATCTCGTGTGCACCCGACATGATAAACTGTTCTACATGGTCCTCCAAGCATGCTTTAAGTCTGAAGTTCAAGTCACCGAACACTAGCGCCCAATCGTGGTATTATCATAAGTATAAGATAGTACGCATAGAAACGAGCGTGTCCATTAGGGCATAGAAGGGAGATGTCCAAATCCCTGGACAGATCTCAAGAGTACGCCGAAGCTACCCCAATGCACACCGTCGTCATGAAGGTTCAATAGTATATCGTTCGCCATCGAATCATAGTAAGGATGAGTCAAAAGATAGAAGGATAAAGAGTAAACAGATGATGTAGCGTAGAAGACGATGACACCGACACCCCCGACAAGTCATATTGTTACCCACTTGTTAAGACTCGACTATTTGTGACCGTCTAGTGTGTGCGACTCAGTTATAGACTAGACTCTACATGCAGTCCTAGTTCACTATAACCGTTGGCTCTGATACCAATCTGTCAAATTCCACGTGCGGGGTTTTACCGCGAGGTGCGTGACACACCAGGATCTCAGTCAACGATCACAATAAACATACAACAAACATGCATTCACATATATATTTAAAACCAAAATATCATGCTTTGAGCCGTAAACCAGCAGCGGAAGCATTTTTTGTTTACAACCAAAAGACATATCATTGTTTACAAAACATTGTTTAATATGCTTCAAAATATTAGACACTGTGCATGACTCTGTGCGCCTAGCCCATTGACTGCTACCTTAGCGACCTAAGAAAACATGCCAAAAATGTCAACATATAATGCTGGTGAGTTCACAGGTTTTCTTTTATAAAAGTGTTGTCACAAGTTCACAAAGATCATTCCCGTTAATACTATGTCATAAGAACGTTAGCTAGACGTTAAGTGTTTTTACTACTACGATTGGGAACCCATTACTAAATATGAACCAAAAGATGATACCAGCCCAGATGACTGGGCTACCGATGCCTCGGTAACCCGATAGGTAGAGACAATATGCACCCGCCCGGCCCCGCCGTCGAGTGGGGTTTGTGAGGCCCAATAGATCTATCCACATTTCCCTCGTTGTGCGTTCCAGCACATTCATGGTTTCCCCCTGGGACTTTCCATAAAAGCCGTATAGTAACATAAAGTACCCATAGTATAACATGACATTTAAATAGTTCGTACGAAGCATGTTTCTCCCCCGAAAGCAAAACAGTAAAAGTGGGGTTGTGAAACTCACCTTAGGTTGCGTTACTTGAAAACAGTTACGTAATTATGTTATAATAGTCCCAAATAGCGGCGACCTATCATGAGATGTATGTAAGTACCCGGACTAATAACCCGCAGGTTAACTAGTCCCCGAATGTCCATACCATAACCATAAATGTTTGAAAACACCTTTGACTGTTAAACCGACCATACCAGACAAGACCCGACATCCCATTGGTGACCTGACATCCCACGTGTTAGGAAATACAAGACATCATGCAACATATGCAATTAAACACTTAATACGTGCAAGAGTTCGCCTGGTCTAGCACAATGTACAATTAACGCATAAACAGGTCCGAACACGTGTTACTAAGTCATTGGGTGTATCCCGGGGTTCCTATCATGTTCCTAGGTGTCAAATCATGTTTCGGGATGTCAAAATGCGTTTATGACAGCAGTACACGCGATTAGGAACTTAGCATGCAATTAGAAAAAGTCAACATGTGATTGGGGATGGTCAACAGGCAATTGTGAGGCTAATCGCCTACCTTAGCATGCGATTGAGGGGCTAATCGCATGCTAAGAGGGCTAATCGCCTACCTTAGCATGCGATTAGAAAAGCGAATCGCCTGCTAAGGAGGCTAATCACCTACAGCTGCTGCGCGACGCAATTTCGCGCGTTTAACCCTCCAAATCAGATCCGAAACATGTGTAAACACCCAAAATCAAAACTAAACTATTAACCAACCCTCTCCAAGCAAAACCCCCACTTTATCTCTGCTCTAACGAGCTCGGTGTGATTATTTCCAAAAACGGCAAAATACTAGGTTTCATTAACTAACCTTATCTTTCCTTAAATGGAAACAATCAGATTTCATCTCCTACAAGTTTGCAAATCAACATTTCTCTGTTTTAACACCTCCCTAGTGTAAATCCTAACAACATTTCATCATTAATCATACCATAATCATCCTAGATCTCCAAGAATCATTCAAATGGGTCAAAATACACATTTTCATCAAAACACAACAACAATAGCTCAAACTCTTTGATAATCATCCTAATAACCCCTACATAACAGAAGTACAACCATTTCATGGAAACATTCATGTTATAAACACCAAGAAGATCAACATATGCATGTAAACTTCACATATAGCAAGTATTATGGTGTAGACTTGTTTTAGAACTCTTTTCAAAGGGTTTTAAAGACACAAACTTAGCAAAACAAGGTCTGGACTTTTGGGGAACCAAAACAACAACTTTACAAAGGTTAGGGATGAAGAACACACCTTGGATTTTATCAAAGAAAGGTGTGTAAGCTTGGAAATGGTGATTTTTGTAGCAAAACATTTTATCAAAGAAAGGTGTGTAAGCTTGGAAATGGTGATTTTTGTAGCAAAACAAGTTCCAGAGGTGTTCTAGGGTGTGTGGGTGGCTTAGGATTAGTTAGGGTTGCTCTAAGGGTGTTTGGGGAGTTAAGGGTTCAATTTATAGGTGTTTCTAGTCGTTTAAAACACGTCAGGCGATTGTGCAGCATTATCAGGCGATTAGGGCTGCTAATCGCCTACCCTATTGGCGATTAGGGCTCTAATCGCCTACCCAAACCTCCTAATCGCCTACCCTATAGGCGATTAGGGCTAATCACCTCCTATCAGCATGCAATTAGGGCTAATCACCTATAATGTCATGCAATTAGGGCTAATCACCTATAATGTCATGCAATTGCGTGTAATCATCGTTTTAACGTATGTAAACACGTATACACATACCGATAAGTCACATAATGATTATAAACACATAATACATGAAAACAAACACGTTCACACTCGTTCACCAATTCCCGGGACTCGAGACTTGCGTGTGTGTGCTAAACCCGGTGATTCCACGAATCACCAATCCTTGTACACATGGTTATGGACCGACTCCCGATGATCCCACGGATCATCGTAACGACTCCCGATGACTCCCTAGAATCATCATAACGACCCGACTGATCTAGTTAAGTATGTAATAAGTATGACCCGCTAAGGTAGACTTACTAGTTTAGTCAACATTACTAACCTGAGTTTGCCGGGTGTCACATATTTGATAATGCTAAATGTATTGGTTAGTAGTCACGCAATATGGATAAGTTTTTAAAATTAACGGGTTTACCCAAAATCCGCGGGTATACCCGATACCCTACGGGTAATTACCCGATACAAACCCGACGGGTTTTGGGACGGGCTTGGGACAAGCATACCTAATCGGGTATGGGGTTGGGATTACCTATACCCGTCCCAAACCCGACCCATTTCCATCCCTACCTCCACCATATTTACCTTTATCTTACTCACAAACGTTTATTTTATTATATTCCTCGTTAAAATACAGTCACAATAATTTGATGGGGGTGGATAGTAGCTTTTTATATATAAAAAGCTAGAAGATGGATTTTTCACAATATAAAGATTGGGTATAAAATGATGGATGCGATGTAGGGTGTTTTTAGTAAGTTTTTTTAAATTTTGGAGATAGGAGGAGGTTTGATGGAGTGAATGTGAATGCTCTTAGAGCATTCACATTTGGTTCTTTATATTTTTGTGAGTGAAATATCCATATATATATATATATATATATATATATATGTGTGTGTGTGTGTGTATGTGTGTGTGTGTGTGTGGTAGTAAATAGTTGTGAGTGGAGAATAGAGAAAAGTTACTGTTCATCTTTATATTTGATACGGAATTGTTCACCCACTATAATTTTTTAATAATCTTTTAAAATGATCGTGAGTGAAGAAAAGATAAAAATTAATGATAAAAGTATAAAAAAGTATTATTTTAGTTAAAAAGAAGAGATAAATAAAATGATTTCTAGTTTAATAAAAGTTAAGCATGATTAATGGACGAAATGAATGGTGGGTCGTGGAAGTGTGTGTAAAGTTGTAGAGTTTGTAGGATAAAGCGTATGAGGTGGTTGTTCTATACTTCTATTATCAAGGGTAAAGAATTTAAAATTTTGAATCCAAATTTGAATTCGAAAAATCCGATAATCCAAAATTTTGGATTCGGATTCAGATCCGGATTTTGAAAATTATCGGATAATCGGATTATCCGAATCCGAATATTAAAAAATATATATATATGTATATATATATATATATAATATTATATACACTACATAACACAAACACAATCCTAAATCCCTAATCCTCCTAACCCTAAGTCCATACTCCTCCAAACCATATCATGTGCTCCCTCCCCCTTCTCTATAATAGCCCTCGTCCACCTCGTCTCTGACCTCCACTGTAACACCCCAACCGATGGCGTAAACATCGAGGTGTCACGTATGAATGATTGTTTAGTAGCTCATGGAAATACATATGTTTAAATAATCCTTTATTTCATTACAAAATTGAATTACATTAAAGTCTACATCAAATAATCAAACAAAGCTTAAAACTTCAAATATCTCCTCATGCTAGCTCTAGACTTCAAGCATCAGTATTTCCTGTTGAGTTTGGAAAAATGGGGGGGGTCAACTAGAAGTTGGTGAGAATACATAAGCCATGTCACGCAATTTAGTTTAAGAATAAAAGTTTAGCAATTCATATGTCTATCGTAAGTTTAAGTCTACATGAATAAACATAATATGTTGAATCGACATAATCTAACCTCCGACTAGTTTAGGTCCATCCCGTCATCCACGGTTCACCTTAATAATATGTTGGAACGATAACAATCACCCACGCTACCTATGTAGGAGGTACACGTATCCGGGTGTAATTGTCAATCCAATAGATCTATTATTGAGTATCGCCGGCTTGGCCATAGCTAATGATTATGTAATGTTGAAACTCGTTGAAACTTTTGTTGTTGTCTAGTTCATGAGGCATTAAAGTTTACAACTAGACATGCATGTAGAATTGCTTAAGTATAATGTTGCAAGTATGAAGAATTGCATAAACATGGTTACGTAAACTCACCTTAGCAAAGTATTAAGTCTCGAGAAATAGAATATGTGTAGCCCAAAAGATTGCCAAGTATTACCCTATGTATAAGGTAACAAATAAGTCTAAGTCTATCTAGTCTACAAGTATATTCTAGGGTTTCGATTTGGGGATAAACATTTGTTGGATTATTAATAAAATGTTTTAATAAATAAGAGAAATTTGATAATTAAATAAATGAAAGTCTTTTTATAAAATTTGAATCAATGATGTTCACAATAATGGGTTTAAAGTATAAAAATAATTTTTATAAAATTATTTTCTTAAAAATAGAATATTAAATATATTTATTTCAAATTGTCAAAATTTAACTTTAATATTTAATAATACTAAAATTAAAGAATTATTAGATTAAAAATTATATTTCTGTTCCAAATAATCAGAAATAATTTATATAAAATGTTTGTGCAAAAATATTGAAAAATGAATTTATTATGATTTAATTATGATTAAAACTAACAAAAATTGATTAAAAATATTAAATAAATGATTTTTCAGAAATAAAAATCATTTCAAAAAAGTTTATTGTTATAAAAACTCAGAATAATTTTTGTGGAAATTTATAAAATTGTTTTGATATTTTTAGAGAATTTTATAAATAAAATAGGATAAACTTGATTTATTTATTATATATATTAAATAAATAAATTTTTGGAAACTAAAAATTGTATGTTAAACTTTTTCATTAGATTAACACAAAATAATTTTTGTAGAATTTTTAAAAGTATTTTAGTATTTTAAAACGAATTTTTAAGATACAAGTTATTATATTTAAAGCTTGATTATTTAAACAAAACATAACAAAAAAAATGTTGCTGCTGTGGCTCGAACCCGCGTAGGCTGGTTCAAGGATACCAGGCACAACCACTTGGTCTAGACCAGTGGTTGTGTTTGGTTTCAGTTTGTTTAAAATATAACTCATATGAGAAATCAGTGTTCTTCCCCAAATTATATCGTTCGTGCCCTAGTTTTATAATTGAATCAATTAGCAATCAATAACCACGTGGTTTATGGGGTTATTGATTGGATGATTCCGATGAACAAAAACATGTAAATAATCGGTACCTTTAAATCAAAAACGAGTATAATCGCTTGGTCAACGAAAAAGTCAAGTTGTGACAATTATGCAGATTAGGAAGAGTTTCTATAAGAAATTGAGGATAGGGATTTTGATTTCGGTGAGTTGTGAATGTTGTGTGATGTCCAATTTATAGGGATATGGTCTGGATGAAAGAATTGGTATGTTTGACCTTCATAATGACGATGACGAGATGAATTGGCTATAATTGAGGCGAATTGATGATAATTATTCATGGGTTGTATGCGTATAAGGCCGGACATCATGCAATCTTACCAAATTGAGGTTAATAACGCGTTCATAGTGGTTAATTTTGGTAGTTGGTTGTCACAGTTGACTTTCCAGTCAACTGTGAAGAACAAAAACATGGGTTATAATAATTTTAAGCTGGGACTTGTACCAAGTATATGTATAGACCAGATGGTGAGGTGGGTTGGGCTTGCGACTCGGCTGAGGGCTCGGGTTCGAATCCTGGCCCCAGCATATTATTTTTTTGATAATATAACTACCATATATGTATACTATATATTTATATTATAATATTAAGGGTCCAAATACGTCACAATAATTTTTAATGGAGAATAATAATGAAGAAACTTGACGTTTTTACGATAGCGTACAAGTATTAATGCGTAATGTTACAGTCTCCCCTACTTTTAGGAACTTCGTCCCGAAGTTAAAATAAAAACACCAGGTTTACAATTGGGCAACTACCGAAAACCTTGATAAAATTTCACACTATCTTAACGTACCTGTAAATTCATGATTACGTTCCGGACCGCAATCACCAATTTACCTTACATTAGGGTTTTGTGTCCTTCTATGACTCTACCGATTGTTGAGCAGGTTCGATAGTCTCCACCAGTCGTTGAGCAGGTTGTAGGGCCTCTCCCGACTGTTGGAAAGACATGATGACCTCTACCAATCGTTGAGTAGGTTGTTTGGTAGTCAACTAACTGTTGTACAAGTAAGCAAGTATATAGCAATTAGTTCACATTCAAGCAAGCATGTATCCAAGTGTTATGATAATACTAGAATTTATTACTTGAATAAAAATGTCAATACATAGAATTAAAAAGTAGACATCATTCAAATGGTGGGGCTTGCTGTTAAGTAGCTGGAGGGTCCCTAGCAGGATTATTTGGAGCAGCAAGGGCGTTTTTAGCAGGAATTCGACAAGCATCCGCAAGATGTCCATACCTTTGACAATTGGTACACTGACGGCAGGGCACTTGGGTTGGGTGGTGATACTGGCAGGTGTCACACTTAGGTTGGTTCCCGTTGTATCGTTTCTTGTTGGGTGGGACAGTGGTGTCTATTGCAAAATTCCTGACCTTGCACTTTCCGTTGGTTGAGGCCTCAGTTTTGATTTCAACGGCAGGTTGGGGAGTATCATTCGCAACAGTTTTCTTTTCCCCTTTCCGAGTCAGGGTTCCTGCCTTCACATGGTTATCTGTTAGGGTGGCCGCCAAACGTTTTGCTTCCTCCAAAGTAGCAGGGTTCCTTCCCCACACCGTGTCTTGAATCTGCATCGGTAAGCCACCAATGTATTTTTCGATCGCAATAGGCAAATGGGTGACCTTGTGTGGTAGCAGTAGACTAAGTTCGTGAAAACGAGTGTTGTAGGCAAGGTTTTCTCCACTATCTTGAGCAAGATCATGAAACTCATCTTCCAGCTTCTTAATTTCATTACGAGGGCAGAACTCTGCCTTCATAATGTCTTTAGCTTGATCCCAAGTTAAGGTCAGTGCAGCTTCAGCTCCGCGGGTGCGCTTTTCTTCATTCCACCAAGTGAGTGCTCGTTTGTGAAGAACACTCATGGCATAATGGACCTTTAAGTTATCGGGACACTCACTGTTAATGAAGGTATTCTCAATGCCCTCGAACCATTGTAGGAGCCCCGTAGCTCCTTCTTCTCCACTGAACTTAGGGGGATTAAAGGAATTAAAGTGCTTGATGTATTGTAAAATACATCTATTTCCAGTGTAAAGTTTGTACAATTTTCAAGTCGTTTAGATAGTATTTTTATTAGTTTTAGGCTTGTACCGGTCTATTTGATTTATTATAGGTTTTATAGATTTTTATTAGTTTTAGTTATTTTTAGTACTTATTTATTTATTTATTTATTTATTTATTTTTGGTAGGTGTTCGAATGGACGTTGGAGCGTAAATGAGCAACTTTGGTTAAGCCAAGAACAACCGAGTCTAGAACACCGCGTAATAATAATAATAATAATAATAATAATAATAATAATAATAATAAACAAAAAAGAAAAAAAGAAAAACATAACGTGACTTTCAAAGTCACGGCCCAAAAGTGGCCCAACCTAAACAAATTAGAATCACATGGCGGTGCACAATTTTGGAGATTATTATTGAAGAACGGCCGCATATTATTTTTTTTGGAGGGATATTATTATTCGAAGGCAACATTATTAATCTTCAAAAACAAGCAGAGCTCGGATCGAAAAAGGAGCTTTGGTGACTTTAGAGAGGAGAAGGTCTCGGGTGCACTAAAGATAAATTATTTGAAGACCCGGGGTTTGTTTTATTTGTTTTAATTATTTAGAGACATGTTTATCATTGTTTTTCGAGATTTTGAATCTATGTTTCTGATTTTAACTATGAACTAAATATTTCCATGGTTGCTTAGGTTTATGAACTAGACACGTTTTATGCAGTTTTTAATGATTTTTGGTTTTTAGTTTTGATGTGTAGAATTACATGATTTTAACTTTTATTGTTGGATTTGATATATGTGTGTTGGTGTTGATTTTATTTGAAGTTTGTTTATTGGTTTGTGGAGCTAGGCATGTAGAGATACCCCCTAGGTCTTGAAATCAATCTAGTTCGTCAACTTAGGTTAGCGTGCTAGTATTTGGAGTTGGAGTACGATACAAGTATAACAAACTAATATAATAGATTAACTAAAATGTGCAGTCCATTCTTGAGGGTGAGAAATCTAACTCGAGATTGCTAGGTAACTAACTAGGCATTGTTCGGTAGTTGGCAAGCGCTAGGGCGGGAGTCGCTACTTGTTCGTGTTTAGAGTTTTCCTAGGTTTTCTTCAGTAGAGTTTAAGTCTGCTTCATAGTTAGAAGGTTTCGGTCCAGGAGAGATTGTAATCTGATTTCAGTGGGATTTTGGTACGCTAGGGCGATCCAGATCCATCTTAGCATTTCTACACTTGCCTCGCCTTAAGTCTTGTGAGCCATCCTTGACAGGAGGTTTATTAGGTAAGAATAGGGTCTCAAGTTAACTACCAGATTCAGGATTTATTGCTAGTGTCTAGGGATTTTACCTAAGTAACCAGCCATCTTCTTATCTGATTTCTCCAAGTTTCTAGTTTCCTATAAGCAATTGAGGTTATTTTGTTTATATTTAGTTCCTTCTAAGTTTATAATTAGTAGTTTAAAATACCCCCCATATAAGTATATATTTATTTAGGCTAGTATTCGGTATAGGTTGTGATCTAGAGTTGCATTCGCGTCTTTGGGTTCGATACTCGGTCTTATCTGTTTACTGCTTTGTGACCGGTACACTTGCCGTGCGTGTGTAGTTTTTAGGTGATTCGTTTGAAGTAGAACTTGTGTTATTTATATATATACATTTACACACATCAGTGCTTAAGAGTGCAAGCTGGGAGACCATTCCCATTTCCGTCCCCGTTTCCATGACCGTTTCCGTTGCCGTTTCCGTTCATCTGGATGACTTGAGCCAGTAAGTTAGGAACAAGAGTCGCGATCTGCTGTGCCATTTGTTGAGAAATGATCGCAACCAGTTGGGCATCAACACCATTGTTATTGTTGTTATTGTTGTTGTTGTGGTTAGCGTCGTGGTTGTTATTGTTGCTATTTCCTTCCTCATGATTACCACCATTGTTATTGCGAGTGCTGCGACGTGGAGGCATGATCTGTAAGAGACACAATGAAATGAATGAGATAATATAAGGAATGTAATCATTTATTCATTAATTAAAACGAATAAACGAAAACGTTGACTTATCAAAGATTCTAGATTCTAATAACATAATGAAGACATGCTTTAGCCTATAAGTGAACACTCATCCCGAGAATTCCCAGGTAGGCATCCGGGTCCCTCGTCTGATTGGGATATATGCGCAATGCCAGCCTAGACAGAAGACTCAGAATACAGGCGTTCACCCTTCCAGATTGCACGTGTTTATTAAAATCTTGAACTTTGACGAGATCTCAAGGTGGTTCAGGCTAAGCCTGAGGAATTTGTCCTATTAGTCTAAGAGTAGATCCAGTGATGGAGAGCAACCTTCTTGTAAGGGTTAAAGTAGGGATAAGAAGTAGGAGGGAGATAGAGAATAGGAATAAGTAGAGAAGCAAGTAAGAGAAAACAAGTACTGGTTAAATCCTATGGTTATAGACTAGATTATTTTTCTAATAACCTAATTCCCTATAACCATGGCTCTGATACCAATCTATAACACCCCAACCGATGGCGGAAACATCGAGGTGTCACGTATGAATGATTTTTCAGTAGCTCATGGAAATACATATGTTTAAATAATCCTTTATTTCATTACAAAATTGAATTACATTAAAGTCTACATCAAATAATCAAACATAGCTTAAAACTTCAAATATCTCCTCATGCTAGCTCTAGACTTCAAGCATCAGTATTTCCTGTTGAGTTTGGAAAAATGGGGGGGGGGGGTCAACTAGAAGTTGGTGAGAATACATAAGCCATGTCACGCAATTTAGTTTAAGAATAAAAGTTTAGCAATTCATATGTCTATCGTAAGTTTAAGTCTACATGAATAAACATAATATGTTGAATCGACATAATCAAACCTCCGACTAGTTTAGGTCCATCCCGTCATCCACGGTTCACCTTAATAATATGTTGGAACGATAACAATCACCCACGCTACCTATGTAGGAGGTACACGTATCCAGGTGGAATTGTCAATCCAATAGATCTATTATTGAGTATCGCCGGCTTGGCCATAGCTAATGATTATGTAATGTTGAAACTTGTTGAAACTGTTGTTGTTGTCTAATTCATGAGGCATTAAAGTTTACAACTAGACATGCATGTAGAATTGCTTAAGTATAATGTTGCAAGTATGAAGAATTGCATAAACATGGTTACGTAAACTCACCTTAGCAAAGTATTAAGTCTCGAGAAATAGAATATGTGTAGCCCAAAAGATTGCCAAGTATTACCCTATGTATAAAGTAACAAATAAGTCTAAGTCTATCTAGTCTACAAGTATATTCTAGGGTTTCGATTTGGGGATAAACATTTGTTGGATTATTAATAAAATGTTTTAATAAATAAGAGAAATTTGATAATTAAATAAATGAAAGTCTTTTTATAAAATTTGAATCAATGATGGTCACAATAATGAGTTTAAAGTATAAAAATAATTTTTATAAAATTATTTTCTTAAAAATAGAATATTAAATCTATTTATTTCAAATTGTCAAAATTTAACTTTAATATTTAAAAATACTAAAATTAAAGAATTATTAGATTAAAAATTATATTTCTGTTCCAAATAATCAGAAATAATTTATATAAAATTTTGGTACAAAAATATTGAAAAATGAATTTATTATGATTTAATTATGATTAAAACTAACAAAAATTGATTAAAAATATTAAATAAATGATTTCTCAGAAATAAAAATCATTTCAGAAAAGTTTATTGTTAAAAAACTCAGAATAATTTTTGTGGAAATTTATAAAATTGATTTGATATTTTTAGAGAATTTTATAAATAAAATAGGATAAACTTGATTTATTTATTATATATATTAAATAAATAAATTTTTGGAAACTAAAAATTGTATGTTAAACTTTTTCATTAGATTAACACAAAATAATTTTTGTAGAATTTTTAAAATTGTTTTAGTATTTTAAAACGAATTTTTAAGATACAAGTTATTATATTTAAAGCTTGATTATTTAAACAAAACATAACAAAAAAAAAATGTTGCTGTTGTGGCTCAAACCCGCGTGGGCTGGTTCAAGGATACCAGGCACAACCACTTGGTCTAGACCAGTGGTTGTGTTTGGTTTCACTTTGTTTAAAATATAACACATATGAGAAATCAGTGTTCTTCCCCAAATTATATCGTTCGTGCCCTAGTTTTATAATTGAATCAATTAGCAATCAATAACCACGTGGTTTATGGGGTTGTTGATTGGATGATTCCGATGAACAAAAACATGTGAATAATCGGTACCTTTAAATCAAAAACGAGTATAATCGCTTGGTCAACGAAAAAGTCAAGCTGCGACGATTATGCCATATATGTATACTATATATTTATATAACTACCATATATGTATACTATATATTTATATTATAATATTAAGGGTCTAAATACGTCACAATAATTTTTAATGGCGAATAATAATGAAGAAACTTGACGTTTTTATGATAACGTACGAGTATTAATGCGTAATGTTAAATCCACAGCCCCCCGTCCACCAAACGGTAAGTTTTTTTTTTACATTTTCTTTTGTTCTAGTTTCGTTTATCTAACTTCGATTTTTGTTTTTTTAACAGGTTCACATTTTAGACATATAGGAGAACGTTTTTTTTTATTTTTTCATTATTTATTTTTTTTATTTTTTAAGTTTCGGATTATCCGTTGGATGATCCAAATCCGAAATTCGGATAATCCGAATTTCGTCGGATCCCAATATTGACTATCCGAAATTTCGGATTATTCGAATTTGAACACCCCTAGTAAAGATGAGGTCATCAATAGCTAGTGGCGGATTTAGAAAAAAAATTAGGAGTAACATTAATTTATTTCTCCGTAGTTTCATACAACGTAAGGAAATAAAAATAAATACATAATAATAATAAAGTTACACACATACCTAATAGATTTTACCCCTTCAGTTCTTGAAATCGAGTCATTACGTCAACTTCTTTTACTTTATCAAAAGTGCCTATTTCAACCACACAAATCAAACAGTTGTTCAAATAGTCCTCACCTATTCTATTGCGTAAGTTTGTCTTGATAAGTTTCATCTTAGAAAACACCTCTCAACGGTTGTGGTTACAACCTGCAAAACCAATGCTAACTTCACTACCCAATAAACCAAAGGAAATGCTTTATGTTTTCCGGTTTCCACCATTACACAAGCAAGTACACACATTTCATTTATTTTTGCAAATTTGTTATCTTTCTTTAATGTGTGATAAAATACCGTAAGATCACCCGAAAGACACCCTATTTTCTTTCACTAAAATAATTCGGATGCATATCAGAAAATGCTAGGATCTTAAGTATATCAAACTTAGAAAACGAATCACAAGGATTTAAACCCGACATATTTTCTATCAAAGTAGTTGATACTTCATTGAATCGATTTTCATTTCTTAAATTTGCAAATCAAAAACCGTACTAAAAACTTCAACTTTAAAATAATGTCGGTTGGTAATGACATTCTTTTGGGTTTTTTTTATTACTATAACTTTTCGACATTTCTACTATCTCAATCTTATTTTTTTTTTTCACAAAAAAGATGTCACGTTTGGTAACATTTGATCAAACCCATTTCGTCTTAGATTATTCAATGCTCGCTTTGTTCCGTTTATCAATTTAGCCGCTTCTAATAAGTCTTGACTTTTTTTTTAAGATGTTTTAATAGAGCATTTGTGAGGCTTAAAATATCATCTAACTCGTGTATATAAAACAAAAATTTAAGGGCCGGTGATGGTTGTTGAGCAGGGGTAGGGTTTGGCGTTGCTGCTGGTTGCTAAATAGTAAAACAGAACTGAGAACATTCAGTTTTTTTTTATATTATTTTATTTTTTTGTCTATGTGAACACGGTGGTTGGCTTGTTGGGGTGAGGTGGGTGGGTCTGTTGGGGTGGGCTTCTTTCGGTTGGGACTTGGGTTATAATTTGGGATTTTTGGTATAGATTAGTTATTTTTTTTGGTTATTATTACTTAAGTTTGATAAATATTTTTATTGAGTAACGTAATGTGGTAACGTATAATTTATTTTAGTAGTAACATTTTTAAAAACAATTTTTTTTCTACTATGCGCGAAAACTCGAAGCGCAGCGGACACGGCCTCTAGCCAAAGACTAGTTCAGTCCCTGTCAATGTAGCACAAAAATGATAATAATCGCAATTTTTTTTTTTTTTAATAATAATAATAATCGAGCATAATGTCAAATTCATTAGATGTGAAATGGGCAATTAATGTTACACCGTGCCGTGGGTCACTGACTGTAGAAGAGAATTTTTTCGTTAAAAACGTAGAAAGGACTTTAGAGAATGATATTTTTATCATACAGTTTTACTAGTATTGCACGAAAAGTAGGTAAGGGTGGAAGGGACACTTATAGGATTATATATTTATTTCCCTGATTTTAACTATTCCTGTATTGTCACATTGCTTCACTGATTTAGTTCACTGAAACAATTTTTTAGAGTCAACACTTCACTGATTCTTTCATTTATATTTTCAATTAAATACCCATTTTTTTTTTAACATTTCACACGGTTTCAACTTTTAAACCGGTTATTAATATTGAATTTCATACTATTACAACCGTTCCACCAAACGGTCAGCAAATTTAAGTGTTAATTCTTGGAAACCGTCGTCTGAATTGAATTGAGGCCAATTAAACGGCCAGTAAATTTTAATTTTAACAGTGGACCGTTCAAAATTTTGGATATAAATAAAACAAACCGTGGGGTTAAAAGCCACATAAACAAACCGTAAAAAACGCCCACCCAACCATCAAGATGAATCCGTGGACCGAAGAAGAAGAAGAGATCGCACTAGTGGTGTGCCACAAGGACGCCACAAACGACCCGAAAATTCAACAACTACCTAGGGACGAAGGCTCAGCCTACCCCCCGGATGTGTTTTGGGCTCACGTGTTCAGCGACTTCATCCAACATGTGGGCACCAACACCACCAAGACCCCTCGAGACCTGCAGTTCAAGTGGGGCGATCTCAATATCAAGTGTGCGAGGTGGACCACCCTCTACGAGCAAACGGGCAGGGACGATCCGGACCTCGATGACGAGTTGGCTATCGGCTTCACAAACTATGAGTATGATGCTCAATACGGCAACGAATTCGACTATGTCGAGGTATGACGATTGTTGCGCCAACCTTAAGTTTATTTTTCTTTGTTTTATGTATTTTTATTTTATGTTTATTAATATTATGTTTTTAATGAAATATTCCTATTTATTTTTTTTTCATTTACTTATTAAATTTTTAAAACTAACGGTTAATGTTTGATAAAAACAATTATAAAACATACGGTTGAAAATGAAACAATACAAAAACCAAACGGGTTGAACAGAAACAAAAAAAAATTAAAACTAAAATAAAAACGGTTACCAACCCGTTAGATAGAACCAGTAAAAAGGTTCACGGGACCACTACCAGCATAGGTGGTGGCTATGTTACTGTCCTGATAGTGGGTACTCGTGACCAATTCAGATTACACCCCGTCACCCTAACAAAATTGAATGAATAAGATACACTTTTGTAATGGGCACAACTCATTTTAAAAAGATAATTAATACCAAAAGGCTGGTTATTTTGACAAATTTATTTTATCCTTATTTTTTATTAAAAAATTTCAAACATTATTTTTACTCATTTTTAATATACATTTTTACTCGTTAAAACTACCATTACATATTTGAAAGAGTCTTTGAGGGGGTAGGTAAGGATTGCATATGGCTTAAGGGCCTAGGCACATTTTAGCTCGACCGTGCATGTTTCATTATCATGTTTTATGTCTTCTGACCGTGTACAATTTTTTATTTATTTTCTTCTTCTTATTTATTTTATTTTACTTCATTTTTTGTTGCTATTTTACTTATTATTATTGTGTATATATAGAGTTAAATGTCGATTTCGTCCCAGAGGTTTGGTCCAATTTGCCACTTTAGTACATTTTTTTTTTTTGCAATTCAATACCCAAGGTTTAGATTTTTTTTTGCTAATTTTGTCTTTATCATCAACTTGGTTAAAAAATCTCGTTAAGGTTAAGGGTAGGATTGTCATTTTACTAGGGACAATTTTATCATTTGAACCCTATTATTATCTATTAATATATATAAAAAAAGAATTGAACATTGCTGACGTGGCGTGCAATGGTGCCTTCAACCTCTTTATGAAACTGCCACGTGGCGTCATAATTGAAAGATTTTAGTGTTTTTGAAATTATTTTCTTTTTTAATTAAAAAAAAGATAAACATAAAACCCTAAATTTATCTCTCTATCTCTCAATTCTCAATTACTAAAATTAAATTGAGTTATTTTAGGAAAAAAAGAATTTAAAAACAAATTTAAATTTTTCTCTCTTATGTTCCTCCCATAATTTTTAAACGTTAATACATTTTATCTTCGAGATTTTTTAAATAAAAAAATTACACCAAATTAACGAGTGTTTTATTATCTTTCCAACCAGTATCATAGTGCTATATAAAAAACAGAGAAAAAACGACTATTTTTTGTGGGGTTATGTTCATACAGAAAAAAAAACACAAAGTGTTCAGGTTATTCATTAATCATGTTTTTTCTTTTAAACCAGGTTCTTATCTACGATGTTGAAATTCAGCCAATCGCCATGTTATCATTGGAATTTTACTCTTCTAAAGATGGATAGGTATACTTCATCAAGAAAAGCTAGGAGAAATAATCGCGCAACACTGCAAGACATGGTGTCACCTTATAACAAGGTTATTATTTTATTTATTTAATTACAAGAGTAATAATTATTACTATTAGTGTTAGTATTATTAAAATGGTTATATTTTTCAACCCCTATCATGAAGTCTACATCTATATAAGTCAAAGTCAAATTGTAACATATTTTAAATTACGTGAAGATGATTATATGTTGAAGGTTATCCTTTTAATACCGTATTATGTTTAATATGGTTTATGCTTTTTATTTTTTTTAACTTTTTAAATAAATGTTTTTTTAACTAAGATTGATTATGTTTAAGTTATTTACTCTTTTCGTGATTTGAGTTTTCTTCTTTTATCATTTTTTATTAAATCATATTAAATTTTCAACCCCGGGAAGGTCCCGGGGTAATCGGCTAGTTTTAAATAAAAACAAAATAAAATAAATTAGAAAACTCTTTATCTCCTGCCCCACCCAACCCGTTTTTTCCCTTTTTCTCTCTAGATATTGCATATCTCTCTCTCCCCCTTTGCTTTTGTTGACTTTTGTTACATTTTCTTGATCTTGACGTTTTCTTTTTAGTTTCATTCAAACATTTTGGTTTAGACTGTCCGGAGGGGGAAACACCGTCCCATGTGGGTGTTGAAGGGGGAAGCCCCTTGTGAGGGAAGAATTCCACCTGCGTAGGGGCAATAGTGGGGGATACGTGGCAGGTTCTAATTGGTTTGCTGGAGATGACCGTTTGACTTATTAAAAGAGTAAAAAAAATTTAAAAAAGAACTGTTGGACATATAACAGTTAATTTTTTTTATATATTAACTCTACTTCACTACAAAACACCCACTATACCTTACATTTCGTCATCTTTTTATACACTTATTCATATATTTTTATACTACTCATCCTAGTTTTTTTTTTTTTTTTTTTTTTTTTTAAATGAACTCATACAATCGAGGCTTTGACCCGAACAACCCATACAACTATGTCCCAAACCTGAACACACCACCGGTTCGTCCGATATCAAACCGTGCACACATTCCATCACCTTGTCCCAAATACGTGGCTTCGCGAGTTACATTAGTGAAAAAATTTATCCTAATTTTCCATTTAACGATTTCCTCGTTCCTTCACAACCACCAATTCCTTTAACGTAACCGGAAAGCGTACCCGAAACACAACAAGAAAATATTGTGGGATCATCGTTGGGTAAAAAACCCACTGCAAGAAGAAATCATAAGAAGAATACGGCTGAGGAGAAAGCGTTGGATAACCGATTAAGTGGACAACCGCCGAAGAGGTTGCGTTAACGAAAGCTTGGATAAGCGAGTCGGAAAAAGAGCAAGGTATTTTGTGACACCCGGCATATTCAGGTTAATACTTTTATACTTTACATACATGCGTTTCATACTTTACATACATACGAGTCTATCTCAACGAAAACATTGAAAACAACTACTTAATATCATACTTGACTGGGTCAGTTGAGTCGTACCAATGATTCGGGAATCATCGGGAGTCGTTACAATGGTCCGAAGGACCATTGGGTGTCGGTCCATAACCATGTGTACAAGGATCGGTGATTCGTGGAATCATCGGGTTTAACGCACGTACGCAAGTCTCGGGTCCTGGGAATTGGTGATCGGGTGGGAACGTGTTAGTTATCGTGCATTATATGTTGGTAATCATTATGTGGCTTGTCGGTATGTGAAAACGTGATTACATATGTTAAAATAGGGTTTAACGCGCCAAAAACACGAACACATAGACTACAGGCGATTAGGCTAATGTGTGATAGCCTAATCGCCAGTCTTATAGGCGAGTAGGGGGATACTGGGGGGCGAATAGGGGCTAATCGCATGAGGCTTCATGCGAGTAGCAGCCCTACTCGCCTCTACTGCTGCGTACTCGCCTGAAATGCTCTGAACGATCAAAAACGCCTATAAATACCACCCTTGACCTCTAAGACATCATTTATACTACCCTAGCCGTCCCATAACCTATCTCAACCCACAAACACCCTCTGGAACCTATTTTTACATCAAAACAACCATTTCCAAGCTTATTCCATCATCTCCTCTTAAATACAAGGTGTGTTCTTCAAACCCAAACCTTTAAATGATTATGTTTTACTCCCTAAAAGTCCAGACCTGACTTATAAATGTTTTTGTCGTTGAAAATCCATTTAAAACCGTTTTTAAACAAACCCACACCTTTACATGTGTTATATGGGTTATATGTGATTAAAGATAGAATTTTTAGGATTGAATCATGGTTTTTTTTACGTTATTATGATGTTTATGGCTGTTACAAGTTAGTATGATGATGTCCTAGGAGTTTGAATGGTTTTGGTTGTGTATTATTGATACTTGATGTTTTGACCCATTTGAAGGATTGTGGATGGTTAAGGATGATATGAGGTGTGTTGTTGATTGTTTGATGTTAGGGTTTGCTCTAGGATGATGCTAGAACAGTAGGATGCTATCGGACAACGTGGTTATGTGATTTAATCTGAATAATTGCTATTTAGGGCAAGTTCTTGCATGTTGATGTGATGTTTACATGCTAAGTTACTATTTTGGGAAAACACTCGCATTCGGAACTGTTAGAATGATGAAAACTTAGGGGTTTTGCTTGAAATATGTTTGTTAATGTGTTAGGATGATTATTGGGTGTTTTTACATGTTTCGGATCTGATTTGGAGAGTTCGACGCGCGAAAATGCGTTACAGACATGCAGAGGCGAGTAGGATCCTACTCGCATGAAGCTTCATGCGAATAGGACTCCTAATCGCCTGAAGCTTAAGCATTTACAGCCCTAATCGCCTAAACTTAAGCATTTAGAGCCCTATTCACCTCAACTACTAGCATTTACAATCCTAAATGCCTGAAGCTTAAGCATTTACAATCCTAAATGCCTGAAGCTTAAGCATTTACAATCCTAAATGCCTGAAGCTTAGGCATTTACAATCCTAAATGCTAGTTTGATTTCCTAATCGCGTATAATGCTGCTGTATGTATATTTTAACATCCCGGAACATGATTTGACGCCTAGGAACATGATAGGAACCCCGGAATACACCCAATGACTTAGTAACACGTGTTCGGACCTGTTTACGCGTTAATCGGACATTATGCTAGACTAAGTGAACTGTTGCGCGTATTAAGTGTTTAATTGCGTATGTGGCATGATGTCTTGTATTTATCTAACACGTGGAATGTCGGGTCACCAATGGGATGTCGGGCCTTGTCTGGTGCGGTCGGTTAAACGTTTGAAACATCATTTCATATATACACGGTTATGGTCTGGACTACTAGGGACTAATCAACCTACGGGTTGTTAGTCTAACACCTTATACGCTCGTCATGATAGGTCACCGGTATTTGGGGCCGTCTATTGAGCAGGTTTACTTGTCTTAGTGCGAAAAGCAGCATCAGGTGAGTTTCACGGCCCCACCTTACGCTTTACATTTTGGGGGAGACACATGCTTATACTTATTACATAAATTATCATGTTATACTAGTGTTGATTCTTTACATACTATACGATACGTAAAGTCCCGGGGAAACCATGAATATGCTGGATAGCATAACGGGGGAAATGTGGATAGATCTATTGGGATTGACAGACACCACCCGTCAGCTGGGAGCCGGGCGGGTGCATATTGTCTCGGTCATAAGCTAAGTCATTCGGGCAAAATCATATTTCGTTGTCTGTAATGGTTTCCGGTCGTGGTAGTATAACTCATGCGTCTAGCTAACGCTATCATCTCTGACATAGTGGTAACATGATGGCTTTCATTACTTAAAGCATTTAATATAAAACCTGTGAACTCACCGGCATTATTTGCTGACATTTTTAGCATGTTTGTCTCAGGTCGTTGAGGTAGCAGCTTATCATAGGCGCACGGAGTGACACGGCGTCTAGAATTCATATGCATTGTCTTATCTTTTTCAGACTTACGTACTTTTGCATTTTGGGTTGTAATAAAGTTACGCTTCCGCAGCGAATGGATTTATGAAAACTTGATGGTTGTTTATTTCATTTTCGTATCATATAGTGTCGTTTATTATGACTGTTGACTTAGATCCTGGTTTGTCACGCGCCTCGCGGTAAAACCCCGCACGTGGAATTCGAGGGTGTGACATATTTGTAATACTTTTTTAGACATAATTAATGTTGTTAAAAATATATATTTTTTCGTGCGACTAATGACCAATTTTTTTTTATTTTTTTGTAGGAACTAGTCGTCACAAAAACGACTTTTGGATCGACATAAACAATTCGTTCCATATGTTGATAGAACGAGATAAACAGGGCAACGAATTCGTTCCACCTGTATTATTATTACGCAAGAAACATTCCAAGAAGCGGTGAAACAGACGACGACTACCTCTCCAACGCGCTAAAATCTTATCGTGTCGAAAAGGGGGTCGAGTTCAAGTTTTCGCATTCTTGGGAATTCACAAAAAACCATTCAAAATGGGCGAACGTCCCCACTGCAAGTAACTCGTCAAAAAGGACGAAAACAAATTTATCTCAAACCCCTATACTCAATTCACCCTTAACCATCTTCAAATCTGCATAATTTGCTTCGGTTGACTTTTTCGTTGACTGGATCAATCGTAGCCTTCCACACACTGTAAGTCTATTTTTTTTGGTGGGTTAAGTTAATCGGCCCTTCCACTTCAAAAACCCTATGGTTAATTTAGTTATTATCGCGTTTTTTTTGATGTATTAGAAATCTAGGGTTCTTCATAAACGATTTGGGGATAATACTCGCTGCAGACAAACCTTTATATACATTTCAGAACAGAAATGATAACCAACTGATCCACAGATCAGTTGGTAATAGAGTGTTATTTAAAACATGAACCGCCCAGACGCGGGTTCGATTCCCAGCAGAAGCATTCTTTTTTTTTCAGCTTTTCCTTTTTCCCTTTTTATAAATATATTGATTAATAAACTCTTTAATATATTTAAATTACTTAATATGACTTATAAATTCAACAAAATTATTTTATGATTTACAAATGATAAACTCTATTATACAATTTTTAGTTTTTCAAAAATCATTTATTTTATATATATTATAAATATCACAATTTTATTCAGTTATAATTTTAAAATTCTATAAAAATACCTAAACGATTTTATAAAACTCCACAAAAATTATTCTAAACTTGTAGATCAATAGGCATTTCAGAAATAATTTTTATTTCAGAAAAATCATTCGTTTAATATTTTTAATTGATTTTTGTTATTTTAAAGCGTAAATAAATCATAATAAATTCATTTTTTAATATTTTGTACCAAAATTTTACATAAATTATTTCTATCCATTTAGAACAGAAATACAAATTTTAATTTGAAAATTATTTAATTTTAATATTTTTAGATATTAAAGTTATGTTTTGACAAATAGAAATAAATAGACTAAATATTCGATTTTTAAGAAAATAATTTTATAAAAATTATTTTCATACTTAAAACTTTATTATATGACCATCTTTAATCAAAAAACCTACAATAAGACTTTTATTTATTTATTTTCCGAATTTCTTTTATTTATTAAACAATTTATTAATAATTAAACAAATACTTATCCCCAAATTTGGAACCCTAGAAATGCTTGTAGACTAGAAAGACTTAAACTTATTTATTAACTTAAACATAGGGTGATACTTGGTAACGTTAGATCACACTTATTCTATTCCACAAGACTTAACACTTTGCTAAGGTGAGTATTACTTATCCCCTTTTTCGTTTTTACACTTTTGGGGTGATTCATGCACAAGTATACAAAACTTGCACATTCATTTACACATACATTATTTTTCTTCATTTACAATTCATATACGTGTCTTGTTTATCTTTGTGCTTTATGTTTAAACATGAATGTAGCTTACGTACAAAATCATACATCTAGACATAACTTATGTTATGGTGCTCTTTACATATAGACGTAACTTATGTTACGGTGCTCATTTAGACATAACTTATGTTATGGTGCTCTTTTAGACTTGACAAGTGTTAGGGTGCTCATTATCAATTTTACCATATCAACTTTACATTTGATCTTGTCTTGTTTGGTTACTTATGTGTTTACATAATGCCTTGGTGATGCTAGACACATGAATTGTACCGCTTTTCAAACTTATACTATATGTACAAAGCTAGGTAATACTCACCAACATCATATGTTGACAAATTTTATTTTCGTGCATGTTTCAGGATAAGCTGCTTGACGCCTCACATAAGACTTTGGACTTAGACTAAATAAATTAACTATCTCAATTTTTGTTGTGTATTTATTTTCACATGTTGTAAAACAATATTCAATAATCAAATATTTACATTTTAGTACCATGAGCTTTTGAACAATCGTCACTACGTGACACTTCGATGATTCCGCCATCGGTTGGGGTGTTACAGGTTCGGGTTCTGGATCGGGCAAAGGTGCTTACAGTGGGGACTTGGCCGATTTAAATGCCAACATCGCTCATTTCAATACGATTCAACAACAAAGGCTCGAGGAGAAAAGAACCATTCGCGAAGCCTTTGAAAAAAATTGAGTAAGAAAGAACAGCGCGAAAAAGGCGAAGATATGAAATTTCTCGCCATTAACACCGATCATCTAAGCGGTGCAGAGTTAGAGATAACCCTACAAATGAAGCGCGAGATTATGGCAAAATATAATATGTAGTTTTTATTTTTATATTTTAGGCGTATTTTTTATGGTTTTTATTTTGTAGGTTTTTTATTTTAATATTAATTATTAGGATTTTTAATTATTTTTTTTTATTAAAAATGTGTTTTTAATTTAGTTTATTAAAAATATAAAAAAATATATATTCACGTGGCACTTCTCCCCTCTTCCCCCATTCCACTCCCCATAATTTCTCCCACCTCCACATGGGTTCTACAAGTGCTATATGACGCTTCATCCCCCTCTTCTCCCTCCTATCGGTTTTACATAATCTCTACAACACTTAGAATGCCATATAAGACTTTTGGGGACGTTTGATTTGATGGCCTCCATTGTTGAAACCAAGATGTTGATATTATGAATCAAAAAAATTATTTTTATATAACTTAATTGATAGAAGAAGGATTTATGTGTTCTTAATGTTTAGTTGTTTACTACGTCTTCATGATGAGACTAAAAAATTGATGAAACACATGAAAAAGGGATTGAAAATCCGGGAGCGACAATTTTTAGGTTGTGGAGGTGGGGATGGTGGCTACTGCCATTGGACGGAAGCAGCAAGATGAAGATGATGATAAAAAATTCAAGGGTTGTCACATATATGCCATAACTATCTGTACCAAAATCTGTGGGACCCTTCTTGTTAAACTAGGATCTGACTTGATAAATAAAATATACCCTTCATCTAACCCATTTCAAGATCTTTCTTTCCTGTTCTTCATAGATCTCACTACTCCCGTGCTTACCATCCAACGATCGGAGGACGGCATCACCATCTGTTGTTGTTGTTGCTGTTAGAAAAAGTAAAGTTGCACTAGTTTGAATGTTATTTTATTAATTTCATGAAAATAACGTTAAAAACGACGAACGGTTAATCATGCATCATGTGATGGCGTTGATAGCCAAAAGACAAAAGGGTACATGCACCGATCGGGTTTGTCCAGATTGCTAAGTGTTATGTGCCTTATGTCCAAGGCTTGATACCAAACCATATCGAGCCGGGGGTCTCACTGGAAGCAGCCTCTCTATTCTTAGGGGTAGAGGTAAGACTGTCTACATCTTACCCTCCTCAGACCCTACCTTAGCTTTGCTATAGGTGGGATTAACTGAGTATGATGATGATGATGATGATGATGATGATGATGATGACAAGGAAACACTGGTGTAAACACCAATTTACACCATTGTAAATATGAATGTATACATTTTTTGTGGTTATTTTACACCACTGTAATACGAATGATATAACAAAAAAATTATAGATGTTGGTTTTTTACACTAGTGTATTTTTTTGTAGATGTTTGTGTATGGCAGATTTACACTAGTGAAAATAATTACACCAGTGTAAATCATCCTCATCATATGTTTGTTTGGTTTTTTACACTAGCATAATTTTGTAAAAGTTTGTGTATAACATATTTACACTGGTGTAATTAAACTGGTGTAAATAATTACACTAATGTAAATCATACAAAAAAATATGAAAGTTTAAAAAAAGTAAATTAATTAAAAAATTAAAATAAAGTTTTAAAAAATGAATATTTTTAATAATGAACTAAAGTTTAAAAAAATGAATATTTTAAAAAAGTTGGTGTATGACATAATGTACAATTTGTTTTTTTTAAGTAAATTAATTAAAAAAATAAGATTTTAATAATGGAATAAAAAATTAAATGATATTATTAATTTTTTCTCTCGTATGGTTTTTTACCTAAATACCCTTTAAAGTACTTTAATATATTAAAAAAAAATACTTATTAATCAAGTCAAGACAAAAAGTCCCAACCTTTGATCTCAACCATTGCATCAACAAGATCAATGGTCCACATGGATTCTCTAGTTCTCAAAACTCAAGTGAGTTTTCATAGTATAACTTATTAACTTCCATGTGTATATATATATATATATATAGGTCCAGATTATTTTTCTAATTTTCTCGTATATTTTAGGCCCCATCTGTTGGCACACCCTACGTGTCTATCTTCACCCCCCTGCCGCCCCCTAAGAGCTGAGCTTTGGGTAAAGCTCAGTGCTTTGAAGCCCAAAAGCTGACAACAGCAGCAGGAGCCTTGGGATTGGTGTTTTTATGGGCCACAAATTTAATCTTGGCTCTGCATTATGCCCAAAGCTCAGCGCTTTGGGCCTTTTTTTAAAAAAAAAATTGTTTTAATGTTTTTTGTTATTGTTTTAATTAATTTTAATTCATTTTTAAGTATTTTAACATGTTTCCTATAAAAAAATTGTTTGATGTGTTTCGGTTTTTTATTGCTCGTTTGTGGTTTTTCAGTAGAAACATTTGAGTATGAACAACTTTCATAAATTAGTGTACATGATACATGAACTATACAATCAATACCGTTTTTTATCAAAATACATATTTTGCATGTTTAATCGATATCCTGGGCGTCCGGAGTCTGTTTGACGCGTTTTGGTTCGTTTATTGCTCGTTTGTGGTTTTCAGTAGAAACATCCAGAAGGTCGTACGAGCTCCTCCTGTGATGGTATGTACGAGCTGTGACGGGGTAAGTCAAAAGACCAATCGCACTCACTTTGTTCATCCGGCATGTGCAAGCTCTTTCTCGGGGATTCTTCTCTTTTATTTTCTTGCTCCTTCTTAATTAGACGACCACGAGTGTTCTTTAGCAAAACAGGCGGTTTTTTAGGGGAGTAGTTGCCTGTGATGATTTGTGAAAATTTTTCCAGGTAGCTCATTTGGCTGAAAACTGGTTTTAGGTCAATTGTTTCCTTTAATTTTACCCACTCGGCGTTTACATTTAGATCTTCGCAACCAATCTTTGTAGCTTTGAAGTCAAGCTTCCTCTATAAGTGTTCTTTCGCACAACATACGGTTTTTTTGGGGGGAGTAGTTGCCTGTGATGTTTGTTTCGAATGTTTACAATCTTTTTTAATGTTTGTTTCGCAACATATTGTATCAATGTTGTAGCATTTAATTAAACATGTTTGCGTTATTTTATAAAAATTGAAGTTATTAATAAATAGACTAATAAATAAAAAATTGAAGTTTTATAAAATGTTAAACGATGTCGCCATTGAAGTTGAAAATAATAACAATAATAATGATGTAGGGTTTGTGGTATTGACTGTTATTCCGGAAGTCAGGATATTGATTAGAAATGTAAATTTTGTATTTTGATAAATCATGGTATTGATTGTATATTCATGTATTACGTATATTAAATTATGAAAGTTGTTTATACCCGGAAGTTTATTCTGAAAACTACAAACGAGCAATTAAACCAACCAAAATGCGTCAAACAATTTTTTTATTGGAAATCAATAAAAACACTTAAAAATGAATTTAAAAAAATTAAAATAAATTATTTAAAAAAAACCTCAAAGCACCGAGCTATGGCCATAGCTTAGCGCTTTGGGATTAAAAAATCATCAAAGCACCAAACTATGGCCATAGCTCATCACAAAATCCAACAACAATCTCAAAAAAAAAAAAAAAAAAAAAAACAACCCAACCCCAATCCCAAGACCTGCAATGATTGTGTCAGCATCGTACTTCAAAGCACCGAGCTATGGCCATAGCTCGATGCTTTGAGTGGGTGAAAATAGACAAATGGGAGGTGGGAATATCAAGACCCAAGTGACTATTCAAATCACTCCGCTATAAATATATAGTTAATAAAGTTGATGAGGACCGGCCTATAGAAAAATCACAAAAGACACAACGGCCTATAAAATTATATCACCAAAGATTTTTTCACCTATAAGGAATTGACAACTTTTTCCATTTATACTCTTAGAGCGCATTCTTTAAAAAAATATCTTAAGTAACCTAAGTAAATAAAGTTGAGAAACTATACAATATATATCTACCTTAATGTGAGAAGTGTAGGAAGCCAACACAGCTTGACAAGCGTAAACCATAGTTGACTCTAACTAACTCAATCCTGATTAATTAAAAAGGTAAAAGAGTAATGTTCCTTCAAATAGTTTATTAATCCGACATTACAACAACTGTTACATCTACTCCTCCCTCTATTATTATTATTATTATTATTATTATTATTATTATTATTATTATTATTATTATATTTGAATTAAACGTTTATTTTAACTTCATCGATCGAGATCTGATCGGAGATGTGGAAAGGATGGTGGGAAGCTAGCCGTGAAAGTGGTGTGTTGTGTAGATCTACGTCTAAAGTTAACTTCGTTCGGTCGTCGCTCATCATCTTCTTCCGGCCACAAAACCGCCATCGAAGGTGGCGAAGCGCAGAATGTGAACCACAGGATCTGAGTTTTTTGAAAGAGTTTCCGGATAACCGTCGGAGCTGGAGTCCGTCGATGAATTCTGAAGATTTTTCGGTGACTAGTTTTACAGTGCATCTGTTTGATTTTATTAATTTCTTTGGGATTATTGATGTGACATAATACCTTGTATTTTGGGATTAAGATTCTTTTGTGGAATGATGAAGCAGATTTTCGACAGTTTGCAGAGGAAGAAGCCAGAATCAATCACACAGATGACATTTTCTTGTACAGTACATTTGTTTGATTTCGTTTAAATTATGTATATCATTTGGGATGATGAAGTGAGGTGGTATGTGTGGTTTACGGATTAATCTTTGATGATGAAGAACATAAGCTAGAGATTGACGCCATTGGAGAGGAAGAGACCATTTAAATGTGCGTTTAATTTTGTTAAAGGCGCGTTTAAATTTGTTAAAGGTGCGTTTCAATTTTTTCCAATTTTTTCAAATGTGCGTTTTCAATTTTTTCAAAGGTGCGCTTGTTTTTTTTATAACGTGCGTTTAAAGAACATACAACATGCGTTTATAATAATGAACGTGCGTATGTTTGTCAGACACAAATTTACAACGTGCGTTTAAAGAATATATAACATGCGTTTAAAGATTGTACAACGTGCTTTTAAAGAATATACAAGTGCGTTTAAAGAATAATGAATGTGCGTTTATAATAATGAACATACATGTACATGCGTTTTACACCCTCTATTATCACCATCTTCTTCATTTTCTTCTGCAACACCTGTTAACCTAATTGTTTTAGGTTAAACCGCTCTTCATGAAATATAATCAAAAGTATTTCGCAACAATAACGAGTGTTTATTCATTTATTCTTCTTCTTTTAACATTCAGCATATGCTCTGTTTTTTATTTATTTTTTGATTCAAACTCTGTTATAACGTTTAATCGACTTTTTATTTGTTTCTTCGATTTTGTAATATCAAAAAATGTTTAATCGATTTAAAATCCTATAAATTAATCTTCGGTTAACTCTCTGTTGAAAAAAAAATTATGTACGCTTTTTCCTAATTTACCCTTGATTAGATTAACCCAAATATAATTAGGGTTGTTAATTACCATCATGCCACCGTTCGGTTCGTTTGCAGCCCTATAATATCACGTGTTATTTATATAATAAATTAAGAATATATGATTAAAATATGTTCAAATTGACAAATTGAATAGGAGAGAAATCATTATTAATTAATTTAAAAGCCAATTCATCATACTGCTAGAAAAAAATTTAAACACTGAGTTGCTTTGGGTCACTAAGTTGACTAAGCATAGTGAACGACAATATCAAGAAGGCAAACGCTGAGTTGCTTCGGGTCACATAGCATCGTCATATGATCAACATGTTTCAGTTCTTTTACCACTTCGACCGGATTATTATTAATCATCCAATGCTGAAATTCTTTCTTGATCGCGTTATCTTCATCGCAAACAACATACGTGCGTCTTACGGATCCAAATCCTCCCTTTGTAAATAGTTTTTGCTTAGTTAGATCTTTCAGAAATAATGAAGAAGGCCTAATCAACGTTTTCCCTAATTCACGATCCTGTATTTATATAGAATCATATTGTTAATAAATAATTAGAACTACTTAGTAGAATCCATTTCATAGCAGAGTTTTTATAGGGTCCTGGTAGAACAATAGTGTTACTCAAGAGGATTTTCATTTTATACTTGATCTGTATATAACCTATATATAAGGGATGGTTCATTTCAGAAGAGGTTTTAATGCGAGAAGTGCAAGAAGAAGTTTAATAATTCATTTTTATCATTTTAAAAAAATAAGAATATAAGAAAATTGTTGAAATATGTTGTTTATTCATCTATCTTGAAAATAAAACAAATATATGAAGCAATTTCATTAATTTATATAATCTAAACATATACAAATTTTGTGTAAGAATATTACCTACGCATAATATAACACATGTGTAGAAAAAATGTTAAACCTTAAAAAAACATTTGATTGCATTAATTTAATGAGTTTTTTATATATAACATAAACAATGATATAAAAAAAAGTTTTAAGTTCAAAAATATATGAACCATTACTAATAAAAAGTAAGATTTAAGTTTCTTCTCGCACTTCCCGCACTAAAACACCCTTATGAAAATAACCTAACACACACACACATACACACAAACACACACACACACACATATATATATATATATATATATATATATATATATATATATATATATATATATATATATATGATATTTAGGGTGCGGGGTCAAATGACCCAAAGACCTTGTTATGTTTTATATATAACGTCGGTAAACTTCCTTGAAAAAGATCAATTCAAATTAAAAAGTAATAAAAAATAAGTATATATCGAACTCAATCTAAATATATAAATATGTTAATATTTCAAAGCATGAAACCTTACGTGGCACTCAAAGAGGCCACCCCCTATGAGTGTGTCATGTGGTATTCTTCTTATTTTCAACCAAAAGTCTCTTTCTATTTCATGTTTCCCTCACGATTTTTAAACATTAATAACTATATATACGAGATTTTTTTTAAAAAAATACATCAAATTAATGAACGTTTTATTATCTTCCCAAGAGTACCGTAGTGCTATACAAAAACCTGGAAAAAAATCAATTTTTTTGTTCATTTTTGTTCATATAGGAAAAAAATACGATGTGTTCAGGTAATTCATTAATAATGTCTAGGTAAGATACTAATCATGTTCAAACTACGAATTCTATTTTCATCAAGAGCATAATAGGTTAAAACCATTTCTTTTCAAAAAAATGTCACACCTTCAAGACTACTGCCACAATCACGCCCTGCAATAGTTGTTTCCAGCTCTGCTCCTCATCCAAACATACATCTTCCTTTTAATATACATTTTCATTCGTATTCACATGATTAAAATTGTTGTTTTCTTCATATTATAATACATTAATTTCTATGTTACATCATAACACATATTTTATCACATCACATTAGATTTATCTATCCCGAAAAGCTTCCGTGATATAATCTAGTTAATTTATCAAGTAGTTGTGTTATTCTTTCTAAATGGTTGAGCTATGTATACCTAAAAATGTCACTGTATCTAGCTTTCGAGCTAAAAGACATTCAAGCACCATTAAAAAAATATTACCTACCTTGGTAAAAAAAAAAAAAAAAACAAAAACCCTTGAGTCTAGCACTAACCTCATCGGAGCAAAGTTGATAGAGGCTGGAGGACAGAAACTTGGGGCCAAAAAACATCGAAAATTCAGAATTAGTTTCACTGTTGTATGGCAAGAACTTTGTGTCTAACCAAGCTTCTGCTGGAGTGATTTCATTGTACTTGCAGAATAAAGAGAAAGAGAGTTATTTAAGATAGAAATGTTAAAGAAAAAAAGGTAACTAACATCGAAATAATTAATAATAACCTGGTCTATAACATAAGAAGATTTATGATCTGAATCCGGCATAAAGGCAGTTAGAAAGACCGCGACTGAGACTTTTTGGGGGAACTTTTCCATGGCGAGGGCGATGTTCATGCCACCGAGGCTATGACCAACAAGCACAACCTTCTCCTCAGTTGGAATGGTGGCCATGAATTCCAACAATGGTTTTGTGTAATCAGCAAGTGTAGTCACGTCCTGTATAGATTGGGTATTGATGCCTGATGCGGCTAGATCAAAGGCGGATACGCGGTGTCCAGCGGCTTCTAGAAGGGGTTTAAGCTTGAACCAGCACCAGGCTCCATGGCATGCACCATGTACCAGGACGAAATGGGTTTGTTGATCATTTGTGTGGATCATTTTTACTTTGTGTTGGTGTTTGTTTTGGTTGTGGGTTATTTATAAGGTTGGTGTTTGTTGGTTGGGGGTTATTTATAAGGAGAAATTGAGTATAAAGTTACCTAACGATTTATAATAATTTCAAAGATATTGTATTATATTATATGGAGTATATTGTATTATATCATCAATAATTTGGATAATAAGTTATGAATATAGTAGCCAGCTTTATTGTATCATTGGAATTTTCATAAATATATATTATTTGTATTTTGATTTTTGACTCGTATACTAGAAATAAATTTACATAAAGACACTATATGAAAGAAAAAGCCATATATATATATCAGCACATGCTTTATTTCTCTAAGCATTTACTATAGCTAATCAATCAAGTCATTTTCTTGGATTGTTTTTTCCTCCAAAAATTGTCTTAAAAATATGTACCAAAAATTCAATGCTGGTATGTAAAATATTTAAGATAATGGATATATTTTATTTACAATCTATTTAAAAAAAGTTAATTAGACAAATGGTCAATGTGGTGTAATCTTCCGTTCTCCAACCAATTTCATTGTCGAACAATCAAAGTTAAAGATCATCTATATACCTATGAATGTTTCAATAAGCTTAATCAACGGCTTCTCATGACGTCTTCGAATGAAACTCTTTGTAATATGATATAACGCTTCATATAACTCATACACCTAATGGCATAGGTTTGCTTGATAGTTTGGGTCTCCATTAATCCTACATCTTGCTAATATTGGAAAACTGAACACCACAGAAAAGTCACCAAGTTCCGTGTGGGGGGGGGGGGGGGACACGACACTAATCAGAATTGTAATGAAACAAACGAATGACAACTGATTTGTAATGATAAATGGTTTCGGACAGAAATGCTTTGATAGAAAGATTATGAGTTTACAAGGATAATAGGATTGTTTGTGTACAATCTTGATAAAGAATAAATGAAACTATTTAATCCTATATATATGTTTTCAATCGGTGTGTTCATCACAGTTATGTTCGAAACAGTTTAATGTTTCTGTCATGTCTGTTTAACTGCCACCGGTTGGAATTTGAGCGCCAATCAACCGAACATAACTGTAAGGGGTAATTTGGTCTTTTCACAGCCTTGTCCCGCCTTATGTTGATATATATGCTGCTGTTTCTCCTTGTTTATTTGACCCATTAAGCTTCTTGATCAAGTGCAGCCTTCGGATCAGATTTGTTGCAGTGCTTTGTTCATCCAACTTGACCCACATGCAAACCTTTTGTGACACCCGGCATGTTCGGCTTAAACATAATAGTAACATCTAAGTCTACCTTAGCGAGAAACGTTTATAAACAAACTTAACTGGGTTAGTTGAGTCGGGTCAGATTAGGATTGTCCAGGGTTCAATGATCTGGAGGATCATTGGGAGTCGTTTTGGGAATACATTAGTACCGGGTTCCGTTGTTGGTGACATTACATGAACTAATTAAGTATATATGTAGATTATGGGTCGTGCGGTGGATTGTATGCTATACTTGCTTAAACAATGTACAAATGATTATACGTGCCTAAATATGCTAAACATAGACTATGGGTGCATGCTTATGTGTTAAGATGTGTTAGAATGCGTTAAACACGACAAACTGGGAAAAGGTTAACATGTGTTAAAAAGTGCTGTTAACATGTGTTAAAAAGTGCTGATGACCTGAATGTGGAAATAGTGGGCGAACGTGGACATGGAACTTGAAAAATGGGCGAACGTAGAAACAAAGTGGGCGAATGTGGAAAAGTTCCACATTCGACCATTACAAGTGGGCGAATGTGGAAAAGTTCCACATTCGACCACATAAAAGGGGCGAACCTGGACTGGGTATAAATACCATCCTTAGCCATTTTTCACCATTTCACAAACCCTAAACGCCTCCAAACACTCTCTATCAGCTATTATCATTGGGGAAGGAGTTTTTGAGCTTGTTTTTCATAACCTAACTCTCTAAATCATTACAAGTGAAGATCTAAGGTGTGTTCTTCATTTCAAATCCTTTTTAAACAATTTTGACTTGTTTTAATCTAAACCCCAAGGGTCCAGATCTGATATCAACATGTTTTATGGGTAAAAACCTTCCTAATATCTTTCTAAATAAAACCTATTCATAAACAATGAGTTTTTATGCAAACTAAACATGTGTTAATATGATATTATGCATTGTTTGATGATTACTTGTTGTATAGATGATATGATAACAACCTAGGGCTGTTATTAATGATGGGTTATGATTGAAACATGTTACCTTTGATTGTTGATGGTGTTTTGTCGATTAAAGGAATCTTTGTTAGATTTAGGGCTTGTTTTTGGATAATAATGATAGAGTTAGGATAAGGGTTTCTTGTTCATGATGATTTGATGATGATGAGCTGATTATTGATTGATTTCAGAAGTTTCCTAATTGGGTAATATTTTCATGCATGATGATGTGACATCTCCATAATTTACTATTTTAGGAAACTTGTAAAAACGGATAGATTTTGGGGTAAAATTTGTAGGGTTTCGTAGGAATATATTAATGATGCTTGACTGCTGTAACTCATGATGTTTCGTGATGTTTTCGGATGTTTTTGGACGCGTTTTTGAGTAAACAACACAGCAGGGTCGAACCTGGAACACCTTCGGCCAGTCGAATGGGCGAAGGTGGGTTCCAGGGGTCGAACCTGGAAACTTGAGGGGCGAATGAACCACAAGTGGGCGAAGGTGGAAGAAAAAGGGGCGAAGGTGGAAGTTTGAACCCACATTCGACCAATCCAAGTCACCTTCGACCACTTACCATTACATTCGACCCTACGTTAACAAAAATGAGATTTTTGATACAAACTAAGTGTTTTATGCTTGAACCTTGCATGTAACCTATGTGTACTTGATTAGTTAGGGTAATGGGTCACCAACGGGATGTCGGGTCGGTCTAGTGTGTCGGTTGAACATTTAAACACGTTTTAAAACATACTTGGTTATGATCTGGACAATCGGGGACTAGATAACCTTATGGTTATTAGTCGGAACACTTATGTGAACATTTTGATAGATCTCCGGTAGAGGGATTGTCAAGGGCTAAACATCTTTACACATATTTGAGGAACGCTATCTAAGGTGAGTTCACGGCCCCACATTTTACAGTTTTTGCTTTCGGGGTGAGAAACATGCTTACAAACTCTTTTATGACTTATGACTTGTTAAACTCTTATGGCTCATGACTCCTTATCACGTTATACTATGGCTTACTTATCTTACTATACGGTTCATCGAAAATCCCTTGAAACCACTAACATGGGTATATGGCGGGGAAATATGGATAGCGCTATTGGGGACTGACAAACCCCACTCGACGGCTGGAGGCCGGGCGGGTGCATATTGTCTCTAACAAAACAAGGTCTACCGGCGATGACGGTAGCCCATAGGAAACAAAGGGTAACACACGGCTCAGTCAGTAATGGTTTCACCCGTATGAGTATCTCATTCTGCGCCTAGCTAGCGTTCTCATAAGCATAGTAGTAATTGTGATGGTAACGGTTTTCGAAGGATCACTTTAAACGTTTAATTAAAACCTGTGAACTCACCAGCATTATATGTTGACTCTTTTAGCATGTTTTTCTCAGGTCGCTAAGGTAGTAGCTGTCGGATAGGCGCACGAGGTCGCACTGGAGTCGTCTCGCGTCTAGGGTCTCATCTGCATGTTTGGATTTATGAACTTTTAAACTTATGTTTTGTTTCTGCATGACGTTTGTAAACTTTAAATGCTTCCGCACTGTTTGAATGTTGGTTTTAAACCTATGCATGGTTTTTGTTTACGTATGTTTTTACATTTAGACGTCGTTTATTGTGACCGTTGACTTGGATCCTGGTGTGTCACACGCCTCGCGGTAGAACTCCGCAGGTGGAAATTTGAGCGTGTGACAGATTGGTATCAGAGCCACACAGTGTTACATTACCTACCTTATCCTTGGTTATTTCTAGCTTCACTTTATTTTCTTCTTCGGGTTACAGCCGAGGGGACCTATTTATTGACCCTTTTGAGTTAGTTGTATCATTCTGAGATGTGGTTATCGGGTGACTTGAAGTTCTAGCTCGGAGCACGCCTAGGGGACCATGTAGAGCGATTTGTTATTTCGGGTGCACACGAAATCATAAATCGAAATGCATGAAAATCTTGGTGGACTTTGTGTTCAGACTAATGGTCATGCTGGAACCGCATCCTGAGTTCGTTTGGTCACTTGTAGCTTGGTTTGTCAGTGGTACTGAGTGTCTCGTCTCATGTTCTGGCAGAACATGTCTGGTCGCGCTGGTGGACGTGCAGGTGGACGCCGTGGTGGCGGAGGTGGACGCCGTGGTGGGGGTAGAGGTGGTGGTAACATCACTATGACGCACGAGGAGCTCAATGAGATGATGCAGCAACAGTTGGGCGTTGCACTAGCTGCTTTTCAGGCGGCCCAGCAGACTTTCATGGGTGCTGCTGCTCCTCCGGTTCAGGCAGGTGTCGCCTACAAGCGGTTTAAGGATTGTCAGCCTCTCAGCTTCCAGGGTACAGAGGGGGCTGTGGAGTTACTTCGGTGGTTGGAGAAGACGGAGTCGGTGTTCGCTTTATGTGAGACTCCAGTAGTGGATTGGGTGAAGTTTGCTTCGGGGACTTTTGTAGGAGCCGCCTTGACGTGGTGGAACTGCGTCACACAGACACTTGGTCTCGGGGAGGCCAACGCCATGCCTTGGGCGGATTTTGTGCGTAGGTTGAAGGATGAGTATTGCCCGCGTGAGGAGATTAAGAGGTTGGAACAGGAATATGGGAATCTTAAGATGATTGGTTCTGAGGTCGAGGAGTACACGATCAGGCACAACGAGCTAGCAGTGATGTGTCCAGGTTTGTCTACACCGGAGTATAGGAGGATAGAGCAGTATCTTGCGGGTTTGGTGCCAGAGATTGCGGGATTGGTGTCTGCTAGGGATCCTACTACTATGTCAGAGGCTGTACGGTCAGCTACTAAGATGACCAACTTGAAGATTTCTGAGGGTGTCTTGCCTCCTAGGGGCTCTTCTGTGAAGGCGCCGGCTGAGAACAAGAGGAAGTGGGAAAGCGTAGATAAGGGTTCATCGGGGACTCAGCGACAACCGGCAGCGAAGAAGGCTGAAGCTTCGGGGTCAGCATCGGACCAGAAACAGGGGGTCTATGCTGGGAAAAGCCCTAAGTGTGGACGTTGTGGGTTTCATCACTATGGTACTTGTGAGAGTTTTCGCTGTGAGCGTTGTCAGAAGCCGGGGCATTTTGCCAAGGATTGTAGGGTCAACCTTTCCAGGACGACTCAGACTACTGCTATTACTACCCCTGCTCCACAGGGGAATCAGGGTTGCTATCATTGTGGAGAAGCGGGGCACTTCAAGCGAAGCTGTCCCAAGTTGAATCAAGGGGGCACAGGGACTGCAGGGAAGGATGGAGACAATGAAGGCGGTGGCCGGCTTACTCGTGCTCATGCTTATGTGATCGGTGCTAGGGAGAACCAGGTGGACCCAGACACTGTTACCCGTACGTATTCTCTCTTATCTCTTGTTACGCTTTGGTTACACTTTTATCCGCATTGTTGTGCGTTCGTGCTTTCGGGTGTTTTCTTTGTGGTTTGGTCACTGTTTCTCATTCTTTGGGTCGATGAGGGTCCTTTGGGGATGCTAGTTGGACGGTACCGGTGGGTTAGTTATACCGATCATAGTAGTCTCCAGTAGGCTTTCATCGGGGGTCTCTTGTCTCATACTCGCATTTGGGGAAAGTGGTTTCCCGGTTGTTACTGGCACGTTTGATTCATGACCTTCACTTGTTGTATTTTGGGGAAATGTTACGTGGGCACAGAGGTCGACACTCATTACTGTTGAAACCGAAAGAATCTCGGGACGAGATTCCTTTCAACAGGGGGATGATGTGACGACCCGAAAAATTTTTCTTCTTATTTGTTTTCCCTCCTCGACTTCTGGAAATTTTCGGGACGAAAATTCTTTCAACGTGGGGATGATGTGACACCCGGCATGTTCGGCTTAAACATAATAGTAACATCTAAGTCTACCTTAGCGAGAAACGTTTATAAACAAACTTAACTGGGTTAGTTGAGTCGGGTCAGATTAGGATTGTCCAGGGTTCAATGATCTGGAGGATCATTGGGAGTCGTTTTGGGAATACATTAGTACCGGGTTCCGTTGTTGGTGACATTACATGAACTAATTAAGTATATATGTAGATTATGGGTCGTGCGGTGGATTGTATGCTTATACTTGCTTAAACGATGTACAAATGATTATACGTGCCTAAATATGCTAAACATAGACTATGGGTGCATGCTTATGTGTTAAGATGTGTTAGAATGCGTTAAACACGACAAACTGGGAAAAGGTTAACATGTGTTAAAAAGTGCTGTTAACATGTGTTAAAAAGTGCTGATGACCTGAATGTGGAAATAGTGGGCGAACGTGGAAATGGAACTTGAAAAATGGGCGAACGTAGAAACAAAGTGGGCGAATGTGGAAAAGTTCCACATTCGACCACATAAAAGGGGCGAACCTGGACTGGGTATAAATACCATCCTTAGCCATTTTTCACCATTTCACAAACCCTAAACGCCTCCAAACACTCTCTATCAGCTATTATCATTGGGGAAGGAGTTTTTGAGCTTGTTTTTCATAACCTAACTCTCTAAATCATTACAAGTGAAGATCTAAGGTGTGTTCTTCATTTCAAATCCTTTTTAAACAATTTTGACTTGTTTTAATCTAAACCCCAAGGGTCCAGATCTGATATCAACATGTTTTATGGGTAAAAACCTTCCTAATATCTTTCTAAATAAAACCTATTCATAAACAATGAGTTTTTATGCAAACTAAACATGTGTTAATATGATATTATGCATTGTTTGATGATTACTTGTTGTATAGATGATATGATAACAACCTAGGGCTGTTATTAATGATGGGTTATGATTGAAACATGTTACCTTTGATTGTTGATGGTGTTTTGTCGATTAAAGGAATCTTTGTTAGATTTAGGGCTTGTTTTTGGATAATAATGATAGAGTTAGGATAAGGGTTTCTTGTTCATGATGATTTGATGATGATGAGCTGATTATTGATTGATTTCAGAAGTTTCCTAATTGGGTAATATTTTCATGCATGATGATGTGACATCTCCATAATTTACTATTTTAGGAAACTTGTAAAAACGGATAGATTTTGGGGTAAAATTTGTAGGGTTTCGTAGGAATATATTAATGATGCTTGACTGCTGTAACTCATGATGTTTCGTGATGTTTTCGGATGTTTTTGGACGCGTTTTTGAGTAAACAACACAGCAGGGTCGAACCTGGAACACCTTCGGCCAGTCGAATGGGCGAAGGTGGGTTCCAGGGGTCGAACCTGGAAACTTGAGGGGCGAATGAACCACAAGTGGGCGAAGGTGGAAGAAAAAGGGGCGAAGGTGGAAGTTTGAACCCACATTCGACCAATCCAAGTCACCTTCGACCACTTACCATTACATTCGACCCTACGTTAACAAAAATGAGATTTTTGATACAAACTAAGTGTTTTATGCTTGAACCTTGCATGTAACCTATGTGTACTTGATTAGTTAGGGTAATGGGTCACCAACGGGATGTCGGGTCGGTCTAGTGTGTCGGTTGAACATTTAAACACGTTTTAAAACATACTTGGTTATGATCTGGACAATCGGGGACTAGATAACCTTATGGTTATTAGTCGGAACACTTATGTGAACATTTTGATAGATCTCCGGTAGAGGGATTGTCAAGGGCTAAACATCTTTACACATATTTGAGGAACGCTATCTAAGGTGAGTTCACGGCCCCACATTTTACAGTTTTTGCTTTCGGGGTGAGAAACATGCTTACAAACTCTTTTATGACTTATGACTTGTTAAACTCTTATGGCTCATGACTCCTTATCACGTTATACTATGGCTTACTTATCTTACTATACGGTTCATCGAAAATCCCTTGAAACCACTAACATGGGTATATGGCGGGGAAATATGGATAGCGCTATTGGGGACTGACAAACCCCACTCGACGGCTGGAGGCCGGGCGGGTGCATATTGTCTCTAACAAAACAAGGTCTACCGGCGATGACGGTAGCCCATAGGAAACAAAGGGTAACACACGGCTCAGTCAGTAATGGTTTCACCCGTATGAGTATCTCATTCTGCGCCTAGCTAGCGTTCTCATAAGCATAGTAGTAATTGTGATGGTAACGGTTTTCGAAGGATCACTTTAAACGTTTAATTAAAACCTGTGAACTCACCAGCATTATATGTTGACTCTTTTAGCATGTTTTTCTCAGGTCGCTAAGGTAGTAGCTGTCGGATAGGCGCACGAGGTCGCACTGGAGTCGTCTCGCGTCTAGGGTCTCATCTGCATGTTTGGATTTATGAACTTTTAAACTTATGTTTTGTTTCTGCATGACGTTTGTAAACTTTAAATGCTTCCGCACTGTTTGAATGTTGGTTTTAAACCTATGCATGGTTTTTGTTTACGTATGTTTTTACATTTAGACGTCGTTTATTGTGACCGTTGACTTGGATCCTGGTGTGTCACACGCCTCGCGGTAGAACTCCGCAGGTGGAAATTTGAGCGTGTGACACCTTTCTCATCTATTCTAATATATCTAACAACTAAACTTATATCTAATGTTTAACATACTAATATAATCATACAAACATAAATACAGAAAATACATGTTCAAATATTCATACTAAACGTAAATCATAGAGCTATATTTACTAGTTTAACAGGTAAGCTCTTATTAACATGTAGTCTAGTGTATATAAACACACTAAGGTCCGCATCTAATCTCATTTGTTCTTTATAGTGATTTACTTGAAAACATCAGTTTAAACCTCAATATCTATAAGTGAGATCATAGGACTTATAATTATATACTATGTATTTAAAATTCTACCATTTTGATTTATTTTTTACTTGAAGTACCACACAACAACCCGGATCCATTTTAGTCCTAGCTAACCCAAATCAAAACAATATTTCCTTTAAAATCACATGTTTTGATCCAACATTCGTATAATCATTACATAAACATACTTAGAGAATTCACATTTGGTTCTTTATATTTTTGTGAGTGAAATATCCATCCATCCATCCATCCATCCATCCATCCATCCATCCATCCATACATACATACATACATACATACATACATACATACATACATACATACATACATATATATATATATACATATATATATATATATATATATAGGGTAGGGATCATACGAGAACCAACTTTATTGTGAGAACCATGAGAACCAATGTGAACATGGGGCAATTTTGTAAATATGATAAAGAAATAAAAAGAAGGAAACAAATAAATACATAATTTCATCTTCCTCGTCCCTTTATCATCATTTTCTTCATCCCTTTATCAGCCAAACCCTATAATTCTTCATCTCCACCATTAATCGACCCCTGCAACCACCGTATTTAACCACCAAATCATCACCACACCACCACCAAATCGTATTATTCAATTAGGTTAACGAGATCTTCATCACAGGTGACGGATACGAGAACCAATATTTAGCTATATGTTAATAAATTAATTTATATTTGAAAACAAGAAGCTATTATAATGCTAACGTTGTCTGTAATCGATCTATCTATTCATAATTTGCAGAGAATTAGGAATCGTATTCTTTTGTTCACCCATAGCCTCACCAAGCAAAACCACCGGCTCGCACCCATCGTTTAGTATTTTTTTTTTTTAAAACCATATGACCTTTCAGTAAACAAAAAACAAAATCATTTACCTATAAAAGGTAAATGATATCAATTAATAAAAAACAACTAGTGGTTTGTGGATTTGGGTAGATGTTAATGATGGCTTTGTTTTAAATGGGTGATTGGGTTTCAGGCATCTTTGTTGATTAGTTTTTGCTGCTTGTTTTGTGTAGATAGTGTTCGGCTTTTAGTTGGTTTATAATATCTTGTCATTGTAATATGGGATAGGAGATAAGGTATTATGATGAAGTTTGGAGTTTAACCGACGAGACACAAAAAGGTGTGGAATGATCATACTTAGAGTTAGACTTGTTATGAGATGAATATTATTGAAAACAACATCAAAGGGTATGATGTATTGGTAACGGTTCTTTATGTTTAGAATTTTGTAAAAACGTATGCGAGTGGAGGACATTAGGATTTTAGGGATACTTATTGAGTTTAAGTTTATAAGAGTATAAGACTTAAGGCGTTTTGATTACTTGACTTGGTTTTAAAACGCGGTGCAACATAATCGAGTCATATGTGTATTTTTTTTTTAAAAACAAGATCTATTTAAAAAAAAAAATAGATCTTGTTGTTTGATTAAATTAGTTTACACAATAAGGTTGTGTGATGACGTGTCCTTGGGAATTAGAGAATAAAAGAACAAGGTAGGAAGTATCGGTGTGTGTTAGATACAGGGAACATTGTTTCTCGTCTAGTTTCTTACTTGGAAACGAAAGGGGCAACTTCAGTTTCCATGTGCACTATTCTTGATAAACTAGCGAGAAGAAAGGTTCATTTTGAGCTATTGGGTGACGGCAAGTTCTATAGGGATAAACGGCCGTTTTAACAAAGATTAATTTAGTTCATAAGACATGTCTGTACTTGGTATAATTGATTGCATATAACTGGTCCATGGTTGTTAAAAAAATACTAACAACTTGTTAATGCACATGTGCAAAACGTAGTTTTTAATGTTAAAAAGTAATGTTAAAGCACAGAATGTTATAATTAATTTAGTAACAATAATGCACACTTGCATATGTTTTGTTGTAATTCACAATGTAATGATGTTGCACATGTGCATTCGGGTTGAAATATCGGTATTCTTATGCGTTTTTATTGATTGTAGATAAGAGATGGGGAAAACATCAAAGAAAGTAACATTTGTATTACAATCGAGGGATAAAGGAACAAAAAGGTTACCGGATGCAAATGAGATAACGACACGAATGTTGATCAGAAAGTTGAATCAGGTTGGCATTATATATTTAGTCAGGATATACTTGGTATTCCCTTGTTCCCTGTATTAGTTATGTTCTTTATTTATCGTATAGAAGAAACTAATCGAACACCATTTGATCTCCAAGAATCGGAAGCTGATAATGTAATGGATGTTTATCAAGAAGTTGAATCAGGCTGTTATTATGTATTAAGTACATTTATATAGAAATGCACATGTGCATATGTGTAGTTTTATCTTTTGAAATATTAAATGTTTGATGTTTACTCACACAAAATAACATATGTGCATATTTGGAATTAAAAAGGAATGTTCAAACGATGTCAAACAAGCGGAAACATATTGAAACGGCGAATAATGATGGTATGTTGATTTGCGCAATGTTTAACATATATTGTTGATTATGAACATGTGCAAGTACAATAAAGAAAAAAACATCAAAGCGTGTTAAAACGGTGGTAATGAAGTCAACTCAAAAGAAGGTTATGAAAAAAGCAAATTGGCATTTGAAACAAACACGCGTTACACCACATCAACTTTGGTTGGGGACAAGGAAATTGTCAAACAAACAAGGAATTTGTATAACATTTTGTGTAATGTATGTTTGGTTTAACATTTTGTTATGTTGGTGAACGTGAGGTTGTGAGATAATTAGAATTTTGTATGTAGGTAGTTAACATATAGTTGGTTTGTAATATGGATATTTTGTTTGTTATCGTTTGTTTTATTGAGTTAATACGTTTGGTAGAGACTACATGTAGTTGTAAGATAAAAACAAATTGGTATAAAAACTTTGTTATTTGAAGGATGATGCATGCATATATGTATGCCCGAAAGTTAAACCACTAAAAAATCTAACAATATTAGTGAAATGCACATGTGCATGCAGTACACATGCTTATTTTATAGGTCTTATATAGAGGTGTTTCAAGTTTATTCATGTTTGTTGTCATACATATGTTTTATTTTCAATTTATGTTATAATATACATGACTAAACATTTGACGAGTTCGAGTGTATTTTATATCTCACTTTGCGTTCATTTAATGACCATTAAATAGAATTTGTGACCCCTTATATATCTGTATCGCGTCCATTTTATAATCATTTAGGTATGGTAATTGACAATTCATTCAAAAGTGTGATTTAATAGTGAAATGCACATGTGCATACGGTGTATTTCTGTATATATAACAGCGAAATGCACATGTGCATCAGGGATCGATGACGTCATATGACGTCACAACAGCCGTTTATTTATTTATTTTTATTTTTTTTCGAATTAATAATGAAAAATAATCATTTTGGTGTTTTTACTTTTTTTTATTTTTTATTTATTTAGGTTATATAATTTTTTTTTATTTTTTGATGGAGGGGTTTTTGTAGACACCCTTCATATTTACAAAAATGCCACCTGTTCACACTGGTTCTTTGGTTCTCTCCCTAAATGGTGGTTCTCAAAAGATCCAAATCCTATATATATATATATATAGGGTAAGGTTCCTATAGGAAAATTGATTTGTGTAGGAAGTGTTTTCAACCATTGGATTTAGAAATGAATGGTTGAGATTAAAAGTTTGGGTTTGTTAAGATTCTACTAATTATATTTTAATAATTAAGGGTAGGATGATCCAATATGTGTTTTAAATGAGGGTAGTAATGTCATTTCTTGTATTTTGATATAGAAACCATTTGACTCTCACCCTTAAATCATGCCCCCTTTCTTTCTCATCTTAATTTTAATTTTAAATATTATTAGTGATTATAATCTATTTCATACATTCAAACTTGTTCATCTTCCAAAAAGAAAAAAACAAATAGAACCACACAACTTTCTTTGCACGGTTATTCTTCATCTTCTATAATAGTGGGTTTAAAGTAATAGTGTTTTGTTTTTTTCTTTTTTTTTTTTTGCTGATCTAACCGAATAATAGTGTTTGTTTTTACTAAACATGATTCGTATCTGTTAAAACACTTCTACTGTTTTAAAACACTTCTATTGTGTTTAGTTTCAATATAAAACACTTTTTGCCATGACTTGAATAATCGAAAATATGATAGAGATGATTATATGTTTGAAGAATCGAACAAGTTTTTGGGTATTGATCAACTTATTTAATATGGATATCTTATGATTCTTATGAAAAATAATGAATAATTAGTTAATTTAGGATGATTAATCTTCATAAATATCTAGATGTTAGTTGCCAATTTCGTGGGTTTGTAATAATAAAAAAATGGACAAAAATTCTATAATGCCCTTCATCTAAAGATTTAATCAGATTTGATCTAATGGTTGAAAATACTTCCTACACTTCCTACACAAAAGAATTTTCCTACCGGATCCTCTACCTATATATATATATATATATATATATATATATATATATATATATATATATATAGGGGATGGTTAAATAGAAAACTCATTTTATTGAGAGAACTTGAGAACTTTAAATTACATATGTGCAATATATCATATGTTACACATGTGTAATATATATTACACATATGCAATATATGATATATTACACATGTGTAACATATGATTTATTGCACATGTGTAACATATGATATATTACGTATGTGCAATATATGATATATTGAGTGTATTACATATGTGTAATATATATTGCACATGTGTAACATATGATATATTGCACATATGCAACATATGCAATAATAATATATTAAGCAAGTGTAATATACAACATAGGATATATTACATATGTGTAATATAGAGTTCTCGAGTTCTCTCCCTAACTATGAGTTCTCAATTGAACTTTCCCCTTATATATATATATATATATATATATATATATATATATATATATTGGGTAGGCTTCCTGTAGAAAACTGTTTTTTTTTTGTAGGAATGGTAGGAAGTGTTTTGATCCATTAGATCTAGAAATTGATGGTTGAGATTAAAAACCTATATGTATTTAATTTTTAATTAATTGTTTATAGTAGTTGAGGGCAAGATGGTACAATTAGTGTTTTATTTGAGGGCAATATGGTAATTGTGTGTGTTTTATTTGGAGAAAACTAGTTTCTCTCTCCTATTAATTTTGAAACCATTCTCATATTTTCTTAATTAATGAACTCTAGTTTTTCTTTCATACTAGTTTCAAAACACTTCTACTATTTTAAAACACTTTTACTGTTTTAAAACATTTCTACTATGTTTAGTTTTAACATCAAATGTGTTCAACTTTAAAACACTTCTACTGTAGTTATGTTTTTTGTTTAGACCTCTACCTCTTCAAAACACTCAACCCGGGGGACCTTTACAAAAACACTACTGATGTTGACATCTTAGAAAAAAACCCAATAAACTATAAAACACTACTTATTTGTATAAAACACTACTTATTCGTATTAAACACTACTTATTCGTATTAAACACTACTTATTCGTATAAGCACTATTTATTCATACATGTTAACAAAACAGCCTATAAATATTGTTTTGGTAAGAATTTAAACACGGCTATTGTATCACGTCTAAATCTTGTTTGGTATCAAACCATTAAGGTAAAAAAATGGTTCTATAAGACTGTACGAACTCATAACATGTTAAAAACACTACTTATTCGTCTAAGACACTTACCATTCGAAGGATCTTGTAAAACTTCTGCCATGGCTTGAAGAACTTGTCCCTTTCTGTGGCGAAATCAGCGAGAACTTGTCCCTTGATTGCGGGTCAGGGCTTATAGTAGACGGTGTGTTCTCCAAGTTCGATGGCCCATTTCACCAGACGACCTGAAAGTTCTGGCTTGTGCAAGACATCGTTGATTTTGTAGTCCATGAGGACATTGATCGGGTGCCCCTGGAAATAGCTGTGCAGTCTTCGAGATGCGTGTACAAGAGCAAGGACTAGCTTTTCCATGATGGTATACCTCGTCTCCGCATCGAGTAGGGTGCGGCTAATGTAGTAAATTGGCGTCTGCACCCCCTTACGATCTACCATGAGGACTGCTCCTACCGCTCGCTCTGTGACGGAGATGTAGAGTGTGAGCGGTTCCTTCGGTATAGGCGCGGTCAGAGTTGGAAGATTCATGAGGCATTGTTTCATTGCTTGAAAAGCTGTTTCCGTGTCCGCTGTCCAGCGGAAGTTGCTCTTTTTATAGGCAATTTTTCAAAGTATCCACGAATGGGAATGACTTTGAAGCGTAGTTGGACAAGAATCGATTCAGGGCCACAAGGCTACCCATCAATGTTTGGACTTTTTTGATTGAGGCGGGGGAGGGCGTTCTTTCGATTGCCTGGACTTTCTCAGGGTTTGGACGAAATCCATCCTGAGTAACAATGACGCCCAAGAATTTACCCTCCTCCATTCCAAAGGAACACTTGCTGGGGTTCTGCTTCATGCGCACCTTGCGCAATTGATTGAAGGTCTGTTGGATGTCCCTGAGCATGTCTCCTTCTTCCTTGCTTTTTATGACGAGGTCATCGGCATACACCTCTAAACGTACGCCTATCTCATTAACAAAAGCGGTGTCCATGAGGCGCTAATACGTGGAACCGACATTCTTTAATTTAAATGGCATTTTTGTATAGCATAATGTACCCATATCAGTGCGGAACGCGGTTTTATCCTCGTCCTCCTTTGCCATCTGTATTTGGTGGTACCCCTTATACGCGTCAAGGAAACATTTGAAGCGATAAGGGGCCAAGGAGTCCACCTTTAGATCAATTTCTGGCAACGGGTAACAATCCTTGGGACGTGCCTTGTTGAGATCCTTGTAATCAACGCACATGTGCCAGCTTCCATTGGCTTTCGCGACCATGACCGGGTTTGTAAGCCAAGATTGGTACCGAATGGGTCGTAGGATGCCCGTGTTGAGCAGCTCGGTGACTTGCTCGTTCATGGCCTTTGTTTTCTCTAGCCCCATGCTTCTTTTCTTTTGTAACACTGGCTCGACTGAGCGATATACATTAAGCCTATGTTCCGCTATTTCCCGCGGAACCCCGAACATGTCCGTTGGTTGCCATGCGAACACGTCCATGTTGTGGATCAGTAATTGCTTTAGACAGTTGCGAATGGGGTCCAAGATTGCATGGCCTATGACAACCGTTTGCTTGGGAAACTTAGGGTTAAGAACCCATTTTTCGGCTCTATGCGGGCATCTGTTTTGACCATCTTTGGCGGCTTAGCGGTTTCCGCCGAGTGGCAATCTTTGTTACCCCGGATGACGGCAACACCGGTCTTGGTTGGGAAACCCACCATTGCGTGGGCGGTAGAGGCATTTGCATTGAAACGCGTGATGCCTTCTCGACCCAATAAGATGTCGTGGTTGGAGTTGGCTGGCAAAACCATAAAGTCGCAAATTTTGGTGCGCTTATGTGTGCCCTCCGACATCGTTAATGGCATGGAAATCATGCCCCAGGGCATGATTGTTTCATGGATGAATCCCGAGATCGGCTCGTTGACAGGGGCAAGCTTTGCCTTGTCTTCATCATCAAGTTGTTGGAAACACTGATCGTACATGATATCAGTGCTACTTCCATCGTCCATGAACATATAACTTGTGCGGTAATGGCCGAAGACGGCGGTGATGACGAGAGGGGCGGTGCAGGATGCTCCGCGGTGGACTTTTGGTAGGAGGACTTCTGCCTCCTTCCAAGAGTCATCATTTAGTGGTGCACGGGCTCGCTTCCTGTGCTGGGCTTTCTTTCCCGGTCTTTTCATGTTGCATTGGTGGCGCGGGATGATGGTGGCGCCTGTGTGTCGTCGCCAGCTTGCCCTTTGGCGGCGCGGTGAACATTCTTAACCAGGTGACCAAGCTTACCGGATTTCAGCACGGTCTCGATCTCCATCATTAAGCTATAGCAGATGTCTGTGAGGTGACCAAAGTCGTTATGGTGTTCACAGAATTTGGATGTGTCCACATTTCTTCTTCTCCCAAGGGGTTTGGGTTCCTTGAGAGTTACTTTCTCCGTCTTGAGGACCTGGGACGGGCTCGTGACTAGCGGGGTCCAGTCGTGGTTTTTCTTGGAGCGACCACATTGTTCCCTTGACTGTTTTCCGCTGATGATGTGGCGGGCGTCGTTGGTGGGGGAATATTTTCCCTCGTCTGTGGAACCGGAGATGCGGTTCCAAACAGATTTGCCCTTGTTTTTATTATTATTATTATTATTATTATTATTATTATTATTATTATTATTATTATAGTGGTGCTACTGCTGGAAGCCGTGCATCTGACTGAAGGACTTTTCAGATAAGGCATATATTTTGACGGAGTGGATGACTTCATCCCAGGACTCTGGGATGCCGTCTTTGCCCGTAAGGCATTTCATGAGTTCCGGGCTGCATACATTGTGAATGAACGCAGCGCGGGTAAGTTCCTCCCCACAACCTATCTGGAGGGCTTCTTTGTTGAAACGAACAATGAAGTCTTCGATAGACTCATGGTCATATCGGCGGCACAAGAGTATGTGCGCCTTATCTCGCTTGTGCTTTCTGAGGTGCGAGAAATGAGTGCCGAACTTGTCGGTGAGATCGTCAAAGTCCGCAATGCTCCCTGCAGGGAGATTGTCGAACCAGACTCTTGCCGCGCCAGTCAGCGTTTGGGAAAAGAGATGGCACCAAACCTAGACTGGCCAGTTAACCGACCTTCCCGCATATTCAAAGTCATGAATGTGGTCGTCTGGGTCGCGCAGGCCATCATACTTGCCGATGCTGCTAGGAAGTTTGGCTTTCCTGGGGATTTCCGCCGTCACTATGCGAGCGACAAACTTTGATTTTTCGTTAAAGGACTTTGGCCGGAAAGGCTTGACCAAGTCGTCGTCCACATCCTTGCGGTGTGGGCTGTCACACCCTCAAATTTCCACGTGCGGAGTTTTACCGCGAGGTGCGTGACAGACCAGGATCCAAGTAAACGGTCACAATAAACGACACTATATGATACGTAAAAAAATGACATAAGCAAACCATTAAGTTTTCATAAATGATCCATTGTTGCAGAAGCGTAAAACTTTATTACAACACGAAATCAAAAGTACGAAAGTCTGGAAATACTAAATGAGATGCACATGAATCCTAGACACCGTGAGACTCCGTGCGCCTATCGAAAGCTGCTACCTTAGCTACCTGAGACAAACATGCTAAAAACGTCAGCAAATAATGCCGGTGAGTTCACAGGTTTTTAATGAATACCGAGTCCAATGAATACTAACTCCCAAATGAATACCCATGATCAATCCAGACCACATGCATGCAAATCATATGAATACCTGTTACTACTGCGATTGAAAAACCATTACTGGACTCGAATACTGTGAATACTGAATACGTGCCCGAATGAATACTGAATACTGAATACTGCATACTAAATACCTAAGAGACAACATGCACCCGTCCGACCTCCAGTCAACGAGTGGGGCCGGTCAAGCCCAAATATTTCTATCCACATTTCCCCCGTTGTGCATCCCCGCACATTCATGGTTCTCCCCGGGACTTCTAAAGATCGCATAGTAATATAATGAATACTTTAAAACATAATGAATACTTGAAAACATAATGAATACTCCAAAACCCAATGAATTCGTGAATACCCAAACATAGTTGACACACCTTTCATGAAAACATAGTTGAAACGCCTTTTATGAAAACATAGTTGACACACGTTTAAAGAACACAACATGTTTTCTCCCCCGAAAATGTAAAACCAGTAAAAGAGTGGGGCCGTGAAACTCACCTTAGAGTGCGTCTTCTTGATAACTAGAGATCCAACCCGTGTACGATACTCCCGACTAATAACAACCTATTAATGAGTTTACATAAGTGTGATGACTACTAACCCGAAGGCTAACTAGTCCCCGATTGTCTAGATCTTGGCTCTATGTGTTAAAAAGTGCTTTTAAACGTTAACCGGACATCCCAGACCGACCCGACATCCCGTTGGTGACCCATTACATCAATTAGTCATGCACATAAAGTTAACACATAAGTTTCACGTATAAAACACTTAGTTTGCATCAAAAATATCATTCCGAACATCAGATGGTCGAATGTGGTTTTTCCCATTTCCACGTTCACCCGTTTGAGCCACGTTTTGTTCCACGTTCGCCCGTTTGAGCCACGTTCGCCCACACGAATGGTCGAAGGAGAGCCATGTTCGCCCGTTTGCATCAGCATTTCATAAAACGCACCAAAACGCATCTAAACGGTCCGAAAACATCACGAAACATCACCAATCACAGTAGTCAACTATCATTAACATATTCCTACAAAACCCTATCAATTTTATCCCAAAATCCATTCGTTTTACAAGTTACCCGAAATAGCAAATTATGGAGATGTCACATCAAACGCATGCAATCTTTACCCAATTAGGAAACTTTCTGAAATCGATCAATAATCAACTTAATATACTCAGATTATCATGAACAAGAAACCCCCAATCATATCCTTATCACTATCATCATGAACAAGCCCTAGATCTAACCCAAAATCCCCAAAATGAACAAAACATCATCAATAATCAATTGTAACCTATCTCAATCATAAATCATCATCAATAACAGTCCTAGATCATTGTTATAACATCTATACAGCAATCAATCATCAAACAATACATAACACTACATAAAATACCATTAACACATGTTAATTTGTATGAAAACTCATTGTTTATGAATAGGTTTTGTTTAGAAAGATATTAGGAAGGTTATTATCCATGAAAACATATTTGAATCAGATCTGGACTCTTAGGGTTTAATAAAAACGAATTGAAATGTTTTAAAAATGATTTAGAATGAAGAACACACCTTAGATCTTTGTGTAGAAGATGTTTGTAGGTTAGATTATAGGAAAACAAGAGCAAAACTCCTTCCCCAATGTTTAAAGTTGCTAGAGAGTGTTTTGAGACGGTTAGGGTTTGTGAAATGGTGAAAAATGACAAAGTTTGGTATTTATACTATATCCACATTCGCCCCTTTCACCTGGTGTACATTCGCCCCTTTGACAAGGGTCGAACCAGGAGTATTGTCCAGGTTCGCCCATTCGTTTGGTCGAACCAGGACTCATGTTTTTCTAGTTTTCCAATTTGTCGTGTTTAACGTTTTTCTAGTTTTCCAATTTGTCGTGTTTAACGCATTTTAATCTTATCATTCATGTCATTTTAAATCATGGTCTTTTAAAGCACATTAGAATTACACATAGTTCATGAAATGGTTTCATTTTGCATTTTACAAACTTGTACAGCATATTTTAAAGGACAAATGTAACCCTTTGTTTTCATATGACATAACCAATATATATATATTTTCGAGAGAAATTTGTAACTAATAATAAGCCTTATAACATTTTTCAAACTCGACTTCTCGTAAACACATGAAAATGTGTATTTACGAAGATTTTGCAAATGAACCTGTTTTGAATCTAAAACACACTTCGATTTCTAAAAATTTATTCTCATGCATCACTAACTATTCTTTCAACAATATCACAAAGTCGAGTAAACTGCGAAAATTTACCTTTTACACTTATATTTTTTTCTTTTTTCAGTTGCAAAACTTTTGGTTTAACAAAAGAATGGACATATCTTTTTATCAGAACGTTGCTAAATGTCTTTTATAGTATAATGCATATATGTAAAATTATTAGATTTTAAACTCACATGCAGTAGGCTATACACCCGTTCCGTGCACATTCATTTGCCGTAAATTTCATTATTTTAATCTTGCACCATTTTTATTCATAGTTATTTCTGACACGTTATTTGTGATTATTATCACATTGCCTATTTGCATTAATTCCACTCGTTTACTTTCATTTTGTGCAATTGTGCGATTTACTCGATTTATGTTATACCATTCTTTCAATCGAAGTTTTATGCTATACTTATGTACTTTGACGCATATTTGGTATGCATATTTTCTTTCCTGTTTTGAGCAAAACCCTGTTATACTATGCATTATTTTGTTTTTCATCATGGCCAATAAACATACTAGTTGATAACTCGTATGAGATCTAAGCCAGTGCCCACGTACGACTCGGATTAGAGTATTTCTTTAATCCGAGGGGAACGGTGTAAATCTCAGAGTCTATCAATATGAGTGTTTAAAGCCAACGATGTAAACAGAAACTACCGGTTAAGGGTGAACCCGAAAGGGAAGAACCTCTAACCATGTCTTATACTTACATGTTATTCACATTACGGTTAAAGGGAAAACCCGGAAGGGAAGAACCTCTAACCATGTCGTGATTGAACATCATTTCATTACAGTGGCTATTACATATTGGTTGCACGCATTTATTTCTTGTTAAGATTATGGAAAAGCATAACACCTTAGTGTAAGGTAAATCGATGATTACGGTCCGGAACGCAATCATGGGTTTACAGGTACATGAGGGTGGTGTGTAATTCTATTTAGGCTATTGGTAGACAATCAGTACGAGTCCAAAGTATCGGGAGTGTGGTGGGTCAGTTGCGGTACACCCTATATATAAGCATAAACGATACTACGGGAACGGACTAGGAGTTTTACCAAGAACCTACCCATTATTACCTCTTCATTAGATCATTGAGTAATAGCTAACATTTTCAATAGGAACGTTCTTGCACGAGCTTTAATTCGCCTTCCTAGAGTCTTTCCCTGGACCATCCACATAGAAAGCACGAACCTTGTATACTCTTACACACTCGATTACTTGGATACTTGTTGCATACTCTAATAACATATAGTCAGAAACTTTTCTAAAGTAGGGGAGACTGCTTCATTAGTACCTCTGCCCCTCACCCGTTACACATTCCCAAAACTTTTCTCAGTTAAACTCTCAACATTCCAACCTCAAATCATCTGTTAAATTTTTTTTTGAAACTTTTACTTTGGGTATTAGACAACTAACTTTAAACTTGTGGGATTATAAATGATGAATTTTCTTTTAAATCTAGTTGCCTTTTACAACGCCTTTTGTTTCATAGTAACCTTCACTTGAAGGAAATTTCGAGACGAAATTATCTAAAGTAGGGGAGACTGTGACATCCGCCCCTTTCACTTTTATCATTTTACAACTTTAGTCCCCTTATTTCTTACATCTACATTTACAGTCTTGTATTCTGTAACATTCGTGATTTTTATTTTAATTACAACTTTAAGACCTAATATGACAAAAAAAAAATATAACAATAAAACTATACTAATCTTTTTGTTAGTATGTATATATATTACAAAAGGGCTATGAATGATGTTCATATTTTTTTTTTAAAAAAATGGATTACTACAAAATATTTAAATTACTTATAAGTTACATTAGTAACTTTGAATGTTAATATATTTAATGAAAACATGAAAGATATTAATAAAAAAGAGTTAAAGAAATGAAATAAATTGAGGATACTTGAAACATCTTTTATGTAAATATATACCCTATAAATGACTCCTATGTTTTGTGTAGTCATACAAAAAAAAAAAAAAAATATAAATCCTTTGTACATTACCAAGCTTCAATTTATTTGACTTTGAATCATCATATTAGAAAGTCCAACAATCGCTTTGAATCTTGGTCACTTTTTCTTGCTTGGATTGAAGGTATTCATGAAACTTTGTACAAGCTTAAGATTTTCTTTATTGCATAATTGTTACCCGTCGTTAGTAAGATAATATGTTCTCTTATTATTCCAAAATAATTGTGGTTCCGTTTTAAGTCGTTTTTTTTTTACTAAACCAATACACAAAGACGGTGACTTCGGAAGAGCCACCTAAAATATTTACAATTTTGCTAGTTTTTCTTAGTAAAAGTATTTGCACTTTTGTTAAACGAACCACAGATTCATATATTAACAAATTGTTTAAAATGATAGTTTGTGCAAATGAATTGTATCATATCTCAAGTATTGTAATCCTAGATCTATTTATACAAAGTTTGAGAAGTTAAAAATATTATTATTATTATTATTATTATTATTATTATTATTTTGGTATAAATAAAATATTAAGTTTTATATTGACACAAAACTATACTAATGTTATTTTACATACTAATGTATAAATAAATATTTGTTTGTTGTAATCACCTATTCGGAACTTTACGAGCAAGTCACTTAATTTTAGCTAATATTGTTATTTTGTTTACATAACTAATCAATTTGAATTACTATTATAAATAATTCTTTTTAGAATTTACATTTATACTATATCATATGAAGTTAGTATTTGTGCTTAAAACAAAATATACCATAAACACAAATCATCTCAACTCATTTTCGCAATCCTAATCTCGAATAATATCTATATATAGGTTGTCCTAATTTTGAGAAAGACATTATAACACTTTGCCAATTCCGGACCGACCGTCTTAAGTGTCACAACATTAAGCACCCATACTTAAATCAAGAACTCTAGAATCTATGCAAGCCTTAAGGTGAGTATATCTTTCCCTTTTTTCATGTTTTACACTTTTGGGGTGACTCATGTACCCTATATATAAGCATAAACAATACTGCGGGAACGGATTAGGAGTTTTACCAAGAACCTACCCATTATTACCTCTTCATTAGATCATTGAGTAATAGCTAACATTTTCAATAGGAACGTTCTTGCACGAGCTTTAATTCGCCTTCCTAGAGTCTTTCCCTGAACCATCCACATAGAAAGCACGAACCTTGTATACTCTTACACACTCGATTACTTGGATACTTGTTGCATACTCTAATAACATATAGTCAGAAACTTTTCTAAAGTAGGGGAGACTGCTTCATTAGTACCTCTGCCCCTCACCCGTTACACATTCCCAAAACTTTTCTCAGTTAAACTCTCAACATTCCAACCTCAAATCATCTGTTAAATTTTTTTTTGAAACTTTTACTTTGGGTATTAGACAACTAACTTTAAACTTGTGGGATTATAAATGATGAATTTTCTTTTAAATCTAGTTGCCTTTTACAACGCCTTTTGTTTCATAGTAACCTTCACTTGAAGGAAATTTCGAGACGAAATTTTCTAAAGTAGGGGAGACTGTGACATCCGCCCCTTTCACTTTTATCATTTTACAACTTTAGTCCCCTTATTTCTTACATCTACATTTACAGTCTTGTATTCTGTAACATTCGTGATTTTTATTTTAATTACAACTTTAAGACCTAATATGACAAAAAAAAAATATAACAATAAAACTATACTAATCTTTTTGTTAGTATGTATATATATTACAAAAGGGCTATGAATGATGTTCATATTTTTTTTTTAAAAAAATGGATTACTACAAAATATTTAAATTACTTATAAGTTACATTAGTAACTTTGAATGTTAATATATTTAATGAAAACATGAATGATATTAATAAAAAAGAGTTAAAGAAATGAAATAAATTGAGGATACTTGAAACATCTTTTATGTAAATATATACCCTATAAATGACTCCTATGTTTTGTGTAGTCATACAAAAAAAAAATATAAATCCTTTGTACATTACCAAGCTTCAATTTATTTGACTTTGAATCATCATATTAGAAAGTCCAACAATCGCTTTGAATCTTGGTCACTTTTTCTTGCTTGGATTGAAGGTATTCATGAAACTTTGTACAAGCTTAAGATTTTCTTTATTGCATAATTGTTACTCGTCGTTAGTAAGATAATATGTTCTCTTATTATTCCAAAATAATTGTGGTTCCGTTTTAAGTCGTTTTTTTTTACTAAACCAATACACAAAGACGGTGACTTCGGAAGAGCCACCTAAAATATTTACAATTTTGCTAGTTTTTTTTAGTAAAAGTATTTGCACTTTTGTTAAACGAACCACAGATTCATATATTAACAAATTGTTTAAAATGATAGTTTGTGCAAATGAATTGTATCATATCTCAAGTATTGTAATCCTAGATCTATTTATACAAAGTTTGAGAAGTTAAAAATATTATTATTATTATTATTATTATTTTGGTATAAATAAAATATTAAGTTTTATATTGACACAAAACTATACTAATGTTATTTTACATACTAATGTATAAATAAATATTTGTTTGTTGTAATCACCTATTCGGAACTTTACGAGCAAGTCATTTAATTTTAGCTAATATTGTTATTTTGTTTACATAACTAATCAATTTGAATTACTATTATAAATAATTCTTTTTAGAATTTACGTTTATACTATATCATATGAAGTTAGTATTTGTGCTTAAAACAAAATATACCATAAACACAAATCATCTCAACTCATTTTCGCAATCCTAATCTCAAATAATATCTATATATAGGTTGTCCTAATTTTGAGAAAGACATTATAACACTTTGCCAATTACGGACCGACCGTCTTATGTGTCACAACATTAAGCACCCATACTTAAATCAAGAACTCTAGAATCTATGCAAGCCTTAAGGTGAGTATATATTTCCCCTTTTTCATGTTTTACACTTTTGGGGTGACTTATGCACGCTTATTACTTCATTCACTTAATCATGGTTTATTCTATATCCACAATCGCAATTCTTGTATGTGTTTTACTTGTTGATTCGCTGATAGTGTGTACTTATGACCTGAATCATTAACCGCTGGGCGGCCTAGCATAGCGATAAATAGTACTTAATTATTGTTATGTGTGAACGATTATTCATCGCCTACTATGAGCGAATACTATATATATGTGACTCTTGATTCATTGAACGAAAGGTTTGATTTTGGGTAGCATTTGTACATAGCTTGAACACTAAATTGTAGACAGTATAACACGTGAATTGCGAAACATTTTTCTACTATATGTATTCAAAACAGGGTATGCTCACCAATACATTTTTGTATTGACATATACTATTTTCGTACATGTTTCAGGTTATTATTGAGGCGTTTCTTTTAAGCTTTTGGATTTATATTTAAGCTTTGATTTCATTGTAATCTAGTTAGACTTGACGCTTTAGAATCATTGTACTTTGTATTTTTTTTCCTTTCAATGTAATAAACTATTTAATTCAATGTATTCAAATTTACACTTTAGTACCATGAGCTATTGAGCAATCGTCACTACGTGACACCTCGATGTTTCCGCCATCGGTTGGGGTGTTACAGTGTGTAATTAACCCAATGATCCCCCGAATCATTGAACCCTGGACAATACGGACTGTGTTCCGACTCTACTGACCCCGTCAAGTATGTTTAATAAACGTTTTTCGCTAAGGTAGGCTTATGTGTTTACAAAATGTTGACCCAAACATGCCGGGTGTCACATGGGCGACGAGTGCTTGCCTTCCCGTTGCGGACAAAGTCTGTGCTAGATGACTCATAACCGTCCGATTCGTCGTGTAGGTTGGCGTAGCCCCAAGCTCCAGCATTTCCGCCGAGCTCCCCGCTACGACCACCATGGCGGCTACTAGTTTCTTTGTTCTTATGGCTCCTTTTTGGCGAGGATCCATAAGTCAGGGTCTTGCCCTTCATTTTTGCTTGCTTCATGAGTATCCGCTGGTAGATAGCGACGCTCTTTGAGCTTTGGCGGAGGAGCCACTTGTCTGGGTCCTCCTCAGAGTTGTCACCATTATCTTCATCAGTTTCCACGTCACGCACCTCGAAGGCTGGTTTCTGGACGCGTGAGGTGGACTGTTTGACGACAGTGGCTGGGTTACCCTCGTTTCCAATGAGCTGGACGTCGACGTCCCCAGTCTGGTTGATGACAGTTGTGTTGGGGTTGGGTTCAGCCATGGGTGGGTTAAAAGATGAAGAGAAAAGATTGTTCTAACCGACGGATGGCGCCAATGAAGAAACAATAAGTATCTCGGAGATTACTACTAATCACCGAGTGGTGTATACTTATGTTACTGCAGATACGTTCCTTTACCCAAACCTTTGGTATAACCCGAGAGTATAATGTGAGTGAGTGTGTGTGTGATAAACGTAAGAACACGGAGATATAAGTGGTTCGGTCAAACGAGACCTACGTCCACTGTGAAGAGTCGGTGGTATTATTACTTTGGAGAGTGCAAAGTATTACAAGCAAACCTAACTCTATGTTACAAGTGAGTATTTTCGGATCCTTTAGAAAGGAGTTGATGTCTTCTATTTATAGTGGAGGTCGTGGGCTTGATAAGAAGCCCACGAAGAGTCTTGTATTCCCTGGGCCTAGCCTCGGCCCACCTGCCTTTGGTTCCTGGAAATGGCAGGAAAAAAGACGTTTACTGTAGCTGACGTCAGCAGTGACTGACGATGACTCACCAGGCAGACACGTGGCAGCTTGTGACTGGCCGCCGTCCTTATGTCGTTCTGAACCAGCATGGTTGACTTACCTGCTGGTGTTTGACGTTGTAACATCACACAAATTTTCTTTATATATATATATATATATATATCTATATATATATATATATATATATATAGAACTCCCTCGTTTATTCATCTGATTCGTGTTTACAGTATCTTTACCTTCCATTTTGTTAATTTTTTTTTGTTTAAATAATGACTTATAATCAATATTAAATTGGATTGTATTAAAAATTCTGATTTAAAAACGTTAAAAAAATGTTTGCTTGTGCCTGGATTCGAACCCGAGTCCCTGGCGGGCTAAACCTTAACCACACCACACAAACCACTACACTATTTGGTGTTTTGTGATGTTAATTAAAACCAATTAAACTTAAACCCTTTCAAAGTCCTAGTCAAAGTCCTGGTCAAAGTCCTAGTCAATGTCTTAGTCAAACAGTCAAAGTCTTAGTCAAATAGTCAATTCATCATAAAACCTTACTTTATGGTGTTGACCAATTTTAATGACTAATTGAATCCAAAACTAGTATAAAAACCCACCTATGACCCATTATACTTGGCACCTCTAAATCGATTGTTTCAATTCGATGAAACTTTCCCTCATACCTTTCTTCTATAGTCTATTACTTCTACAATTGAAGCTTTGATTATAAGCTCTTGTAATTGGCGAATTGGAAGCTTGATATTCTTTCTTTTTCGTTTTTTTATTTCTTCAATTTGGACTAGCTACGTTGTTGAGTCTTTGGGATTCGCCTCGCATACATTCACAACACTTAGAGGATAATTCACCTTAGCCAATGTGAGTTTACATAGCCCCTTTTACTGTTTTACATTTTGGGGTGAAACATGTTTAAACATTTTATACACTATCATTTACTCATTCTTACATTGTTGAAACTTGTGATTCAACTACACTATCATTTACTCATTCTATCATTTGACTGTAACAAAAAGACACAGTACAATCATTAACATTGATCAAGCCGCCTGTTTAGATTATAGCGCTATAGGTCTGACAAACCCATCCCCCCGCATAAATTCAGGGATGATCGATAACAGTTACACTTTTACTAACTTGCGAGTTAGGTCTCAGTCGACACAAGGTTTGATTGTACAAAGACGCATTGTTACATGTCGGAATCATACTCTATCATTATACAACTGTGATTGTTGTACAAACTATTGTTATCAATTATATTCGAAAACCTATGTATTCTCACCAACTTTTGTTGACCCAAAATATTTTCAAACTTAACATGTTTCAGGTTCTATTTGCTTGAAGATTTGAGTTAATGCTTGAAGATGTGTACATAGTATTATTCATTTTGATGTATGAATTCTTGTAGAACAATTGTATGTAATTTAATTAAATCATTTAATGAAATTTATTATTCACCATGAGCTACTGAACAATCATCAATACGTGACATCCCGATGTTTCCGCCATCGGTTGGGGTGTTACAGATTGGTATCAGAGACATGGTTATAGGGAATTAGGTTATTAGAAAAAAATAATCTAGTCTATAACCATAGGATTTTAACCAGTACTTGCTCCTTTTACTTGCAACCTTACTTGTTTCTATTCTCTATCCTACTTCTTATCCTTACTTTAGTCCCTACAAGAAGAGTGCTCTCCATCACAAGATCTACTCTTAGACTAGTAGGACAAATCCTCAGGTTTAGCCTGAACCACCTTGAAGATCTCGTCGAAGTTCTAAATTTTAATAACGAACACGTGCAATCTGGAAGGGTGAACGCCTGTATTCTGAGTTTTCTGTCTAGGACTGGCATTGCGCATAAATCCCAATCAGACGTGGGACCCAGATGCCTACCTGGGAATTCTCAGGATGAGTGTTCACTTATAGGCTAAAGCATGTCTTCACTATGTTATTAGAATCTAGAAGTTTTGATAAGTCAACGTTTTCGTTTATTCGTTTTAATTAATGAATAAATGATTACACTCACTTTCCTTAAACTAAGCTCTAAAATCTCAAAATTTTACAGCTTAAATCAATCTCATTTCATAACCATCTATGGATTTCACAATCACACTTCACCTTACCATCTTAGCCACTTTTTAAATATTCAACACCCTACCCAAATCATATTATTTCATTTCTCCACATGTTACTTATTTAAAAAAAAAAAAAAACTATAACCTCATACCTTAGCACAAACTAAAGATTTCTAAATCTTGTTGTATTTTCATTACCTGGTAACTTTACAAAGTACATATTTTTTGTCAAAAGATGTCCTCGAACTTAAATTCAATTGTTTATTTATTGAAGTAACAAACAATTTTCTATATAATGCTTTAAACTATTAAAAATCACTTAATAGAACCTTGATCTTCAAAACCTAATGTCATGTTTGAAATCTCCAACTAGCGGGAATATTTTAATCAAAGCCCACTTAGCTTGTACTATTTAACAACTTTTGCTTTATGTATAAAACCAATTTTGAAAATAAGATTTTTTTTATCCATAGGAATAATATCTAGTCTCTAAATTCTCCATCGACACTCACTCATTTTCAACTTGTTCAAAATTTTACAATATTTGGCATATACCACAATCATGTTTTTTATACACTTGATTATAACCTTTGATCCAAACCCCATAATCTCCTTACTATAAAATAAACTCTTTATCAACTATCTTCACATTCACTATCTCTCACAACCTTGATTCTGCTTTTTCATCATCCTCTCAAGAACTAAATTCATATCCTTCACCTTCCCACATATGAGCTAGTTACCCATGATAACCAAACTATTGAAACTTGATTGTGTGTTGCATCAAACTTAATCCTTAGTTATACATGAGGATTCGATTATAACCATATTTGAACATTTGATACTAGAAGTTATGGAATATAAACTATTTGCTATAGACACACCTAGAGTCATTAACCTTGTCTAGGGCAACTCTATTATAACTCGCATGCTATACTTGATACTTGATTGCTTACATGTACATATTATCAATTTGCAATTCATGTGTGTAATAATTGGTACACTTAATCAAACAACTGATAGAGGATGAAGTACTTGCTCAATAGTTAGTAGAGTACCAAATAACCTACTCAACGATTGGTAGAGGTCATCATGCCTACTCAACAGTCGGTAGAGGCCCTACAACCTGCTCAACGACTGGTAGAGTCTATCGCACCTGCTCAACAATCGGTATAGGTTCTTATTCACTGACTGGTAGAAGTCTTTTTCCTGCTCAACAGTTGGACTCATTTTTGGATACGTTGTATACGATTCAATCACAAGGCTATTTTGCATTACTTACATGTGTGTTTAGAGTCATAGAAGGACACAAAACCCTAATGTAAGGTAAATTGGTGATTACGGTCCGGAACGTAATCATGAATTTATAGGTACGTTAAGGTAGTATGAAATTCTATCAAGGTTTTTGGTAGATAACCAATTATAAACCCTAGTTACCTAGTAGTTCATTTAGTCTTTTTATAGTCAATCAATTCATGCATTTCTTTTAGGATCCCTAAAACTTAAGTTTAGTGTTCTTACTAGATTCTTATTCTCCTTGCTATTTCAGACGAGCCTAATCCAATACTTAAAACTCACACATATCAATCCTCTTATCTAAATTATTCGAAACAATTATTTCTATTACCTACAAAATTCATGTCGTGCCTTAAACCTAAATTTTCCAAACCACGGTTGTTCCAATCACCCTCAACCCTGTGTTTTTAATAACTTCGGGACGAAGTTCCTAAAAGTAGGGGAGACTGTAACATCACACAAATTTTCTTTATATATATATATATATATATATATAGAAATCCCTCGTTTATTCATCCGATTCATGTTTACAGTATCTTTACCATCCATTTTGTTAATTTTTTTTTGTTTAAATAATGACTTATAATCAATATTAAATTGGATTGTATTAAAAATTCTGATTTAAAAACGTTAAAAAAAATGTTTGCTTGTGCCAGGATTCGAACCCGAGTCCCTGGCGGGCTAAACCTTAACCACACCACACAAACCACTACACTATTTGGTGTTTTGTGATGTTAATTAAAACCAATTAAACTTAAACCCTTTCAAAGTCCTAGTCAAAGTCCTGGCGAAAGTCCTGGCCAAAGTCCTAGTCCAAGTCTTAGTCAAACAGTCAAAGTCTTAGTCAAATAGTCAATTCGTCATAAAACCTTACTTTATAGTGTTGACCAATTTTAATTACTAATTGAATCCAAAACTAGTATAAAAACCCACCTATGACCCATTATACTTGGCACCTCTAAATCGATTGTTTCAATCCGATTAAACTTTCCCTCATACCTTTCTTCTATAGTCTATTACTTCTACAATTGAAGCTTTGATTATAAGCTCTTGTAATTGGCGAATTGGAAGCTTGATATTCTTTCTTTTTTGTTTTTTTATTTCTTCAATTTGGACTAGCTACGTTGTTGAGTCTTTGGGATTCGCCTCGCATACATTCACAACACTTAGAGGATAATTCACCTTAGCCAATGTGAGTTTACATAGCCCCTTTTACTGTTTTACATTTTGGGGTGAAACATGTTTAAACATTTTATACACTATCATTTACTCATTCTTACATTGTTGAAACTTGTGATTCAACTACACTATCATTTACTCATTCTATCATTTGACTGTAACAAAAAGACACAGTACAATCATTAACATTGATCAAGCCGCCTGTTTAGATTATAGCGCTATAGGTCTGACAAACCCATCCCCCCGCATAAATTCAGGGATGATCGATAACAGTTACACTTTTACTAACTTGCGAGTTAGGTCTCAGTCGACACAAGGTTTGATTGTACAAAGACGCATTGTTACATGTCGGAATCATACTCTACCATTATACAACTGTGATTGTTGTACAAACAATTGTTATCAATTATATTCGAAAACCTATGTATTCTCACCAACTTTTGTTGACCCAAAATATTTTCAAACTTAACATGTTTCAGGTTCTACTTGCTTGAAGATTTGAGTTAATGCTTGAAGATGTGTACATAGTATTATTCATTTTGATGTATGAATTCTTGTAGAACAATTGTATGTAATTTAATTAAATCATTTAATGAAATTTATTATTCACCATGAGCTACTGAACAATCATCAATACGTGACATCCTGATGTTTCCGCCATCGGTTGGGGTGTTACAGACGTGACCCCTGACAGCAGGTAAGTATGCCTGGTCAGCACAATAGGGGCAGCATGGTGACCAGTCACGTCACTGTTGAACTTCAGTGGTTGTTGGGCTATTGCGGACATGCGTCGCTACCCGGTTGGTGGTGTTAGTGATCCCCGGCAGGTGGATCTTCCTGACCTTTGATCTTTCGTACATCGTACCTGGGAATGTTATGACGTGAAATAGTCCGCGCGTTGGTAGACGCGCGTCTGCTTTTCCCTAGTAAAGTCCGTGAGGCTGTTTTGTGGCTCATCTCTTCTTCGCGGAGTTCATCCTGCGGGGATATTTCCGCGGATCTTCATGTGGTGGGGATAGGGATACCGCGTCCGCGTGGATTAGGCTCCTTATCCCTTCAGTTATATCTTTGAAGAATCTGCCATGACTTGAAGAATCGAACAATTGATAGAGATTGGTTATATATTTGAAGAATCGAACAAGTTTTTTGGTATTTGATGTGAATATCTTATGATTTTTATGAAAATAAGGAAGAATTAGTTATTTTAGGATGATTAAACTTCATATATATCTAGATTTTAGATACTAAATTAGTGGGTTTAGGATAATTAATAAAATGGACAAAAAGTCTATAATACCCTTCATCTAATGATTTAATTAGATTTGATCCAACGGTTGAAAAACAATTCTTACACTTCCTACACAAAACAATTTTCCTACCGGATCCTCTATCTATATATATGGCAGTAAATGGTTGTGAGTGGAGGATAGAGAAAAGTTACTGTTCATCTTTATATTTGATACGGAACCGTTCACCCACTATAATTTTTTAAAATGATCGTGAGTGATGGAATGATAAAATTATAAAAAGTATTATTTAATTGAAAAGAAGAGAGAAATAAAAATGAGTTTTAGTGTAATAAAAGTTATGCATGATTAATGGACGAAATGAATGGTGGGTTGTCGAAGTGTGTGTAAAGTTGTAGAGTTTGTAGGATAAAGCGTATGAGGTGGTTCTATACTTCTATTATTAAGGGTAAAGATGAGGTCATCAATAGCTAGTTGCGGATTTAGAAAAAAAAATTAGGAGTAACGTTAAATTATTTTTTCTTCGTAGTTTCATACAGCGTAAGGAAATAAAAATAAAAACATAATAAAAAATAAAGTTACACACATACCTAATAGATTTCGCCCCTTCAGTTCTTGAAATCGAGCCATTACGTCATCTTCTTTTACTTTATCAAAAGTGTCTATTTCAACCGTACAAATCAAACAATTGTTCAAATAGTCCTCACTCATTCTATTGCGTAAATCCGTCTTGATAAGCTTCATCTTAGAAAATACCTCTCAACGGTTGTGGTTACAACCTGCAAAATCAATGCTAACTTCACTACCTAATAAACTAAAGGAAAAGTTTTATGTTTTTCGGTTTTCACCATTACACGAGCAAGGTCACACATTTCATTTATTTTTGCAAATTTATTATCTTTCTTTAATGTGTGATAAAATATCGTAAGATCATCCGAAAGATACCCTATTTTCTTTCACTAAAATCATTCGGATGCATATAAGAAAATGCTAGGATCTTAAGTATATCAAACTTAGAAAACAAATCATAAGGATTTAAACCCGACATATTTTCTATCAAAGTAGTTGATACTTCATTGAATCGATTTTCAATTCTTGAATTTGCAAATCTAAAACCCTACTAAAAACTTCAACTTTAAAATAATGTCGGTTAGTAACGACATTCTTTTGGTTTCTTTGATTACTATAACTTTTCAATATTTCTACTATCTCAATCTTATTTTTTTTTTTTCACAAAAAAGATGTCACGTTTGGTAACATTTGATCAAACCCATTTTGTTTTAGATTATTCAATGCTCGCTTTGTTCCGTTTATCAATTTAGTTGCTTCTAGTAAGTCTTGACTCCTTTTATAAGATGTTTTAATAAAACATTTGTGAGGCTTAAAATATCATCTAACACGTGTATATAAAACAAAAATTTAAGGGCCGGTGATGGTTGCTGAGCAGGGGGTAGGGTTTGGCATTGCTAGTGGTTGCTGAATAGAAAAACAGAACTGAGAAGATTCAGTTTTTATTTTATTTTATTTTTTTTTGTCTAAGTGGAGACGGTGGTAGGCTTGTTGGGGTGCGGTGGGTGGGCTTGTTGGGGTGGGCTTCTTTGGGTTGGGACTTGGGTTATAATTTGGGATATTTGGTATTGATTAGTTATTTTTTTTGGGTTATTATTACTCAAGGTTGATAATATTTTTTTTTAAGTAACGTAATGTGGTAACATATAATATCTTTTAGTGGTAACGTTTTTAAAAATCATAAAACAATTTTTTTTAGCTAATTCCGCCACTGTCAATAGCACAAAAATGAATGCATTGTTACGTAAAACAAAAATGAATCATTTATACGCAATTCTTTTTTTTTTTTTTTTTTTAATAATCGAGGATAATGTCAAATTCATTAGATGTGAAATGGGCAATTAATGTTACACAATTTATTTTACATGTAGAGGGTCACTGACTGTAGAAGAGATTTTTTTCGTTACAAACGTAGAAAGGACTTTAGAGAATGCCATGTAAGACTTTTGGGTCATTGACGTTTTCTTTTTAGTTTCATTCAAACAGTTTTGTTTATTGTGGTTTTACATAATATCTACAACAGTTAGAATGCCATATAAGACTTTTGGGGACGTTTGATTTGATGGCCTCCCTTGATATTATGAATCAAAAAAATTATTTTTATATCTCTTAATTGATGGAAGAAGGATTTATGTGTTCTTAACGTTTAGTTGTTTACTACGTCTTCATGACGAGAGTAAAAAATTGATGAAACACATAGAAAAGGGATTGAAAATCCAGGAGCAACAATTTTTTAGGTTGTGGAGGTGGGGATGGTGGCGGCTGCCATTGGACAGAAGCATCAAGATGAAGATGATGATAAAAAAAAAATCATTGTCACCTCCTCAAGGGTTGTCACATATATGCCATAACTCTCTATACCAAAATCTGTGGGACCCTACTTGTTAAACAAGGATCTGACTTGATAAATAAAAGAGAGAATTACACAAATTGTCGTTTAATTATTATTGAAATTGCATCCTCTGTTCTTTATAGAAATTTTTCACTCCTTACATCCTTTGTTTTATCAATTTGTTACACATTTTGTCTTTTAGCCTAACTTAGTTAAAAAACATGGTTAACTTTATTTTCTAAGTTTACTTTTAGCCCCTATAGTTTTGATCGAACCCTATCCCTTGATTGACCTCGAATTCGACCACGACAATTAACGAAATTATAGGGCTATTATAGAACATCAAATTCCGATCAAAACATTGTATAATAATCGTATTGACCTGATCGTTTTCGAGGCTAAATCGAACGATTAAAATTGCGACTGGTTGATCTTGTTCTTTAAATTGCAAACGATTTGGTGTGTGTTTATAGTATATTTTTGCACAGAAATGGTTGACTAAGGCATAAGATGTTATAACAGGTTTCAATTTATGGTATAGAGGCTCGGTTTGCAAGTGGGTTTTTAAACGTTGGAAGACCTTTATTTTCTCAAAATACATTTTTAAACGTTTATGGAACATGCTAAACATCTTATGCCTTAGTTGACCGTTTCTGTGCAAAAATATACCATAAACACTCACCAAATCGTTCGCAATTTGAAGAACAAGATCAACCATTCGCAATTTTAATCGTTCGATTTAGCCTAAAAAACGATCAGGCCAGTACGATTATTATACATGAACCAAATCGTTCGCAATTTGAAGAACAAGATCAACCAGTCGCATTTTTAATCATTGAATTTAGCCTCGAAAACGATCAAGTCAATACGATTATTGTACATGCTTTTGATCGGAATTTGATGTTCTATAGTAGCCCTATGATTTCGTTAATTGTCGTGGTCGAATTCGAGGTCAATCCAGGGTTATGGTTCGATCAAAACTGTAGTGGCCAAAAGTGTAAACTTAGAAAATAAGGTTAACCAAGTTTTTTTAACTAAGTTAGGTTAAAGGACAAAGAGTGTAACAAATTGATAAAATAAAGGATATAAAGAGTGAAAATTTTTCATAAAGGATAGAGGATGCAATTTCAGTAATAACTGAAAGACAATTTATGTAATTCTCCCAAAATAAAATAAACCCTTCATTTAACCCATTTCAAGAACTTTCTTTCCTATTCTTCATAGATGTCACTGCTCCCGTGCTCACCGTCAAATGATTGGAGGACGACATCACCATCTGGACGACAGAGTGTTAGGGGCTGTTTTGTTGATTAAGTGCTGAATCATTAAGAGGTCTGAATGGTTAAGAGGTCTGAATGGTTAAGATGTCTGAATGGTTAAGCGTTGAATCATTAAGTTGGACCTCTTAATGGTTAGTTTTCTAGTCCCACATTGGTATGAGAGCGTTATTAAGGTTCAGCCTAGTTCAGTGCTTAATGGTTCAACAACATCTCAAATCCTAATGATTCAGACTTAACAATTCCATTCAGAAGCTGAAACAAACGCGCTGAATGCTGAACCATTCATCTCTGAATAGTTAAGAGTCTCATTAAGAGGCTACCAAACAGCCCCTTAATGTTGTTATTATTATTATTATTATTAATTTTGGATTATTGCAGAGATATATACATACATATATATATATATATATATATATATATATATATATATATATATAGAGAGAGAGAGAGAGAGATATATATATATACGGGTGAGGATGGGGTGGGGTGGGGTAAGATTTTTTATTAAAATTTTAAATTGCAGGTAAAAAGACAAAAATACCCCTGACCTAAACGAGATTTTTAAACTGAGTTCGTGAAAAGGACGAATTCGAAAAAAAAAGAGTTAATTGCCAATTAGTCTCTGAGGTTTGTCACAAATTGCCACTTTCATCCAAATCTTTTTTTTTTGTTACATTTGTGTCCCTGAGGTTTCATTTCTTTTGCCATTTTCATCCAACCCTCTAACTCCGTTAAAAAAAAGTCAGTTAAGTTAGGGGTATTTTGGTCATTATACATATTTATGTCTTTTTTTTGCCATTTTGATCCAAAACCTAATTTAGGTTTATTTTATTTTTTTAGTTATAATATTATATATATATATATATCTATATAGAGTAAAGTTCACGTACAAATAGACTTTATCGTACGAACAGTACGAACTGAAGTAAAAAACACGCGGTGGCATTTCTGTAAATATTAAAAACTTTATATAACTAGAGTAATTATATAATTACTCTAGTTATATAACTAGCGTAATTACTCTAGCGTAATTATATAACTAGAGTAATTATAAAACTACTCTAAAGTAATTATATAGCGTAGTTATATAACTAGAGTAATTATATAATTACTCTAGGGTAATTACTCTAGAGTATTATATACACTAGAGTAATTATACAACAAGAGTGGTGGTCATTATTTTCGAAAATGCCACCGCCACTTTTTTACTCTAGAGTAATTATATACACTAGAGTAATTATACAACAAAGAGTGGTGGTCATTATTTACGAAAATGCTACCGCCACTTTTTTTTTTGTTCCCTTCAGTTCGTATGTTCGCACGATAATTTTATTTGTATTTGATCTTTTGTCTATATATATATACACACACACACACACACACACCCTTATACATACACTGATACACACACCTTCACCTCCCTCTCCAACCACCCCTCTTCCCCACCCTCTCCAACCACCCTCTGACCACCCTCACCTTCCCTCAATCTTCTAACACAACCTCCACCCGGCCACCGTCTAACACAACCGCAATCCTCTGACACAACCACCATTGTTTAACACAGCCACCACAACCATCTAGCACAACCACCACCATCTAACCTCAGATCGGAGCAAACGCTAACCCCCAAATAAGATATAACTACTCCAATTTCTTTGAGTCAGAATTGGAATTAATTTAATCAGGTTCAAAAACGGGAGAGGACTAGGAGCAGCATCAGCTACGACGGTATGGATGGGGTTGTGGTCGTTATACTGGACGGAAATGGTTATAGAGGTGGGCCTTGGTTGCAGGAAACGATGGTTTGCCGGTGGTTGAGGCGGGGTTTTGGGGCGACAGTAGGTTTAGATGTAGGGTAGATTTTTTTTCTGTCATTGAAGTTTTTTTTTTTTTTTTTATTATTATGATATGCAAGGGAAATGGAAATATTTGTGTATTTAAATTAATATTGTTACAGCTCCTAGTGTCTGTGTGTGTGTATATATATATATATATAACTAAAAAAATAAAATAAACTTAAATAGGGTATTGGATCAAAATGGCTAAAAAAGAAATAGATATGTAAAATGACCAAAATACCCCTGGCATAATTGACTTTTTTTTAACGGAGTTAGGGGGTTGGATGAAAATGGCAAAAGAAATGAAACCTTAGGGACACAGATGTAACAAAAAAAAGATTTGGATGAAAGTGGCAATTTGTGACAAACCTTAGGGACTAAATTGGCAATTAACTCAAAAAAAAAAAAAAAATCCAAACCTCAGGTGTTGATTTGCAAAAAAAACTTTTTTGTACTGAAGTGGCAAACTGGACCAAACCTCGGGGACGAATTTGGTATTTAACTCTTATATATATTAGTACTTTTGACCCGATGGTCTCACTGGAAGCAACCTCTCTATCCTCATGGATAGGGAAAGGTCTGCCTACATCTTACCCTCCCCAGACTCTATTAATAACTTTTGGTTATAGTGGGATTTACTGGGTACGGTTGTTGTTGTTGTTTGTGTCATAACCTTGTAGCTTCCTACCTTCTTACGACATTTCTTCTTGCCCTATATACACACGTGTGTATGTTCAAAGTTAAATTTAAATAAATAAATGAAAAGTAAAAGGTACAATTCAATTTCATTTATTTAACTTTGGAAAACATATTGAACTAGTTCCAATAATGTAATCGACTCATTAGTAACCATTAATTATCAATGGCCCTACTTACAATAAATCAATTGCTATTATTATTATTTTTCCTCTCAACCCTAATGACATGAAGACGTCGGCAGGGAAGACCACATGTTAACAGTTTGGTACGATGTAAACTACAATGATAGAAGGTATGGGAGAAAGAAGAATACTGAGAAGAAGAAGGATAATGTTATGAAGTTTTTCGTTTCAAACTTGCCAGGGAAACGTTCTTCAGTGGATCTTAAGGAAGTTTTTCAAAATATGGCGATTATCAAGGGTCATACATTGCGAGGAAGTTGGATAGTGTTAGGATCTGAATTTGATTGTTTTGATTTGTTTAAGTAAAGATGAGAAGAATGAAGTGAACTATAAATGGAAAGTGCAGCAGAATGATAAACTATAAATCAAAACAAGAGAATAATTGTTTTCAATCAAATGCTTTCATTAATTGAAAGATTACAATATTATAAGTACTCCCCCTCAGCCTGATCACTCTGTGATTGTTTGTCTGAGAGAATGTTTCGAGTGATGAATAGAACAGTACAAGCACTGTTCTATTTATAGAGAAATCTAAACCACTTATGATCTAAGCTGATGTCACCTAAGACAGTGATCTCTAACAGAATAACAACATAAAACATCTGTTAAATACAAACTATTGGTACATTGTAAAATACTGTAAGGTAAATTGCTGTTGGGGAAAACTCTAATGGTCTTGTATCATCTGTTGGAGCCTAAGTGCTGTTGGCTCCAACAGACCTTTAGTCTACAACACTTTAGTCAGCAGTTGTTCTTCATCAGACCTTTAGTCAGCAGTTGTTTTGTAGCAGTAGTTTATCCAGCAGTCATTTGCAACAGCAATTGTTTCCAACAGTTGTTGAGTACAACAGATGTTAGGGTCAACAGTCTTTTGGGAGAAGTATCTTGTAAATGCTATTTATTTCTAAGGATCAACTGAGTAGTATATTTTGGCTTTCCAATCATCTGTTCTTCTCCAGGTCAGCAGACCCAACAATCTCCCCCTAGAACAGATGATGCCAAAACTTAGCTTTATTCTTGATCTTTATTTCCTCATCAGACTTTCTCTGATTTGACCTTTGAATTGTAACTCAAAGTTCAATGAGTTGAGGTCTTCTACATCTCTTTCAAGCTCAAGGTTCAGGAGTGTTTGGAGGTCATCTACACACAGGCCATATGCATCATCCATGCTTAGCTTTTGAGCTTCTCCATCTGATCTGAGCAGAGTCAATTCATGGGTGTCTTTGTTGACCTTCCATTTTAGATTTTTTAAATCAGAGGATTTGCTGAGATGCTCTTTCATTCTTGATGAGTTTGGTGATGGAGGTCTCCCAAGGAGTTCTCTGAGTTTTTCAGAAGTGGGATCACAGAAATAGTGTACTTGATTGTAGAGGTCCTCCTTTATGAAAGTATCAGCAAACTTCTTCTGATCTTCTTCAGACATTTCTTTCTTCCTTTTGAATTGTCTTCTTGCAGCAGCAGATAGATCAGAAGTATCAAGTAGGCTGTCTAATGTAAAAGCCTGTTGGGGTCTCTTCATCAAGGGTTCATCAGAGTAGACAGGTTTTCTAGGCAAGGTATGGTCTTTCTTCCTGTTTTCTTCCAACTTCTTGTAAGTTTCAACCAGCCTCAGCTCTGACCATCTTGCAACAGACTTCATCTCCCCATACTTTGCATCCACAATCTCTTGTCTCATTCTTCTGAATTTTAAGGCTCTGACTGGATCTCTGCCTTTACTGAAATCTGGGGCAGAGACCTTAGTTGGGGGATTTTTGGTCATGTCCTCAATTCTTATGAGTTCTTATCTGAGAGCATGAGTGGTCCAGCCTGCAAACTGTTTCCTGTTTGCTTTGTAAGGCATGGTTTCCAAGATCTGTTCAAGAAGTGATTCCCTAACCTCCATTTCCATGTCACTGCTGAGAGGCATGGTAGACATGGAGGTGCTCAGGGTCTTAGCAAAATCTTCAATCCTTCTCAGTTTGCTAAGCTCTGCTGAATGGATGCCCTGAACACTCCTGTCATCTTTCCCTTTGCATTTCTCTTTGATGATTGCATCTTCCTGTTCAGCCTTGTATTTAAGATATTTGTCTATGTTTAGGGGAAGAGGAAAATTTGGAAGAGATGGGAAAGATATTTCAGATGGTTGTTCAGTATTGTTGAAGGATTGTATTTCCCCCTTGAGTAGATCAAGTTCAAGAGGATACTGAACAGCCAATGGTGTAATGGTTGGTGGTGGTCTATGGGATGTAAATTGTGAGGTGTGTGGTGAGAATGATGAAAGTGGAATGGCAGATATGGGTGGATATTGTGTGGTTGAAGTAGTAGGTGGTGATGTGTGAATGTTTTCATCCTGTACCACAAAGGTAGATTTTCTCTTCCTTTTGTACAAGATTTTTGGTGATGGTGGTGTTGAAGCAGTGGTTGTGTTAACATCTGTTGGCACTTTTGTAGAACCAGCAGATGTTTGGGATTTGGGTGGTAGAGTGGTTGTAGGTGGTGTATTGATGGTTGTGGTAGTAGGTTCAGTGGTTGGTTTGGTAGTTGTAGTGATAGGTTCAGATGTTGTGGTGGTATTAGTGGTTTTGGTGGCAGTGGTTTTAGCAGCAAGGTGGGATGGTGGTTGTCTGACATGTTTGGCAGGCATTTTCTTCCTTTTAGCGGAACCCACATCTTCAACTTCTTGCTGTTGTTCTTTCTTCAATTGCACCAAAAACTCTGCTTTAACTTCCAAAGTGTTAGCCCTATTTTGCTTTTCCTCAGCAACCTTTTCAGCTTTTTCATTAGCAGAGGTATCAACTTCCTTTGCCTTGCTGGTTTTGGCAGTTTCAGTAGCAGTAGAGGTTTGAACATTTGGTTGTTGTTGTTGTTGTGGTGCTGTATGGGTAGACCCTGGTTTGTTGGCAGACTTTGATTTTCCTTTTGATGAGGGTGGACAACCAAAGGGATCTAGCTTTGGCAATCTATCTCTGCCACTCTCCCCCGTTTTGGCATCATCAGCAGTGAAGTCATCATCATCTTCATCTCTGAGAATTGTGGTAGGGGCAGAGCCAGTGGTCTTCAGCAAATGATCTTTAATGGCTTTAATGTCAGCGTGGGTATCTTTATACCTAGCATCCACCATAGTTCTGATTTCAGCCATGTATGTTTCATGTGTCTGATCTGCTAGTTTTCTGTGAGCTATGATGATGGGAGAAACAGATTTCCATAGCTCACTAGCAATATCAGCTGTGGATGGTTGACTCTTGGTAAGAGTAGCCAAGGATCCCAATATTGTCTTGATATCTGATTTGATATCAGCAACAGAGGTTTCTATGGACTGTACTTTGGCCATCAATTCTTGGTATTTTAACCCATCACCTAAGTTAATAGGATCATCTGGATTCCTACCAGTGGTAGTTGTAAATGGATCAGTCCTAGGAGGTGAGTCCAAAGGATGAGAACCAGATGCCCCTTTTTCTTGGTTTTGGGGACTTCCAACTGATTTTGGGGACACTATAGTGGCCTCATCAGTTGTTTCCTTCAAGGAAGTCTTAGCTATGTAACCACTGTCCTGTTGTGAGACAATGGTCTCTACATCTGTAGTGGTTGCTTCACTTGAAAACTCACCTAGAGTTTCATTGAACTCCAGGGGTGTAACCTCCTCTTCTGCTTGTGGGATGGCTGATTAATTTTCCTTAGTCCCAGTCACTTATGGAGGTATACTCTCATTGATGGGTGAAGGAGAAGAACTAGGATTGTCCTGAGTTTTATCAATATCCTCAAACAGAGGTTGCATGGTTGGAGGGACATGTTTTGGTGAAGGTGGAGGAGTGAAAAAAGAATTAGCCCTGGGAGAGGGGCTTGTGAACATATGGTCAAGTGACTCATATGTATCATGATGTGTTTCCCTTTGGCTTACAACATGATCCTTTTGTGAGGATTCATGAGGAGTTTGTTCAGGTTGAGATATATCCGTCTATTGTGAGGAAGTAACAACAGTGGTTTCTTGTTGCCTTTGTGTTGCAACAGGGTTTTCCTCTGGTATCTCATCTTCCAGAGGTCCCTTTTTGGTTTTAGTGGTGGTTTTTGTGGATGGACGTTTTCTTTTGGAGGTGGCTGGTGTGGGTTTCACAACACTGGATGTAGTGCCATGATCACCGGGAGCAGTGGGCTCAACAACAGAGGTTTGGACAACAGTTGTTGTCTTAGTCCTCTTTGTTTGTGTTTTTGAAACTTTTGACACTTTATCTTGAGTGGTTGAACCCAGCATCCTTGTGAAAGTTTCATCAGTTAAGCTTTTCATATTAACAGACTCACCCTTTTTAAAATCTTTTTCTGGTAAAACCTTTTGTAGGATTACACTCAAAATTATTGGGTAAAGTAGAAAAGCATTATTTGACCCACACTTTATGGCCTTCACATTTGATACTAAGTCCATAAACAGGCCCTGGGATAAATTGAAGTCAGAGTCTGATAGCATAGCATATCCCAAGTACTGAATCCTCAATGGGATTTCATTGAAGGAAGTAGACTTAGCAGAGACACAGAGAAGGAGGGTATGAAAGAAAAATTTCATGACTGGTGGGAAAAACTTTTTAAACAGAGTTGATCCAGTCATTTGTGCATCATAACCTCTTTCCTGAAACTCTGTGTGAAGCTCATCCTTAGGGAAAAAGTCGTTACCTGACAAGTCATTGAGTGAGAAGGTTGTGGATATCAGTTCAGGGGTAATGGCGACATTTGTGTCTCCAATTTTTGAGATTATGGTTGTAGGCTTTTTGTCTTGAAGTAGAAACTCAGCGTTTAACCAGAATTCTTGGAGTGTGTCGAGATATATGGGAGTGTAAGTCCCAAATACTAGATCTTGTTAAGTGCAAGAGATTGTTATCACTTAGAAACACCTATTTGTTAGGTGTTTTAAGTGATTAATCTTGAAAAACAAAGATACTAGATAAAACTAGCAAAACGGACACACAAGATAAAGAGATTCTAGCATTCCATTACTGATTAACATCAAAGAACCATGGATTACACAGAATAAGTACGCACCCTTTAACTTATGCTACCAAGATAATATCCAAAACCCTAACCCTAGAGCTGCACACAAGCATTTTTTATATAGCAAGTCAGATGGGCCTGCGCACTTAAGCTAAGTGCGCAGGGCTCGTCCATTAAGTGCGCAGCCTAGGGTTTCATACATAAACTATGTCATAATTACATAAACAGCCCTTCAACTTACAAACTACACAACAAGCTATCAAAAGTCTTTGATCTGGTAACTGTGGTCTCAATATAACCCAACAATACTCCCCCTAGACCACATCTACCAGTTCTTCATTCTCAATCAATCTCTACATCGCTTCGCTCCCCCTCTTCCTGATTCGGGGGGTCTTGAATGTACAAGGCGGCCGGATCTTCTTCAACCACAGCAGGAGCTTGAGTAGACTCAGTTGCTGGTCTTTCTGGATCGGTTGCTGTTGCAGGTTCTTGTATCTGCACCTCTGAAGCGGTTTCGGCTTCAGTTTGTGGTTCTTCTGCAACAGCAACTTGGGCAGCTTTCTCCTTTTCTTTTTTTCCTTATCCGCTGCGTTGATCCTGTCTATTATGTCAAGCAATTCCTGTTTCAGCTTCATCGCCCGATCAACTGCTCTTCTAAAGAAGACAACTTCCTCATATAAGACATTCTCAGCACCTACATTGATCTGATTGGCGAACAACATATTCAAATCCGATAGACTAAGGGCAAACACATCTACCGGATCCAGAATCCTCATAGCCTCTGAATCATCCTTCAACTTGATAACGGCTTCACCAGTATTGCTGTCATAAAACCACTTCTTGAAGTCTCTTAGCATAACTGGAAGCTCAGGACGTATAGGAACTCGTGTGACAACCTGGGGAGGGTCAATCACATAAGTGATCATTCCTTGTCCTGTGGCAGGATCGATTCGCTTCTTGGAGATCCGTCTCCTCGGCTTTTGAGGCTTGAAGATCTGAAAATCATTCTCACATTCCTTCTCTATGAACCAAGCAAGCATAGAATCCGTAGTGTCATTGGTGTGGTTGATGAAAGGGGCTCTACGAAGTTCCCTGATGTCCCAACGAGGGAGAGACTTCAGTTCCTTTTGACCTCTGAAGTACTGTATAACTCCCCCTCGTCTCTTTATAGCAAACAACTTTTTCACCTCGTCATACTTCCATGAAATGATCCTCTCTTGATCAGCTTCTCTCGTATGATGGATGTTCTGATGCAGGGCTGGAATAGTGATCGGCCTTCTGGGAAACCATGTTAATCTTTCTGGGTCCAACTTATGTCCATCTAACGTCTCGTACACGGTTTCTTCTTCCATACCCATCTCCACAAACTTCTCAGGCATCTCATCCTCGCTGATCTCGTCCACATCACTTTCTTCAGCGATTCTTTCTTTCTCTTTCTCCTCCTCCAGAAATTTCACAAAATCAAATAGCTCATCGAATGTTGTGCTAGGAGCACCAGTCTGCTGTTTCTGCAACTCTTGAATCATATCAAACATCTTCATCTGAACCTGAGTTTGAAACTTGATCAGATATCGTTGATCCTTCACAACTTTCTCCATATTCATGTTCTTGTGCTTTAGCTTCTTGACTTTTCTTCTGAGCTCTTGATTGTTATGCACATCATTCTTTAGGGTACAAATCTCCCTAGCAGCTGTCTTTCTAACCTCCATGACCAACTTCTCGTACAGTTCCTGGTGCACCGGTTTGCGGCGTGGTGCAGCAGGAGTTGAGGAGGAAGGTTCAGTTGGCCGTTGAGCTGGTGCTTTAGGGGCTGGAGCAGTTGTTGTGGATGGTCCTTGTTGATCTTCTCCTCCAAATATTGACTCCAAAATCACTTCTTGTTCAATATCGTCCTCAGTCATTATGCGAGGAACCTCAGACTCTGGTAACTGTTCCCTTCGTTTCTTTCTTTCGGCCCTCTGTAACTCAGCAACTTGTTGTAGGGCTGCAGCAGTCTCAAGCTGTTCTGGCGTCAGTGATTCTCTGCCCTCTTGTAACAAACCTGTTGGCCTTTTCCTCTTGGTGGGCTTTGATGGAGCTGGTTCAGTTGCCACCCTTTTGCCCCTTGCCTTTTCTAGAGCGATCTCTTCAGCAGTTGGCTGGGCTGAAGAGGGAGCAGGGTCAGATGATCCAGGTGCAGCGGTGGATTGCTGACGAGCTTCTGTTACATCCTGCTTCCTTTTCTTAATCTTGTTGTAGAGTTCCATGACCATAGGATATCGCTGCGCTGCATACATGTTCTCCAGCATGGGTTCCCAATCAGCCGTATTGCACTCAGTGAAGAATCGTGCACCTTTGGTGAAGTTGTACTGGTCACCAAGGGGCAGATTCTCATGCTATGCGTTGATCATCATTTGCACAAATCTGGGGTACATAGCCCATTTGCCGGAGTCAGCCTTAGCATTCTTCACCAGATAATCGAAGATCATACCCGACAGGTTAAAGGATTCATTCTTGCAGATCTTTATCATAGCAGTCGACCATTTAGTGTTGAGAGCGTTGTAGCCTCCTTTCCTATGACACAGAGACATGATAAACACGTGACTGATGAGTCTCCAGTCTCTGGTCAGCTGGCTCTTTTTGATATCGCCTCTCTTGTCAAAATCTCCTTTGTATCCGAAATTCTTGAACTCTCGGTGAACATCGGCCTTAGATAGAAATCTGACTGTTCCTGGCTGGTCTTGAAGTCTCAGCACGTTTCTAACGGTATCTTCAGTGATGATTACAGCCTTGTTTCTGACTGTAGCGTTGATTCGCTTGACACGTCCAACAACTTCTACTCGAGCAGATCTCCAAAAATCTTCAATGTGAGAGCAATAAACTTGTAAACTATGTTCCACAGCGTATCCGACTCTGCTTCGTCTGATCCAGGTGACTACGTCTTTGAACTTTACGTCGTCGGTCTCAAGATTCATTGGCTGATTATGCATTCCTCTTGGATCCCAATCAAGTGCCATCTGTTTAGATCATGTGCACGAAAAACAAGTTAGAACTCTTGATTGTGAGTGGACGACCAAATGACTACTCTTAGACATCGACGGATAACGTACTTAGACTGTACTTTATTAATTTTTTTTAAGTTTTTCATGTGTGGTCTTTTGGACAGTCATAAGATAGTGTTTGATGGATTTGTTTTATCAGTGTGCAAGGTACATTTGATTTTCCAGTTTATGATCATTAACGTCCAATTTAAGTGTACGGGTGAATGAGTCTAAATACGCAGTCCGGTCAAGTGTCTTGAATAGTCAAGTTAATGGTCATAGTATATAAGTACGCATGACATGTTTGTATGCTAAGTGCTCAAACAAGAACGCATGGCATTTTAAACTCAGCGTCTTGAGCACTTAGTCAAGTACGCACAACAACTTTGGTTTTATGAACAAGTGCTCAGCCAAGTACGCATGATATATCAGGTTGGCTGAGCACTTAGGCTAGTACGCACGTCAGGATCTGAGATGGACGAGAACTTAAGTGCCCAGGTCAGTCATGACTTGGGCATGGTAACCCCTAGTCATGACAGAACAATCTGCGTACTAACCAATTACGCAGACACTTAAACTTTCGTTTAAGATTTTAAGTGCACAGCACAAGTACGCATCACATTAGGGTTTTCAGAGGTTTGAATAGGGATGAGACAAGTGCGCAGTTTCTTAGGAAACAAGTGCGCAATATTCATCCCTAAGTACGCATAATTCAAACTTCAAACCCATCTTCAAAAACTAAAAACCCGACTGATTCCTTTTAAAAACATAATAAGCCCCCTGTAATCATAAACAACAAGATGATCAGCACATATAATCTACCCTATCAGAGTAAAGATCAATAAAATGAGAAAAAAGGGGTGATTAAAGGGTTATTAAGGTATGATAATGAGGATTAGGGGTTAAAAGTTTGAAGATGAAGGTTGATGATGAACGGTGATGATCTGATGGTAACAGGAATTAGGGTTTGTAAAAAAGATACTGTTAAATTTTTTTTACAAAGTATATATACAATTGCCATATGGGCCTGCGCACTTGAGTTAAGTGCGCAGGGCCCATCAAGTACGCAGCAGTTCAAAATTTAGCCCAATAAGAGTTCAAGAGCCCAATTCCATTTTTAATATGTGGGGATTCACCAAATCTCACCTTCTGCATTCAAGATCATACTAACCATACCTGCCAGAACCCGTTTCAACTTCCCGTTGGATAGCTGCAGCCTAAGAACAATTGTCGGTATGCTTGTCCACTTAAATCCATGCCTTTTCTATTTCAACATGTGTTTGGTGATGCTGTTTATCATGTTCTTCGGTAATATTGAAGAAAATTTTATGGACCCCACTTGTGCTAGGTATGGGCCTACCGATCCTCAAGGTTTATCGAAATATAATGATGAGAGCTTTAGGTCTATGTTACCATAAGCAAAGAAGATGATCATTATCTTGATCAGATGATGAGAGCTTCAGGTTTATGTTACCATAAGCAGAGAAGATGATCATCTGATCGTTTGGTGAGCTATCTAAATATGTTTGCACGTCACTAACATTGCGTGTCTTTTGCTGCTCAGTTGATTAATTTTCTTAGCCCCGCATTGGTAGCTTGCACTCTTAGATGTCTTTTTGATTTACCTATGCACAAAATTTTCTCTGTCTTTTAATTTCTCAACCTGTGTATGACCGGACTCAGCTTGTGCGGACCTATAGCACAGTGGGAATCCAGCTTTCCGTGTAGATCTTTACTGTTAATCACCTATTAGCAGTTTACTTGATTCCAGGCTGAATCTACCGACACATCGTTGCTTGAGGCCACAACATCCTCTGGGTCCTATTCACATGCTGATGAGATATGATTAGTTTCCATCATTTCCTGAATTAATTTTGCATTAGAGATAGACTGGTTTTACTTTCTCCCCCAAAAATCTTGTTTGAATGAAAAGAAGATTTTTCTTTTATATATATGCACAAGTAAAAACATATATATAGTTTTTTTTAATCATTCAAAATTTATCATCTCTAGCCATGTTACCAACTGATGAAAACCGGTTTTGTCAAAAGCTTTTGTGAAGATATCTGCCTTTTGATCAGCAGTATCTATTGGCAACACCTGTATATATCCTTTGTCATGGGCATCGCGAATAGAATGAATCCGAATTTCAATATGTTTGGTTTTAGAATGATCAATTGGATTCTTCACGATGTCACGACAAGCATCATTATCAATGAAAATAGGTGTATGCATGACATTCAAACCATAGTCCAAAAGCTGATTTTGGATCCATAACACTTGACAACAACAACTGGATGCAGCTGTGTATTCAGCTTGAGCAGTGGAGATGGACACAGTAGTCTAATTCTTGCTCTGCCAAGACACTAGCCTGTTACCCAGAAATTGACAACCACCATAGACAGATTTTCTGTCAATCCTGCAACCTGCATGATCACTATCAGAGTAAGCGATTAAATCAAAATTATCACTCTTAGGATACCATAAACCGAGTTTCGGTGTCCCTTTGAGGTAGCGGAAGACTCTCTTTACTGCAGTTTCATGCGATTGCTTGGGATTTGACTGAAAGCGTGCGCAGCATCCTACTGCCCACATAATATCTGGTCTGCTGGCTGTAAGATACATCAGTGAGCCAATCATTGATCGATAGGTGTGAGGATTCACTGAAAGGCCTTGAAGATCTGGTACAAATGTTGTTTGGGCCGCAAAGGGAGTGTTGGACGGCTTGCAGTCAGTCATGTTGTATTTTGCCAGAATGTCTTTTGTATACTTGGCTTGATGGATGAGAATTCCGTCTTCTTTCTGCTGAACTTCCAGGCCTAAGAAAAATGACAATTCTCCCATCATGCTCATTTCAAACTGAGACTTCATAATGCTTTTGAATTCCCTGCACAAATTTTCATCAGTGGAGCCAAAGATAATATCGTCAACATATATTTGAACAAGAATAGAATGTTTGTTGACTTCTTTGGTGAACAGAGTCATGTCGATCTTCCCTCTGGTGTATCCATTTTGCAGCAAATATGAAGATAAGGTCTCATACCAAGCTCGAGGAGCTTGATGAAGTCCATAGAGAGCCTTATCCAATTTGTAGTATTTGTTGGGATGATGAGGGTCTTCAAAGCCCAGCGGTTGACAGACATAGACTTCTTCCTTGATTTTCCCGTACAAGAATGCACTCTTCACATCCATTTGAATGACTTTGAAGTTCTTGCATGAGGCGTATGCCAAGAAGATACAGATGGCTTCAAGTCGAGCAACTGGAGCGAATACTTCCTCATAATCAATAGCTTCCTACTAACGAAAACCCTGAACTACCAGACGAACCTTGTTCTTGATCACCACACCACGTTCATCCATTTTGTTGCAAAAAACCCATCTTGTTCCGATAGGATACTTCCCTTCAAGTAGATCCACTAGCTCCCAAACCTTGAGCTTTCTAAACTAAGACAGCTCATCCTGCATGGCTTTAACCCAGCTTGCATCTCTGACAGCATCTTCAATGCTGAAGGGTACCGTCTGAGATAAGAATGCTGAGAGTGCAATATTGAGCTTATCTGCCTGATTTCTAGTGAGAACACCCTCAGAGATTGGTCCGATGATGTTCTCAACAGGATGATTCTTAGATGATTTAAATCCCATGTTTGGTTCTTCTTGAACTTGGGAAGGCAGATTTGAAAGGTGATCTATAGGGATTGATGAGCTGGATGGATCATTTGCAGACTGTTGTGCTGAAGATGTTTCTTCTGAAATTGGAGTACTTTCACGAGGTTGTGTAGTCTCAACAGTCGCATCACCATTTGTGGATTGAAGAGGAACAATTGGATCAGCTACTAGTGGAGAGAATCGGGTGGTGAAGGGTGCAGCATCGTCTTCAGAAGAGTAAAGAGTATCTTCGAGAGGAGAAGGATCGGCTGCTTGATTGTTAGATGTTTGTTCTTCAATGATACTGGAATTGTTGAAAACAACATCCACGTCAAAGAACCAGTCAGGACCGGCTCTTGTGTTAGTGGAGTTGGATTCCTGCCAATCAACATAGAAAGATTCGAGAACCATCTTGGTGCGTTTGTTGTATACTCTATAAGCCTTTTGACTTGAAGAGTATCCAACAAAGAAGCACTCATCTCCAACTGCATCGAACTTCATTATGTTATCATAGTTGTTTAGAAGAGTACATGAGCATCCGAACGGCCTGAAGTAATCAATCAGAGGTTTTCTTTTGAAAAGCAATTCATAACCTGTTTTCCCGCGTGCCTTAACAATCAAGACTCTGTTAAGAACGTAACAGGTGGTATTCAAAGCTTCTGCCCAGAAGATGATCGGCAACTTGGAGTCGATTAGGATAGTGTTGGCAGCTTCAATAAGTGTACGATTCTTCCTTTCAGCAACTCCATTCTGTTGAGGAGTTCTTGTAGCACTGTACTGAAGATGAATTCCTTTGTCGTTGCAGAAAGTCACGAAGCTTTGATTTTTGAATTCAGTTCCGTGATCGCTTCTGATTGATCTAACTTTTGTCTTCACTATGTTCTCAATGAGAGGAACAAACAACATTAATATCTCGGCAGCTTCACTTTTGTATTCTAAGAAGTACACCCATGTAAAATGAGAAAATTCATCTGTTATCACCAAAAAATAAGATTTTTTAGCTAAACTTTTAACACTAATAGGACCGAAAAGATCCATATGCAATAGTTGAAGAGGTGAGTCTATAGAGTTCACTGTTTTGGACTTGTGCGATTTCTTGTGTTGTTTTCCTTTGACACATGCTAAACATTTTTCAGAAAAAGGGAATTCCTTGGAAGGAAGACCTCTGACAAGATTTAATTTTGAAAGTTTGTTAATGTTTTTTTTTTCAAGATATTCAAGCTTTCCATTACTGATTAACATCAAAGAACCATGGATTACACAGAATAAGTACGCACCCTTTAACTTGTGCTACCATGATAATATCCAAAATCCTAACCCTAGAGCTGCACACAAGCATTCTTTATATAGCAAGTCAGATGGGCCTGTGCACTTAGGCTAAGTGCGCAAGGCCCGTCCATTAAGTGCGCAGCCTAGGGTTTCATACATAAACTATGCATAATTACATAAACAGCCCTTCAACTTACAAACTACACAACAAGCTATCAAAAGTCTTTGATCTGGTAACTGTGGTCTCAATATAACCCAACAGGGAGCATCAGCGGTTAGGATTGTTAGGTATTTTGAGTTTAGGATGATGTCGATGGTGGAATGGAATGGAACGTTTTCATCTGTTTTCACCAAATATGGGAGATAATTGTGGGTGGCTTTTGCTTGAAGATCCATTGTAATGGATTCCGAGTGTGAGAGTGAGAGGAATTTGAGTAAGGGTTTGAGGTTGAAGAAGGCGGTTTCCGTATTTTGAATACAATGAGACAGTGTAACGACTGTTGTGGTAAAACAGGGTTTTTATAGGCTCTGGTGAAACCGCTGATGTGGCCAAAACTCTTCTTTTGGGAGCAAACATGGCAAACATCTGGTGGCATACAGCTGTTGTCAAAGGTCTGAGGCAAACAACTGTTGTCTTACCAAAGTGCTGATGCTAACAGCACTTGGGTTTTTTTATAGATAGATATATGTGTATATATATATAATGAAACAGTCGTTTTATCTGATCAGAGGTTTGAAGCAGATTTTTCAACCAAACAGTGGTTGTTTTATCTGATCAGATGTTTGAAACAGATTTTTCAACTAACAGTGGATAGAGTGGATGAAACAGTGGTTGTTTTATCCATAACAGATTTTTCAACCAAAATGCTATTTTTAAGGATGAATTTTGATTTTTCTGAAACATTTTAATGTTTTTATTTAAAACATCTTTGTTGTTTAGTCCATGTTTAGCATACCAATTCTAGAAATCAGATTTGTGAAGGTAGATGTTTCTAAAGCTTTTGTCAACACATCTGCCAACTGATCCTCTGTTGGAACATGGTGCAGAGAAATCAAACCTTTTTCATAGCTATCTCTGACAAAATGATGTCTGATGTTGATGTGCTTTATTGTTGAGTGAGATACTGGATATTTGATGATATTTTCAGCAGCTTGACTGTCCAACATGAGTGGAGTTCTTAGTGCAGTTATCCCAAAATCCAGCAGTTGATTTTGAAGCCACATGAGTTGGGCTGTACAGCTTGCATCAGCAATGTATTCAGCCTCAGCTGTTGAAATTGAAACAGTTGCTTGCTTTTTTGCTTTGCCAAGAGACTAAGGCATTCTCTAGAAACTGGCACCCTCCTGATGTAGACTTCTTTGTGGTGTGGCAGCCAGCAAAATCACTATCTGAATAACCTGAAAGCTCAATGTTTCCATTAGCAGGATACCAGATACCAAGTGTGGGAGCATCTTTTAGGTATCTAAATATCCTTTTCACAGCAATAAGGTTTGACTTTCTGGGTGAAGCCTGGGATCTAGCACAAACACAAGTGGCAAACATAATGTCTGGCCTAGATGCAGTTAAGTACAATAAAGACCCAATCATGCATCTGTAACGTGTCTGGTCAACCGGTTCATCCTTGTCATCAATAGTGAGTAGTTTGACTGTACTCATGGGTGTACTACATGGCTTACAGTCATTCATCTCAAATCTAGTTAACAAATTTTTCACATATTTGTTTTGATGAATGAATATACCATTTTGCAGCTGCTTCACTTGGAGACCAAGGAAGCACTGAAGTTCACCCATAGCACTCATTTCAAACTCTGCTGTCATGAGTTCCCTAAACTCTTTACACATTTTTTTACATGTGGATCCAAAAATGATGTCATCCACATATATTTGAACAATCACTAAGTCTTTCCCTCTCCATTTCAAAAATAAGGTTTTATCAATTTTACCTCTTGTGAAACCAATGGATAAGAGAAATGTGGAAAGAGTTTCATACTAGGCTCTAGGTGCTTGCTTGAGTCCATACAAGGCTTTGTTAAGCTTGTAGACATAATCAGGATGGAATGTGTCTTCGAAACCAGGTGGTTGACATACATAGACCTCCTCCTGAATTTTGCCATATAGGAATGCACATTTGATATCCATCTGATACACCTTGATGTTATGGTTGAGAACAAAGGCTAGGAAGAGTCTGATAGCTTCTAACCTAGCTACAGGAGCAAAGGTTTCATCATAGTTTATCCCTTCTTCTTGTCTGAAGCCTTGAACCACAAGCCTGGATTTATTCTTGACAACTATACCCCTTTCATCAGTTTTGTTTTTGAAGACCCACTTTGTGCCAATTGGATAAACATCCTTAGGCAGTGGTACAAGTTCCCATACTTGTTGTCTTTTAAACTGAAGGAGCTCTTCCTGCATGGCTTCTACCCAACTGTTGTCTTTTAGAGCCTCTTGGTACTTGATAGGTTGTGTGAGAGATAGAAAGCCTGCAAAAAGACAGATATTTGAGGATTGGCTTCTTGTGAGCACACCCTCTCTGATGTTGCCAATGATTTGATCTGGTGGATGAGCTCTTAGGTAGATTAGATCTCCCTAATATGGTATGATGGCATTTTGAGGTGAAGGACAGAGGTTTGGTGACTCTGTTGATGTAACATCTGTTTGCACTTCTGTAGTGCCAATAGATTTTTGAAATGGAGGTGGGGGAATGAGTCCAAGTGGTGTAAAAATGGAATGACTTTTGTCAACAGATGTTTGACTTTTGTCAACAGATGATTGAGTAGTGGATGTAAATGGTGAAGCAGTGGTTTGAGGGTAAGACTGGTCAACAGTGGCTGACTCAGCTGTGACACAGTTTTGACTGGTGTTTTGAACAGCTGTTTCCTCTGATGCAGAATAGACTTTATAGTGACTTGGAATCACAACATCTGTTCTGTAATCTTGTTGTGGAGATTGTGAAATGCCTGCACTGTAGTTTTGACAGTAATATCTTCAAATATGAATTTATCTAAATCAAACAACTCAGCAGAATTTGCTGGGATTTTTAGAGATGAAAGTTCATTGAACTTTACATTCAGAGTTTCTTTTATTGTCTTGGTCCTTGTGTTAAACATTTATAGGCCTTGGTAGTAGAAGAATATCCCAGAAAATATCCACAATCTACCTTGGCTGCAAATTTTGAAATGGAATCTTTAAGATTTAAAATGAAACATGGGCAGCCAAAGATTTTGAAAAATGAGATTAATGGTTTGATTTTGAACAAAATTTCATAAGTACTCTTTTGATTTCTTGGGTTGATTAAAACTCTGTTTTGAACATAGCAAGCAGTGTTTACAGCGTCTGCCCAGAAGGACAGTGGCAAACCAGAATCTGCTAGCATAGTTCTTGCAGCTTTAATGAGAGTTCTATTTTTCCTCTCAACCACCCCATTTTGCTCTGGTGTTCTTGGGATGCTGTACTGCCTCACAATCCCTTTTGACACACAGAAATCATCCAACTCCTTATTTTTAAACTCTGTTCCATTGTCACTTCTAAAGACTTTTACTGGCAAGTCATATTGTTTTTCAACTTTGGTGACAAAGTCCTTCAAGATACCTGCAGTCTCATCCTTAGAGTGTAAAAAGTAAGTCCATGTAAACCTAGAAAAATCATCAACTATGACAAGACAGAATCTCTTTCTTCTTAGACTCATGATTTTAACTTGGCCAAACAAATCCATGTGCAACAATTGTAGACATTGACTTGTTTTGGACTCATCAATGGATTTGTAAGAGCTTTTATGTTGTTTTCCTTTTAAGCAGGAAACACAATGCTTATCACATTTGAATTCTTTTGATGGTAGACCTCTGACAAGGCTTTGTTTGGAGAGTGAGTTGATAGTTTGAAGGTTGGTGTAACCCATTCTCTTATGCCATAATTCTGTCTTTTTTGTGGAGGCGGCAGAAAACAGACAGACATTTGCCATAGGATTGTCCTTCAACATATCAACCACATACACATTGCCACTCCTGTGAGCAACAAGTTGTGCTTTGCTCTCAGTAATGATGGTATCAATCTTTTTTTACCACTTCTGGCCCAATAATCTTACAAGTTTTCTTAGTGAAGAATGAGCCATACCTTTTGTCACTCATTTATGATACACTAAGAAGATTAAATTTAAGATTATCAATAAGATTGACATTTTCAAACTTGAGTTTCCTAGTCTGAGCAGTCCCTGAACCCAACACCTTACCTTTTGAATCATTACCAAAGGATATATCACCCCCTCCATGAGCTAAGAAGTCCAGAAGAAGGGCTCTACATCCTGTCATGTGCCTGGAGCCTCCACTATCTACATACCAAAGGCTATCTAAGCATGCAAAAGCTCCCTGCACATCAGTAATTAATTAGTTTTGGTGAGTGTCCAAAGCCAAGTTGGCTTTGGATTGGTCCACAGACTTTTCAGCCTCAAGCTTAGGAAAGTGATCAGTGGTTTGAACTAGTTTTTGAATCAAGTTCAACAACTGTTTCTAACCATTTGCCAGTGCTTGGATGTCAACACTTGGTGCAACAGATGTTTGATGTTCTCAAGAGTACCACACTCATCAGACCAAGTAGGTTTAAATTCATATTTTTCAAGTTCAGTAAATGATGAGGAACCTTCTGGTTTTTCAAGAACAATTTTATTGCCATTAGGTTCAGTGATTTTAATCTCTCGACCCTTCAAATTAGTTGGTACTACCTCAACAAACTTTTGGTCCCTTTTGTCAGTGTTTTCAAAAGCTAGAGCAGTGGTTTCAAAACCAAAACCAAACATTACATGACTTTTGGTTTGTTTGTTGAGGAGCATCTCAAAACCTTTACATGATTCCACCCATTTCTGACATTCAACTTGGGTGGTCTCTAGCTCACCTTTGCAACTATGATATTTAGTTATCATAGTTTGGAGCTGGTCTTTGGTTATAGTTGCTTCATGTTTTAAACTGCCTCTTTCAGATTCTTTTTCTGCCAATTTTGATTTTAACTCTTTTGAAAGTTTCTCAAATTGAACTTCATCATCTAAAATTTTCTTTCTAAGGTTTTCATTCACCTCTTTGATGTTAACAAATGCTATTACACATTTGTCTGAACACAAGTCTTTAAGGATTTGAGGAGATACCTTAGCAGCAGCCATCAATGCACAATCAGACTTGCACTCACAATCTTCAGATGCACCCCAGGGATCTGAGAGACTCACAACCTCTTCTTCAGATTTTTCACTTGCAACTACCTCATCAACAATACCATCAGTCACAACTACAGATCCAGTTACTACCTCCTCAGATTCAACTTCTTCTACCATAGCCATGAAACAAAAAATTTCTGGTTTATTTTCAGATTTGGCAACTAGTGCAAAATTTTCATCTGTCAACTCATATGGTAGACTGCTCCAATCAACAAAGCCTTGTGTGAAGAAACTCTTTTGACTGGTCTCTGTAGGGGCAGAGGGTGGAGCAGCAGTCATTGGCACTTGTGCCTGAGCAATAGGTGTTTGCACATAGTGGATCAGAGGAACAGTGGTTTGGACATACTGGACAGGAACAGTGTTTAAGGACTGTGCAAAATGAGCAGTGTTTTGCACATTTGGCCTAGGGGTATTATGGGAAACTTGATAAGTGTTGGTCTGTGGCCTCTGATGTGGATAGGTAAACATAGGTGTACCATGTTGACTCCTACATTACTTAGCAAAATGACCAAATCTATGACATTTATAACACTTAATCTTTTATTTATCCAACCCCACTTTTGACCTGCCAGTTAACCCTGAAAACCCTCTCCTAGTTTTCTTGTAAAAATTGTTAGTTCTTACACTGAGAAGGGCCAATTGGTGCATAATGTCCATTTTTTCCAAATCATTAGGGTCAAAGTATTTTAAGTCATCATACTCAAAGGATATGTTATCAGATGCCTGGATATCACCACCACTTGCTTTAAAAGCATAGTTTGGTGAATAAGAATCAGATTTCACACCTGAAGTTATGTCAATGAAATGATCATAACTCTGATCCTTACTATTACCAGCACCTTATCATGACCCAGAAGTGTTGTATTACCAAATACATAGTCATCAGAATCGTCTAGTGTTATTCGTTTAACTAAAATAGATGATAATGTTCAAGCATTTGGACATTGGTATGAGTTGGCGGTTGTCGGTAAGGTGATTGATTTCTCGACTCTGACGAATTTGAGAAAAATGTTACGTGGTAAAGGATTTCATAGAATTCATATAAAATATATGGGCGGGTTCATGCTATGATACTTTTCAAGAATGAAGTCAACAGGAATAGTTTCTTCGATAGTAAAGCTTTATGGCAGAGTTGGTTTGTCTCTGTAGAGAAATGGAATGGTCAAAATCGTGTGTATTATAGGATAGCATGGTTGAAGTTGCATGGGTGCCACTCTGTCTTAATCTGAATCAGGTTTTTGATGTCATTGGAATGAAATTTGGTACGGTGGTCCAGCCGGAAGAAATTTTTGATGATGATGGTGACTTCTCGTATTCGTTTTTTGGTGTGTTATGTAGTCGTCATTCGGGAATCAATGAAAATGTCCATATTCAATGGCGAGGAACGACGGTACCGGTTTGGTTGGAAGAGGACACAGGTGAATCGATTCCCGATTGTGTGGAAGAGTTTTAGGAAGAGGATGTGGAGCAGGATAACAACCTGATGAAAGTTGATGAAGGATTGGTAGCCTTTGTTAATTCGGAGGATCAAAGTTCCAGCTCCGGGGAAACCAATTCCGATGACGAGGTAATTTTAGAAACGGGGAAATTAAAATACAATCAATGCAGTTAATGGCTCCGATACTCAAGGTAATATTGAGTTTAATGGATCCGATAATCAAGCTCAAGTTAATGGAATCCTTCTAGATTCGTTAGCTTTTTTGAATGGTGTGGGAAATTCAAAAGCTTTGGTGGATAAGAAAGGAAAAAAGAGGTTCAGTAAAAAAATAGGTGGTAATGGGTCCAGGTCTATTTCCCCTAAAGCCTAAGAAAGGCCTGCTAAAAGGCACAAAAGTGATGATCCATTCGATATAGACTGATTTATTGGTATATTTCCTTCGGGCCCAGCTCCAATTCTTGTTGAACTTAACGATCAAATACCTTCATTCTTGACACCGGAAATAAACAATTGTGATAATGGAGATTTGTTGGTTCAACCGAGTAATAACGCGAATACTTCCTCAAGACAAGTTGGTGATAAATCGGAGGTGTGTCTGAAAGACAATCAAAAGAACCAGATGATTTTTGAAGAAACACAATCTACAATAGTTTAGGGGAACGCTCTAGGGGTGACACACATCGATGAGTTTGGAAATCATGTTCAAGGGTTGGTTAATGAAGAAGGCTTTCAAGGTGGGTTTAAATGAATTTATTATCATTGAATATTAGGGGATGGGAGTTCCTGGTAAAGATAAATGGGTTAGGGGTTTAAGAAAACAAAATGAAGTGGGTTTTTTTGATGTTACAAGAGATCCAACATTCGAATTTAGATGGGGTGCAAGTGGAAGGTTTTTGGGGGCAAGGCGATTTTGGTTTTGAATGGGTTAAGGCAGAAGGTAGATCCGGAGGCCTTATGTGTTTTTTGGACAATAGAAGTGGTGAAGTCCAAATATTATATGTTGATTGTTGGTAAGATAAAAGGCAGTGGGGAGGTTTTAAAAATGGTTAACTTATATTCTCCGCAAAATACGGTTCAAAAAAGAAGAATATGGGCGGATATCATTAATTTGATGAATCAAAGGGATGGGTTCTGGTTAATAGTTGGAGATTTTAACGTGGTACGAAGTCAATTTGAATGGAAGAATTCTTTTTTTTTTAACAGTTTGGAGGCTAGCGAATTTAATAATTTTATTGAGGATGCTAATCTCCATGAGTATGGTCTTAAAGGCCGTCAGTTCACATTTGTATCAGGTGATAAAATGAGCCGATTGATGCAGTTTTGGTGTGTTGGAACTATTTAAATAAATGGCGTAATGTTGAATATCGAACTCTGTTTAGAGAAAAGTCGGACCATTGTCCTATGTTACTAAAAGTTATATCCAGAAACTTTGGCCCAAAAACGTTTCGTTTTTTTAATTCTTGGCTTGATAGAGAAGAATTAAAAGAGGTGGTTGTCAAGTCGTTAGAGGGGTTTCATGTGGAAGGGGATTCGGATACTCGCCTAATGTCGAAGTTTAAGAAATTGCACCAAAGAATTACTTCTTGGAAGAAGATGATCAAGGATAAAGAAAATGAAGAAGAAGGTAATTTGAAGATCGAATCAGTCAGTTAGAGTTGGCCTTAGAAGAATGTTGTTTGCCTGATGTTGAGGTGTTGGTTACGGAGGAGATCAAGCGTAGATCGAAGGAAATTGAAGACTACCGAAGTAAAGATTTGAGACAAAAAGTGAGAGATAAATGGGAGAGATTCAGGGATGATAATTCAAGATATTTTCATGGTCTCATTAATAAAATACAAATATAGCAATTTTATTCCAGGTTTGAATGTCACGGGGAGTGGATCGCTACACCGGTGGCAGTCAAGAAAGAGGTATTTGGTTTTTTTAGAAAGAAGTTTATTAAAGATATGCAGTCAAGACCAGTTTTAAAATGTTTCGGATTGAATACTTTACTGGAGGATGAGGCACAAAACTTGATTAAACAATTTTTGGTTAAAGAGATTAAGGAATCGGTGTTTGAGTGCGGCGATGACAAAGCGCAAGGTCCATACGGGTTCAACTTCCAATTCATAAAACAATTTTGGAGTCTTTTTGAGGAGTATTTCGTTAGCTTATTTAACCATTTTTATGAGGTTGGAATATTTAATAGAGGTGTCACCTCTTCTTTCATCACTTTGGTTCTGAAGACGACTTCGCCTACTAAAGTTGGTGATTATCGACCAATAAATTTAATTGGAGTTGTTAGCAAAGTTGTTTCTAAGGTATTGGCGAATAGGTTAAGAGGTGTTATGGGGAAACTTATTTCTGAAAAGCAGACCGCTTTTATTAGTGGCCGATTTATTCTAGACGGTCCCTTCATGATTAACGAGTTGGTCTCTTGGACAACATGTTCTGGGAGGGAGTTTTTCATGTTTAAGATAGATTTTGAGAAAGCATATGATAATGTTCATTGAGAGTTTTTGGTTAATACTATGAGCCAGACGGGTTTTCCTGAAAGATGGTGTGATTGGATCCGTGGTGTGTTGATGTCGGCCAGATCATCTTAAATGATATTGTATATTTCTATGTGTATTGCATAATAATCAAGCTCCATTATATAGGGGAAGGTACAAGAGATAATAGGAAACAATCTATCTACTATACAAGGAAACTATTCTAATTGACATAATCATGTGCATAACTATCGGTTATCATAACATAAATATAATCGGCTAATACTCCCCGGCAGTTTGAACGGGTGTAGGACAGACGCTCAAACAGGAGTGAAAAGATTGAAACAGCTGCTTGGACAGGCCTTTAGTAAAAATGTCAGCGTACTGTAACTCGGAAGGCACATGAAGAACCCGTATGTCACCCACTCGAAACTTTTCTCGAACAAAATGTATATCAATTTCAATGTGCTTCGTGCGTTGATGCTGGACTGGATTATCTGACAAGTACACGACGAACACATTATCACAATAAACTATGGTGGCCTGGCGAAGAGGAGTATGTAACTCTAATAATAAGTTACGTATCCACGCGGCCTCAGCTATAGCATTTGCGACCCCCCTTTATTCTGCTTCGGCACTTGAGCGGGAGACGGTCGGTTGGCGTTTAGACGACCAAGATAGAAGATTGTCCCCCAAAAATACACAATATCCACCGGTGGACCGTCTTGAGTCCGGGCAGCCACCGCAGTCTGCATCTGAGTAGGCGACCAATGAGTTAGTGGTGGATTTGACCATACGTATACCATAATCAACCGTGCCCTGTATGTATCTGATAATCCTGTTCATAAACGCAAAGTGAGTATCCCAAGGGTCGTGCATAAACAAACAAACCTGCTGAACAAAATAAGTGATGTCAGGTCGAGTGAAGGTCAAGTACTGTAATGCTCCGGCCAAGCTACGATATAGCGTAGGATCAAAAAATGGAGATCCGTCGGTAGCACTGAGTTTGGATGACGTGTCCACAGGGGTGGTACACGGCTTGCACAAGGTCATACCAACATGTGAGATAATGTCTCTGGCATATTGTTTTTGAGAGAGAAAAAGGCCATTTTGCTGGTGATCAACCTGAATGCCAAGAAAATGGTGAAGAAGCCCAAGGTCTGTCATAGCAAACTCTCGTGAGAGTGTGCTAATAATTCGCGCAAGAAAGTATCATTAGAAGCTGTTAAAACAATATCATCAACAAAAAGCAAAAGGTAGGCCACATTAGCAGAATGATGCCAGTAAATGAAGAGGGAGTGATCACATGCACTGCCTCGAAAACCATGTGAGGTGATATAATTGGCGAACCGTGTATACCAGGCACATGGGGCCTGTTTCAGGCCATACAGTGATTTCTTCAGACGACACACCAAATGTGGGAATCGTCTGTCAACAAACCCAGGCGGCTGATGCATGAAAACTGTTTCTTTTAACTCCCCGTGCAAAAAAGCATTCTTTACATCGAGTTGGTGGATTGGCCATGACCTGGAAACAGCAAGAGATAATACAGTACGAATAGTAGCCGGCTTAACCACCAGACTAAATGTCTCATCGCAGTCGACCCCAACAGTCTGCGAATTACCATTAACCACCAGACGAGCTTTATACCGTTCCAACGACCCATCAGCATGAAACTTGTGGCGAAATAGCCACATACAACGAATAACCGGGCGGTCTGTGGGTCGAGGAACAAGTTCCCAAGTTTCATTCTCCAATAAAGCAGAAAATTCTGCCTGCATGGCACGTGACCAATTAGGATCGGCAAGGGCTTTGGCATAAGTGTTTGGGATAGGAGAAATAGTGGTGGTGCTGAAGGTAGCAGATGTGTGGTTAGTGGAACGAGATTTGGATCGGGTGTTCATAGGGTGTTGGTTGGTTTGTGTGGTGGGTGGTTTTGGGTTAGTGGCGGGTGGTATGATGAGCGGTGGTTGGGTAGTGGGCTGGGTAGGTCTGGGCATAGTTGGCCGCTGGAAGGAGGAGGGGGTGAGTGGTCTGGGCCGAAGGTGCGGCGGAGCTGGTTTGTGGGTTGGGTCTTGGTTTGGGCCGTCGGGAATATGTGATGGGGAATAGGGTGGTAGGTGACGCGTGATGAGTGGGAAATTGGAATGGGATATTAAGTGACAGATGGTCATCAAGGAAGTTGTATGAGTGAGACGGTTGTGGAATGGTGTAGGGAAAGACGTGTTCATCAAATGTGACATGGCGGGATATGTGAACATGACCGGTGGTAGGGTCGAAACACCAGTATCCTCGGAAATCTGGGGGATAACCAAGGAAGATGCACCGAATGGCCCTTTGGTGGAGTTTGTGTGGGGATGTGGCGGATGTGTTGGGGTAACAAGCACACCCGAATACTTGGAGATGTGAGTAGTCCGGGTGACGAAGGTAGAGGGCAAAGGTGGGGTATAAAAGTTTAACCTTTTGGTGGGTAATATGTTGTGTAAGTATGCGGCTGTATGTAAGGCCTCCACCCAAAATGAGGGAGGAAGGTGAGCATGTATAAGCAGGGCATGCACAACATCATTGAGCCGGCGAATCATGCGTTCAGCACGGCCGTTTTGGGGAGATGTTTGGGGACAGGAAAAACGGAAAAGGAGGCCATGGTGGGAGGCGAATCTTTTAAACGCATGGTTAACAAACTCGCCCCCGAGGTCACACTAGAAGGTTTTTATTTTTCGGTGGAATTGGGTTTGGATTAATTGGTGAAATTTGGAAAAAGTTGGGAAGGTTGTGAAAGCCAGTGCCAGATCCTTGAATTGGGACACAGTGACCACTACCAACAAGAATTAACCTATTTAAAGGAGATGAGTTAGGAACAATAATTTTACCTTGGTCTCGTGAGACATGATTTTCTGCTCCAGTGTCCATGATATGTTGCTGCCAGGATGTGTGTTGCTGGTTCACCCGCATATTATTAAATGTTGCACTTAAGTCAGTAGGGTAGAGGGCATCAGACCCATACTGCTGGCCGCCATATGGGCTGTATCCAGCAGGACCCGAGTAACCAGAAAAATGGGTCTGTGATGGCTGGTTATTGCTCGGAGCAGGTTGGTTGTTGGGTCTCCAGGCGGACTGCGTAGGGTATGGGCAAGGAGGAGGGGTCCACCAAGCCCAATTAGGGTATGGAGATGGCAGATGGGGGTTGTAATCCGTAGGAGGGCCGGAATAAAAGCCACGGCCAGAGCTGTTCCGGCTGTCGCGACCTCGGTAACCCTCGCTACGACCCCTGCCACGGTTATTACGGGTGGGGTAGGAGGGGCTGCTGTCATTGGGTGGCGGTTCAGGAAGGTTGGGGTTTGAAAGAGGTTGAGTGGTGGGTGTGGTGTTTGCGACGAGAACCGAGGAATAAGACCCCTTTTGTGCCTCAATCCGAATTTCTTCATCATGAAGCAAACTGAGGGCTAAATCCCAGTCCGCGTCGCGGTTGTTAATGAAGGAGGCAGTAGTGTTGTATTCGGGTGGGAGGCCGCGTACAAGCTGGATAACCAGCCTGGACGCACTGACAGGGTGATCAACATCGGCTAACTGGTTTGCCAAACTCTTCAATTGTTGAAAGTAATCATCAAGCAAAGAAAGTGTGGCAACCCGAGCCTGTTTGTTGCTGAGAAAAATTTTCTCGAGTTGTACCCATGCATCTCTAGCATTCGTGGGTTTATCAAGGACACGGTCAAGATATTTATCTGATACGATATTAATGATCCATTGAAGGACGAACGCATCAAGTTCCTTCCGTAACTCGTATTCAGGGCTAACGATGTCAGGAGGGGGTGTACCATCAATATGATTACCAACCTTATAGGCGGTTGCGTGAAGATTAAACATCTTCACCCAAGATGAGTATGTAACCGCAAATCTATCTAGGGTCCGTATTGTGGACTGGATATTGGATACCGAGTAGGTGGGATGGAGGGCGGCGGGTTTGATGGATGCCGAGGATTCAGTGGGACTTTGATCGGTTTTAGTCATGTTGAATAAGCTGTGAAAAAAAAGAAAGGAAATAGGGGTGATGGTTGCCGATCGAAACCTTGATAAAGGTGTGGAAAGGGAAGCGAAAAAGAGGAAGAGCTAGGGTTATCAGAACCATAACTCTGATACCATAAAGGATACCTTTATATTTCTGTGTGTATTGCATAATAATCAAGCCCCATTATATAGGGGAAGGTACAAGAGATAATAGGAAACAATCTATCCACTATACAAGGAAACTATTCTAATTGACATAATCATGTGCATAATTATCGGCTATCATAACATAAATATAATCGGCTAATACATCTATCTTGGTCAACGGCTCCCCCACCTTCGAGTTTAATTGTCTAAAGGTATTAGGCAAGGTGACCTGGTATCCCCTTTTTTATACTTAATTGTTATGGAGGCATTTTCCCGTCTTTTTAAGAAGATGTAGTATGATTGGGAGTTTTGATGGTATTCGGTTGCCTAATGATGGTCTAGTTATGTCGCATCTATTGTATGCGGATGATTCTATTATTCTAGGCAAATGGTTAAACTTCAATTTCAATAATTTGAAAAGGATTCTCAGGATTTTTCAGTTATGCTCTGGTATGAAGATTAATATTCATAAGTCCACATTGATTGGAATTGGAAAACATAAATAGGAGGTGAATAGGATGCCCATGGGGTTGGGATGTAAACCGGGTGAGATTCCGTTTATATACTTAGGTATTAAAGTTGGGGCAAACATGAATAGAGTGGCACATTGGGACCCGGTGATAGAAGTCTCTCAAAAACGGCTTTCTAAGTGGAAAGCAAATACTTTATCAATTGGGGGTCGGGTGACATTGATTAAATCCATTCTTGAGAGCTTGCCCACGTATTATTTTTCTCTTTTTAAGGCCCCGGTGAAAGTGTTAAATGAGTTAGAGTCGTGTATGAGGAGTTTTTTGTATGGCGGAAGTGAAGGGGTTAAGAAGTTTCATTGGGTGGATTGGGAAAGGGTTACGAAGGATAAGAAAAATGGGGGTTTGGGTATTAGTAAGTTGAGTATCAATAATATGGCTCTCCTTGTTCAATGGATATGGAGATTTAAAGGTGACCGGTATGCGCTTTGGAGAAATATGGTACATGCGATTCAAGGGGGACAATGAAGGTGGGAGTTGTTACCGGTTAATTCTCGTGTCACCTGTGTTTGGAATAATATTGTTACATCAGTGAGTAAATTAAAGGTAGAAGGGTTGGGGGGTGTTAGACGTGTTGAGGTGTGAGATAGGTGATGGCACCACGACCCATTTTTGGATAGATAACTGGACTAATCAGGAAGTTTTAAAAGATAGGTTCCCGTTTCTCTTTCGACCGAAAAAACACAAAGGCGTTTCTGTTGCGGATAGAATAGGGGATTCAGATCACCAAGGCGCGTACATTTAGATCGATGGCAGTATGGAGCTGCACGAGTACTCTGAGCTGTAGGTTCTGCAGAATCGACAAGTAACATGAAGATTGGATCGATAGCAGTATGGAGCAACTGCTGATGGTACATGTTCTATTTCTACAGTCAAAGCTTGGCTGAAAAATGAGCACAATCTTGACAGCAGGTTTGTTTTTCAATGGAGCAAGTGGGTGCCAACTAAATGTAATATCTTTATGTGGCGTGCAGAATTGGAAAGGCTTCCTACTAAAGTTGCGCTTCGAAGAAGGAGCATTCGGGTCGAGAGTGACATATGCATTTTTTTGTCTAGAAATAGAAGAGACAGTGGAACACATGTTGAGGTCATGTGCGTTCTCTACGGATGTTTGGCAAGGTATTTCGGTATGGTGCAATGTTTCCGATTATTTTTCGCGTTCAGAATACAAGATCTACTCGAGTTACATAAGATCATTCATGGTTCGCGGATTAAAAGAAAGGTCATTCAAGGAATTGTAATAATCAGTTGTTGGTAGATATGGAAGGCTAGAATGAGAGAATTTTCTCGAAGAAACGTTATATTGTGGTGGAAGTGATCTCAGATATTAAGATTTTGGGTTTTTTATGGTATAAGACTAGAATTAAAACCGACACAGTTGATTGGAATAGATAGTGTAAATTTGATTTCATGTAATCTTGGTTTTCGGCCGGACTATTTCCGCATTGGAGATAGTTTGTTAGGCCTTGTGTGTTAATGAAAGTTGCTTTTCAAAAGAAAAAAAAATTGTTATTTTTTATACCATCTAGAAGTTTACTTTATTACTAAATGGCGATACACAAACATTCTGCTCACTTTTCTGATGTAATCGTAACTTCAGAAGAAGCTAAAACAAAGATTATTTTAGCTGTCCAGAGCATATTTTAAGGTATGAAATATTTTACGAAAAATCTATAGAGTAATAGGTAATAGAGTGAATTGGATCAAAATATACTATATTCTCATTGAAGGACATACAATATATACAGACTCGAAGCTCTAGTTTAGGAAAAAAAACAAGCTATTGACCTTGACCAAAGACTAAAAAATAATTAAGACTAAGCTATTGACCTTGACCAGAGACTAAGAAATAACTTCCTAAGACAAAGCTATTGACCTTGACCAAAGATTGACAATAAATACAATAATTACAAGGCATGAATCATGGCAAAAGTCATGTATGGTTAATACGCCCCGCAAGATGGAGGCTCCATCGGAGACTCCAATCTTGGATCGAAAGGAAAGAAACGGTGATCATGGAAGTGGTTTGGTGCGGACATCAGCTAGTTGATCCTTTGAGCTAATGTGAAAGACCTTTAAGTGACCGACATTGACTTGTTCATGAACAAAGTGGTAGTCGAGGGCCACATGTTTCATGCGGGAATGGTACACCGGGTTGGCACAAAGATAGGTGGCATCGGTGTTGTCACAGAAAAGAGATGGTGTATGTGCCGTGCGAAGACCGAGTTCTTGGAGAACATTTTTAACCCATGATATTTCAGCTGCGGCGTTTGCTAGTGCTTTGTATTCTGATTCAGTGGATGAGCGCGAGACCGTTTTTTGTCTTGATGAACGCCAGGAGATGATGTTGGATCGAAGATATAATATATAACCTGTAGTAGATCTGCCTCCGTCATGTATGCCTCCCCAATCAGAATCTGAGAAAGCATGTAAATCAAGTGAGGACTGTTTATTTACAATAACCCATGGTGCAATGTTCCTTTCAAATAGCGGAGAACCCATTTGAGAGCTTGCCAGTGTGACTGTTTTGGGTGGTGCATAAACTGGGAGAATTTGTTGACAGCGAAAGAGAAATCATGGCGGGTGAAGGAAAGGTATTGAAGTGTGCCAACAGGTTTGCGATAAGGAGTTGGGTCAACGGGTGGAGAGGCATCCGAGGGGATGAAGCGGATCAGATACGCTTAGGGGGGTGAGGACCTCTTTAGCACCATCCATATTGAAAGTGGTTAAGATGTCCTGAATGTGCTTGTGTTGGGAGAGGAATAGACCATGAGGAGTTAGAATGACTTTGATTCCTAGGAAGTGTTGTAGAGGGCCTAAGTCTGATCAAATTTTTTTAGCTTAGGGCTTGAACAAAGATGTCCATGAATGGATTATTGTTTCCAGTGAGGACAATGCTGTCAACTTAGATGAGTAGGTAGCAAGTGTTACCATTTGTGTTGTAGACAAAAAGAGACACATCAGAGAGACATTTTCTAAAACCAAAGCTAATGAGGAAGGCGGTTAATTCATTGTACCAAGCCCGCAGGGTTTGTTTAAGGCCGTAGAGAGATTTCTTGAGTTTGCAAATGTGATTAGGAAACGCCGAATTTGCAAATCCGGGTGGTTGAATCATGTACACATCCTCACGTAAGGTGCCATGCAGAAATGGATTATTGATGTCTAGTTGGCATAACGACCACCCTCGAGAGAGTGCGATGGAAAGAACAGTACGAATGGTGACAGGTTTTGTTACCGGACTAAAGGTATCAAAATCGTCCTTACCGTACTGTTGATGAAACCCTTTTGCGACTAGGCGCACTTTAAATTTATCAATAGTTCCATCGGGTTTTCATTTGGTTCGGAATACCCATTTGCATCTGATTGCATTTTGGGTAGTATGAGGGACAAGCTCCCATGTATGGTTTTGAAGAAGAGCGTTGTATTCAAGATCCATTGCTTATCGCCATTGTGGATCTTTCATAGCTTGGATGTGAGTAAAGGGATCAATGGATGTGGGAAGTGGGTGAAGTGTGGTGGAGTTGAAGAAGTTAGAATTGTAATATTTTGGGTTAGGATTGCGAGACCGTTGTGGGCGAGTAGAGGTGGTAGTAGAGGGGTTAGTTGGAGTTTGAGATAAGGAGGAGGTAGAGTCATTGGAAGGTTGTGTAGGTGAATTAGGCTTTTTAGGAGTGGAGAATTGTGTAGGAGATGAGGACTGTGTAGGGATAGTGGCGGAATGTGTAGAGGACAAGAGTTGTGTAGGGTTAGGGGAATGTTGTGTAGGTGTAGTAGAAGGCTGTGTAGGGTCAGACGAGTGTTGTGTAGTATCAGGAAATTCTTGTGTAGTTGCAACAGAAGGTTGTGTAGGGTCAGGAGAGTGGTGTGTAGGAGGTATGGGTTTGGGTGTGGGATTGATGGGAGGTAGTGTAGGGTTTGAAGGCTTTGTGGATTTTGTTTGTTGTGAAGAAATGATTAATAGGTGACAGTGGGAGAGGCGGAGTTATTTGTATGGGATGGGAAGATGTGTGGTATGAATTCAACATTGCGAGAGTGATATAGCTTGTTGGTGGCCGCATCAAAGCATTTTATGCTTATCTGGAAGAGGAGTATCCAAGAAAGATACATGATGCGGAGCGAGATTGTAACTTGGAGGTGTTGTATGGGCGGAGCCAAGGATACCAAAGACATCCAAACGGTTTGAGTTTGGAGTAGGTGGGAGCAAGATTGAATAACATGTCATAAGGTGATTTGTTGTTCAGGATGGCGGTGGGTAGACGGTTGATGAGATAAGTGGCGGCTTGAAAGGCATGTGACCAAAATTGTGATGGGAGTTGAGCATAGTTGAGGAGGGCAAGGCCCGTTTCAACAACGTGTCGATGACGACGTTCAGCCACCCTATTTTGTTCGGGTGTATGAGGGGGTGTGGTGTAGTAAGAAATTCCATGAGTTGTGAGAAATGGTTTAAGACCAATCTATTCACCACCATTGTCGGTAAATAGAGAGATAAGAGGTGTTTGAAAATTTTTTTCCACTAGTGATTTGAATTGTGAAAAAAGGACGGAGACGTCGGATTTTCTTTGTATCGGATATAACCAAGTGTATTTAGAAAAATAATCGACAAATATGACATAGTACTTGAAGCCGTCAATAAATGTTTGGACTGGACCCATACATCCGAGTAAACGAGTTGCAATTGCTTATTTGCAACAAATGAGTTTTTACCAAAAAGAATTTTGTGGCTTTTATTTAACGAACAAGATTTGCAATGAAAATTCTTGGGTGACACTTTATTACCATTAAGTCATAATTTAAAAATTAAGGACTTGAAGACTTGAAACGAAGGATGTCCAAGGATATGATGCCACTCAAGTAGAGATCTTGTTGTTGTTGCATTGATTTGAGGAGAGAGTGTGGTTGGTCCGTAGTAAACGTCATTGCGTTCACACCCCGCATGAGATGCGCCCCAGTGCGTAGATCCTTAACCAAGAAATGATTTGGAAAAAAATTCAACAGAAATTTGATTAGTACGACTAAGTTTTGCAACAGAAATAAGATTATTGCGAAGAGATGGAACGATTAAGACATCGTTTAAGAAAAGCGGTCGTGAGTTGGTGTGAAGGGTTGTTTGACCAATGTGTGTGATAGGAAGGGTTTTACCGTCACCTAAAACAATCTCATCCGGGCCACCATATTCCGAAAGAACATGCATTTGGTTGTTGTTGTTAGTGTGATTGAAAGCGCCTGTATCCCACATCCACGGAGTGTCTAGAACCGCGGTGTGAAAAGATGTATTGTTCACAACCGGGTATGAGTAGGAATCATGAGTAGAGACTTGATGTTCGCGTAGGAAGCGATTAAGTTTGCGACAATCTTTTGTTACGTGACCGGGTATGTTGCAAAAATAACAAAAAACGTTTGTTTGGCTGTTGTGGGTCGGGTTGTTTTGAGTTTGGATTGTGGATTTGTTTGACCACGAGGAGGGTCAGTTTTGTAATGAGGGGTTTGAGGCTGATGAACAAGGATTCCGATTGTAGTTACGGTTCGATTGATGAACAAAAAAAGGAGCCATTGAGGCTGCAAATCAGAAAAAAAAAAAAAAAAAAAAAAAGATGAAAGGGTTGTGTAGGTTGCGGACAGAAGGCTGTCGAAAGCTGTGATGGATCGGTTGGCTCAAAGGAGCTTTAGGCTCTTGATACCATATAGAGTAATAGGTAATAGAGTGAATTAGATCAAAATGTACTATACCCTCATTGAAGGTCATACAATATATACAGACTCAAAGCTCTAGTTTAGGAGGAAAACAAGCTATTGACCTTAACCAGAGACTAAGAAATAACTTCCTAAGACTAAGCTATTGACCTTGACCAAAGACTAACATAAATACAATAATTACAAGGCATGAATCATGGCAAAAATCATGTATGGTTAATAAAATCGACAAATCATCTTTGCAGTAGAGAACAAAAGGGATTGCGTTATTGGTTTTTTCCCAAAATTTGGTGGGTAATCATAATGCTAAATTGGCAACCATATACATTTAGGAGAAAAAAAGGGTCAGAAAGATGAAAAGATGGATATCATATACTACGGTTGCTTATCTTGTTAGATTTGATTTAGTTTACCAATTTAGATACATAATTGTTAATTATTTTTTATATATTTTATATTATATATGTTTTTATTTTAATAGTATAGTTAGATGTAATCCCCATCAGTGCATTTGAGTGTTTTTTGTAATTGTTTTATTTTTTGCATTTCATTGTAGCTCATGCGTTCAAACATCCCACTAAACTCTTTCCTCTGAATTGAGTGTCGAACATGTGTAGTGGAGTGAAAAATATAACGTCTCCCTTTCTGATTGTTCATGTAGCAGCTAAGTCAGTATATGGCTTTAATTTAAAATGGGGGTGTAGTATGGGGGTGGAGGCGTGAATTTCTTTCTATTTTTTAAATAAAAAAAATAAGAAGATAAGAAAGTAGGAGAGAGAGGCTGATGTGTCGAAAGATGATTGGGTGATGTTTGTGATGTCCGGGGCTAAAACGAAAACGTCTTGGCCCCTTTTTAGCACATAGCGCCCCCTATAGTGATGTTGGGGGCGCTATGTTAGTTTTCACACCCTGAATCGCGCTCCAGTACAGATAGTCTTACAGGTAATTTATATGTAAACAAAGGTAAGTATGTTTCTCATAATTACTTTCTATCCTGAAGAATTATCTTTAGAATGTTTTTTGCCTGCTCCATTAAGAATGGCTGATACACTCTTCATACAATAAGAAAAATTTCTATTATGCTCAGTGACGGATTCAGAATATTTTTTTTACGGGGGACACAAATTAGTCTGGTTAAAAGAAGATGGATCAAAACATGTATCATGATATGCTATGTATGGTCTATAAATAACTACCAAACCTAGACACCTAGTAATATAAAACAGACTCAACTAAACAAAACCATACTATAGGCAAGTGTACCTATCAATGCAGTACAGACTAAGTAAGTCCGAGTATCGAACCCACAGGACACTAATGGAAAACAAAACTAGACTCAACTAAGACTTAACAAATTTGGTTTATAAATGATTTTTGGTTTTTTTATAATTAATTAAAATAAAATAAAATAAAATAAAATGAATAAGGATATATAGACAGCGAAGATAATTGAGGAAAATATCAGGATAGGAAGGCAACTACCTAGGTCAAGAATCCTACATGTGAACTCACAACTCTCGGTAATGGAAAATTGAATGGCTACCAGATTCTAAAGATAACTTAAGAAACCTTAAGACGTGCTAGATCTCCTCCCGATCTCACCAACACACCCCAAAGAATTCTAAAGACTAAAACGCTGGCTATCTAGCTCGGATCACCTCCCGGTCTCACCTCACTAAGAATCCTAAGGTACTCTAATGACTCGATCACCTCTCGGTCTTTCTAATCACAATACAACCGAAGATGTAAAGGAGTAATTTAATTGGGTTAACTATGACTTGGAATTACAAGAAACTAAAGACATCTAGGATAGGATTACCTCCCAGTTTCACCGAAAACCAAACACCTAAAGCTCTAGACAACCCAACATTCCATCACCTCCCGCTCTCAAGAATGGAAGAATACAAAAGTCCTCTAAATTCTCTAATCAAGTTCCTATGGCTTTCGTGCACAAAACCATAAACTAAGCTACGAGCACAAAGCAAGCAACCCTAATAATCATCCAAACATGAAAGACATTCACTAAGACGATTATGGAACTATCAAAAATAATAAATTAGACTTAAGTACGCACACACATTATAATAAACACCAACCAAATCGTTACGAAAACATTAATCATTCAAAATAATCCATAAACCGAAAGTTATAAAATTAACATGTATTCATCATACAACCTAGGTAGTGGCTAAGATTTAGCTACTCATAATAATGAAAAATAATAAAAACAAAGGTTCAACGTAAAAATTTATCATGGTCTCAATATTCATAAACACAAAGTAAATAAATATGAAAACTAAAATTTATTATAGTCAAACCCGTAGCTTCACTCTTGAACCAGAGTCTTCCTGTCATTCACCTCTCCTCTATTTTTTCTCTAAAGCTACTGTCGATGTGCTTCTTCTTGGCTGTGTAGATCTCCTCCGTAAAAATAATAATATTCCTCCAAAGAAATAATGTGTCCCCTAAAGAAAAAAATGTCGTCCAAATATATGAAAACCCTATTTGTTTTATTCGTAGCATCTCTCTGTGTTTGGGCCACGAGCCCAAGCTTTTTTTTTCTTTTTTTTTATTATATTATTATTATAATTTATAATATTATTAGTATTACAACTTCATGTTTCTGATTCGGGTGTTATTGGCTTGACCAAAGTTTCTTGATCACGCTCCAACGTTCATGAACACTTCCTCTCAAGTATTGATGTCTCGATTAAAATTCTTTCATTTTAAGCTCCCCTTCTACGAACACCTATAAAATAATAAAATAAATAAATATATAATAAAAACGGCACGAAACGAATATAAACATGACCAAATAATATACAAAATACATAGGAAAAGAGATGTGTTTTGCAACACATCAAACATCCCCACACTTAAACCTTTTGGGTCCCGAAAAAAAACTATACAAAATCGCAAACAACATTTTCAACAAAGCACTTAACAAAAACGATAGAATCAAACAGGGTCAAGAGCAAGCTATGAAATCAGCAAGCATAGTGGTTTAACAAGACTTGCATCGTTCAAAAGGCCGACTAGTCAAGATGATACAATTTTTTTTTTAAAAAATGCCTACCTAGTCAAGCTTCACTTACCTTCAAGCAACTGACTATGCACCTGTAAGTACCCCTCACAATATCACTCATCTCTCGGTTATATATTTATTGGGAGTGAATACTCAAAACCGAACTATGATGCAAAATTATCATAAGCTTGTAGGTCAATCATATTTAAACCAAATTGCTAACACTAACACAAATCAAGAGGACTTCGAAAGGGTATGTAAGGGTTAAAGGTAGGAAATTTTGGGAAAAATTGGCTAAAAAGAAAAATAAGTGATAAACCGGATAAACATAGAACAGATACACTCTAAATCTTTGGTCTTCTTGACCCATAACCTTTATTCTATTTTTTCCTTTTCTCTCACATATATTTTTCTTTTTTTTTCAAGGTTTTTTTTTTTTTTTTTTTTTTTTTTTTTTTTTTTTTTTTTTTTGTCAGCTACTCTTTATGCTGATATATTTTTTTTTTCTTTTTCCAATATATAAATATATACGATCCGGTAATCAATATAAAATAAAATGGGTGACAAACGAAAGGTTTAGGCTCAACGTGGTTTCTAAAGGTAAAATGGTGAAATATGTCAAATAACAAAAACAAACGAAAAGGCTAAACAAAAATGGGTAATCCTAATGCCTCTATCATATCTGTGTCAAGTCCAAGCCTATGGTCTTAAAATGCATCAAAACGCACAAGTTTTCTAAAATAATGCAACAAAGTCGGTATATCACACATGAAACGAAATAGTGAATATTTATATATAATATTTAAAGGCTCAAAACTCACTGTCATGTGAAAATAAGGGTTACTGATACTAGCAAGTGCAAAACCAGTTAACCATCTAGCTTGATCCACTATCCCAGGCACCCCAAACATTTTATTTTAGAAAAACAACTCAGTCAAGCCTATTATCCCGCAACTTAAAGAAACATATGCTAAGACCCGTAAACCCGACAATCGACCCCGCTTTTAACCGTCGTATTACATTGAAAAGGCTCGTTTACTACGCGCAAAAATGGATCGGGACTAACATAAAACAAACTTTTTTTTATGTTTTTTTATTTTATTTTATTTTGTTTTTGTTTTTGTTTTTTTTTACTCAAACTACTTAAAAATAAAAACGAAGTTCCCATCCCCACACTTGAACGACACATTGTCCTCAATGTGAAAGTAGGAAAAAAAATAAAGTAGAAATAAAAAAAATACAACAAAAAAGGAACAGACTCCCCTGGATATAAGCAATGTAGCTGCAAGCGCTCTGAAGCTGTCCTTCCAAACCCGTCCGTATAGCATTTCATTCGCAGCCTTTGACTCAAACCTGACATATAAAAACTTAAAAAGAAAATAAAAATAAATGGTTGCCTCAAATGATTGTTGGGCCGTCCCTACCCGAATGGAGATTGAGTACGGGTGGCTAGATCCAAACCTGCAATAAAATATATTAGACAAACCAAAGACTTAAAACTGACTCTCTCCATCATCCCCACACTTGAAAGAAAGATATCCCCAAAGCGAGTTAAGAGAAAACTGCCTCAAAAATAAAATAAAAAAACTCTAAAAAATATACAGACTCAATCGACTCAATATACAAAAATGCAGGAAACGTACTTGAAAGGCAAGATGGTGAAATGTGGTAGGTGATGGTAAAATATGTGGTAAAATGGTTATGAACGGTGGTGGAAGAAAACAGGGTGGAAAATATTTTTTTTCTAATCAACTCGCACAACGTGAAGGACACTGGTGATCTCAACGTGCGTCGCGAGCGAATAAAATATAACTTTCCGGGGTAATTACTGTTCATATGAGACGAACAGGTCAGCCCAGGCTCTCCGCATTACACGAAGAACCTTTTTTCGCAGAAAGTTAATCAAATTTAATGTTCACAAAAAATTTCTTTTATTACCCAAACCTCAAACAAGAATCCCAAACATAAAATATATAATTAACTACATGGGATTCGTTCATGGTGTAATTTTCCTCGCCTAAGCAAACACGAAAACCTGCAAAAAGACTCAAAAACAAAAATAATAACAAAATACGAAGAAAATTCAAACATATTACAAACTCTACAACCGGGTTTTCACGCAATTTCAATCAGGTGGCTTATATTTTATCCATCCCATATCCAACGCATTTAATTCTTTTCTTTCACCGTTGTTCATCAAGAAACAATTGGTGAATTTAAAAATATCTTTGAAAACACATACGCGTTCGGCCACCTATCCATGCACTTACTTGGACCAAAACTGTTGTTTAGCGTGTACCGTTGGTCCAGGTAATCACTAGCCTTATCCCGTGTGTGGTCTGCTACAATCTTTCTGCCTGCTATTACTGCATATAGGCAATAAAAAAACGCAATCACGGGCACCAGATATATAACGAAAATAAAAATAGAATAAAGCACACAAAAACAAAAGGACACCCAAGCACATGAAAAATAAAAACAAAAACTAACTCAACACATAAGCACACAAAAAGCAAATAAAAGCCTACGACACTCTAGACACACTAAAAACCAAAAAGACTCAAATAAGACCAATTAATCAGTGAAGTCCTAATCAAAGCTAGTTTCTCAATCGCCAAGTGTCCCCGACAATGACGCCAAAAACTTGATGTGCTATGTATGGTCTATAAATAACTATCTAACCTAGACACCTAGTAATATAAAACAGACTCAACTAAACTAGACCACACGACAGGAAAGTGTACCTATCAATGCAGTACAGACTAAGTAAGTTCGAGTATCGAATCCACAGGACACTAATGGAAAACAAAACTAGACTCAACAAAGATTTAACAAATTTGGTTTATAAATGATTTTTTTTATTAATTAAAATAAAATAAATAAGGATAAATAGACAGCAAAGATAATTGAGGAAAATATTAGGATAGGAAGGCAACTACCTAGGTCAAGAATCCTACATGTGAACTCACAACTCTCGGTAATGGAAAATTGAATGGCTACCAGATTCTAAAGATAACTTAAGAAACCTTAAGACGTGCTAGATCTCCTCCCGGTCTCACCAACACACCCCAAAGAATTCTAAAGAATAAAACGCTGGCTATCTAGCTCGGATCACCTCCCGGTCTCACCTCACTAAGAATGCTAAGGTACTCTAATGACTCGATCACCTCTCGGTCTCTCTAATCACAATACACCCGAAGATGTAAAGGAGTAATTTAATTGGGTTAACTATGACTTGGAATTGCAAGAAACTAAAGACAACTAGGAGAGGATCACCTCCCGGTCTCACCGAAAACCAAACACCTAAAGCTCTAGACAACCCAACATTCCATCAACTCCCGGTCTCAAGAATGGAAGAATACAAAAGTCCTCTAAATTCTCTAATCAAGTTCCTATGGCTTTCGGACACAAAACCATAAACTAAGCTACGAGCATAAATCAAGCAACCCTAATAATCATCCAAACATGAAAGACATTCACTAAGACGATTATGGAACTATCAAAAATAATAAATTAGACTTAAGTACGCACACACATCATAATAAACACCAACCAAATCGTTACGAAAACATTAATCATTCAAAATAATCCATAAACCGAAAGTTATAAAATTAACATGTATTTATCATACAACCTAGGTAGTGGTTTAAGATTTAGCTACTCATAATAATGAAAAATAATAAAAAACAAAGGTTCAACGTAAAAATTTATCATGGTCTCAATATTTATGAACACAAAGTAAATAAATATGAAAACTAAAATTTATTATAGTCGAACCCGTAGCTTCACTCTTGAACCATATCCTTCCTGCCCTTCACCTCTCCTCAATTTTTTCTCTAAAGCTCGTGTCGATGTGCTTCTTCTTGGCTGTGTAGATCGACTCCGTAAAAATAATAATATCCCTCCAAAGAAATAATGTGTCCCCCAAAGAAAAAAATGCCGTCCAAATATATGAAAACCCTATTTGTTTTATTCGTAGCATCTTTTTGTGCTTGAGCCACGAGCCCAAGCTTTTTTTTTTCTTTTTTTTTATTATATTATTGTTATAATTTATAATATTATTAGTATTACAACTCCATGTTTCTGATTCGGGTGTTCTTGGCTCGACCAAAGTTTCTTGATTACGCTCCAACGTTCATGAACACTTGCTCTCAAGTACTGGTGTCTCGATTAATATTCTTTCATTTTAAGCTCCTCTTCTACGAACACCTATAAAATAATAAAATAAATAAATATATAATAAAAACTACACGAAACGAATATAAAATGACCAAATAATATACAAAATAAATAGGAAAATAGGTGTTTTGCAACACATCATATAATGTAAAGCAAATTCATACTTATCCGCTTAAATAAGAAAAAAAAATCTATTAACTATATAATATACCATTTTGATAGTTTTAAAACCTATGTAAATACATAACAAATAATATCAGTAGAGTTTAAATTAATAATACATGTAATTTAAAGTGTTAATATATTGGCACGTAGCTTGTTTTTCATTTGGCAGGCCATAATATGCCCATCCATAAAAATATTATAATTCCTTGAAGCTTTAGTTGGTGTATCAAATGGTGAAATTGCAAAAATTGCATAGCTTTTCCTAGAAGGGCCAACCTTTTTTTATCTATCGGGCTGAACCTACGGTGGGCACCGGCCCACCATGCTTAAATGATACATCCGCCACTGATTATGCTAGTCTATATGTGGAGATATACCTGTTTACAAAACGTGGTTGCCAAGGCATGGCTAAAAATTATTGCAAACAACGAATTAAGCAATGATGCCGCCTCTTCCAATAGAACTAGTCCTTGTTTCATAAGCAGCCCATGACCTGTAACACAGCAATATTTCACAACTGTCAATAAGAAGAATAAGATAAAAATGGTCATCTTTATCAAAAAGTGTATTGAACGCATTAACGATAAATTCTAGTTAAATTTAAACATTTTATGTGATTAATAAGTTGGATCATTGATATAGAGTCCAAGAGTACAGGGCAATGAAGATGAGGAGATATTTGATGATCAAGAAAATGAGTTTGATGTTGCAAATAATTAGTAGCAAATATATAATAATAGTCTGTTTTACATAGTCAAACATACTACAAAAATAGGCAAGTATATGATGTTGGTTATTAAAATCGGAAATAAAATATTAGTTAGTTTAAATACCATTAATTATGTTTATACAAAATTCATCCTCAATGTCAAATAACAGAAAGTCAAACAAACTTAAAGTCAAACCTGCCATATTTGAGACAACCCTTTCCTTTGGTGTTATGAGACCCAACTTTTTTTTTTTTTTTTTTTCTAATTAGAGCAGGGTCAACTTCTTTCTTTTTCTACCATGGATAGCGTATTTAACAATTTCAAACACAACTTGTATAAGGAATATTGTATACATGAAACATGATAAAATAGATAAATTTGAATCTTGTTCTAAAAATCATCTCATTATTGTCAATTATTCAACCCTGACATTGATGCATTCAAAGTGTAGGATTGTGTTTCTGAACAAGAAATGATGTATCGCGCGCGTTTCAGATTAACGGCAGAATCAATAATCTAAGTAGTTGTTAAAGGTGAGTGTTTACGGATAAGATAATAACAATAATACGAGAGCACACACACACAAAGAGTTACACTTGTATCGGAAAAGGCAAAAGTTACAAAATGACTAAGGCATAGGGTATTTATACTACTTCTCATACTCCTCCCTCTCCAACTACATGTATGGCTTTCCTACACGTGCATATGTGACGTATGACACTAAAAGGAGGTATATGGCACAATAACAATTCCCAAAATACCCCTAAGCCTATAATAACATATAAACATCCCTAGAACGTGATAAAACAAGATCCAACTAGCATATCCAAGCTAGGGACATAGCCGAAGGCTGCATTTATAGACTCCCCCTTGGACCTAGCTGGATATTTACAAAAACATCTAAAACAAGCACAAAAACATAAGTTAACCAAATCTTGTCTTGATTAACCGGCAACCGTCTTCAAGTTTCTATGCTTTATACTGTTACACGCGTTTACTATAACTAATATACTTACTGAATATGGTATGTGTAACACCGCAACCGATGGCGGAATCATCGAGGTGTCACGTAGTGACGATTGTTCAAAAGCACATGGTACTAAAATGTAACAACCGGCAAAATTAAGGTAATTCCGTACTAATTAATTAAACGCGATTAACGTAATTAAACGTAATTATGAGCTGATTGTTTAACTGAGGCCTTAGAAAGATATAAGTTCCCAAATAATGCATAGGAATGCATAAGTTTAATGACAAAACATGATAGGATCGTGCGCAAGCAAATCTATCCGGTATGGACACTGGCGATTACCCGGTAAAAAATTTAATAAGCGAAACGAACCCCGGACACCCGGAATATAAAATAAATAATATTTTCACAAAATATAATGAGTTTTGGAAACCCAAAGCCATACGTGAAAGCTTATTGTACAAATCTCCCGGAAACGAATAAAGTGCGCGTACCGCACCCGATACGCGCGTAACACGTAATTTCACCCGGCAAAAGCCGAAATAAATTATCAGTAATTAAACTGGGCTATAATTTAAGGAATATTAATGGTATTTTAATATTCGGGTGACACACGGTTAAAAACCCAAGAATACCCGGACAGTACCCGCACAAGATTAACTTAACTAATAAGGGGTATTATTTAGCAAAGTGGACCCCACCAAACACCCCTTGGGGGCCGGCCTATGGCCCACCCAAATGGGTAAAATCTTTTAATTATCTCCTTTAACTCTTCATCTCCTTAATATCCAATAATTAGAAACTAATCATGTATATGCATGGGATTACATTGGCCAAGAAAAATCAACTAATCCACCTCTTTCTCTCTCTAACTCACGGCACAAACACCCTCTTAATATCCCTCAAAAGATTTCCATAATCTCATCAAATCCCTTAAATCTTACATAATCTAAGAAAGATATTGAGTAATCTTTGCAAGATTTGAAGGTGAGATTATAAGCCACATGAGAAGACACTTGAAACAAATCACAAAAATTTCTTCTTCCTCCTTCCTTGTGGCCGTGGCCTTGCACCCACCTACATACACTTTTCTTTCAATTTTTACACTACCAAATCACCTCTAGATCATTATCCTTCAAAACCCCCTTTGTGTGTTCAAGAGCTTGGAGCTTAACCCATTGGAAGAACACACTAAACCCCATCCAATCCAAGGTTCTTGTCTTCCCTAGCCTTGAGCTAGTAGTAAGTTTTACCTTGCTTTGATTGATAATGTTCATATTATGTGCTTGTATGAGCAAGTTGTACATTGATGGGTAAAGTTATGGTTTTGAAACATAAAGATAATGTGTCTTACTAGAATAAAAATGGAAGAATAATAACATAAATAAATCTTGGATGGATATTAATAAATGTGATATTTTGAGAAAATATAATAAAATGAACATACACTTGAGTTGGATGATGATTGGAAAATGTTTTGTGAAAAGGACTTGAGTATGATGAAAGATGATTTTAATCATCATAAGATGACTAGTTAATGTCAAAAATATATTAAAATGGGTTAGATAATCATAGGTGAAAAAGCTCCATATTCAAAGTCTACTCACTTGAATAAGTGAAAAGTTGATATTTTGGATAAAAATATGGAACAAACATGTTAATAGCATCTAGGATGGATTATAAGACTATTAAAAGTGAAATGGTGTAAAAATAACCAAACATGAAAAATATGGTTCTTCAAAGTCCACTAATTTGGAAGGAAAAATGCTAACCTTACAAGATGAGATGAAAAATGCAACAAATACAAGTTAAAGGGACAAATATTAGAAACTTGGAAAGTCGAGGGACTAAAATATGTATTTTAGAAACTTTAGTCCAAAAATGCATTAACAAAGAGTTCGGTGTCAAAAGCATAAATAATAGCTATCCAAGTGTAGTTTTTGACAATCATGAGAAACTTATTTGTGTGTAACTAAAAGAAGCATTTTTATAAAAGATGGAAGTTTTATAAAAATAAAAGGGTAACACGAGGATTTTATAAAAATGAGATTTTATAAAATATTAGTAAAGACTTGGGAAAACTTGTACAAAAATGGATACTTTTATATAAATGGGAATATAAAAGTATCGGAAACATTTTTGGGTTACAAGTTGGACAAGTTGGGCTAAACGTACAAAGTATATTTTCCAAGAAATAAACGTTCGGAATCGGAAGTAGGAATAATACTTCCATAAGAACGCGCAACGGAAACAAATATGAAAAACACTAACTAACGAACTTAGTTGCATGAGTAACGTAAACAGACATATGAGAAAAATGCCATTGCGGCAAGATGAAAATAAATATATATATATATATATATATATTTTAAGAGATAAAATATATATAACAAGGGTGAAACATGCGTAACACTTTCCTAAGTGTAGAAAGAATATTCGTGGGAAAGGAAAAACACAACGTAACGAATTAGAAACGCTAAACGACACATGAACTTAACAAGTAGTATCCACGCGATGGTATATGTACATATGCTCGTTTTCGACGAAATTCTAGTATATCTATTTGAATGGGAAAATAGATATGCGAGAAGGAAAACCGAGGCGAGTAGGTGAAATATATCTACGAACGTGTGAATACCGACAAAATCCTAGTACATTTGTTTAAATGGGAAAATAAATGTACGGTGTGGTGAGTCTAGTCGGGCGTTAAGAATATGTTACCGAACGACAAGAACTTAGCATATTTATTTGAATGGGAAAATAAATATGTGGCAAAGTGAGTCGAGTCGGATGAAAGAAATCACATTATATCGAGCGAAACGATCCTAAGTATAATTATTTAAATGGGAAAATAATTATACGTTGGGTAGAATCGTGTCGAGAATAATAGTGTACAAGTCACAAAGAATATTAATAAGAATAATATACGACTTACAAGGAAAGGGTAATCCATCGCCATTGAACCTAGGATACGAAACTATTAAACGGGAATTGGGATAAAGACGTGGTCGGGAAGTTGGGTGTACAACTTGCCAAGGCACATACACTATAGGTGTAGTGACTTATACGCCTAGAAACATTTGTAGGTGCGGGATCACAAACCTTACTATTTTCTTCTTTGAGCCGAGCACAGTTACAGGTGAGTCTCACGGCCCCATTTTTAAACTATTTAACGTTTTTACGGGGGAAAGATATGTTGGGATTTGTTTGACGGGTTGGAAACTTGAGTTGTGATCGCCACTCGGGGTTGAGACCTCCCCACTATAATCATTAATTCAGGAAAGTGAAACCGAAAGAATATTTGAATAGTACTGTTGGTGCCTGACAAGGCCCACCCCTAATCGATAGCGTCGATTATGCATCGGCGTATGCCTGGGGTGCACGTATTCTGAAATCAAGTCGTAGGAATACCGAGTAACGACTTGGGGCGGGGGCATTACTAATTGTCTTGGTTTGGTTATAGGCTCAAGTAAAATTGTAGGACTTTGCAACTCCTATAAATGTCATAACAAGGATATCCCATGAGATAAAGTTTATTACAAGCAAAACCTGTGAACTCACCAATATTTATATATTGACGATTTTTAAACATATCTTTCAGGTAATTGACTGAGGAAGGTTAACGTGGCGAGCAGGGTCGGGGGAATCTCCAAGTTGGGCGTTGGATGTCATGAAGGGGTCTCATCTCTCTATCCCAAGGACTTCGGGATATAGGGAGGAGCCTCCCTATTTATTTCAAAAACAATTTTAAGATTATGTATGAATAATTTGACATGATTTTCAACGTCGAATAAATACCCGTTGTTTAATTAATATTGTGGTTTGCATTAATCTTGGCTTAATCCTCTTGAACCGTCGCGCCACGTGTTTCCGCCACAGGCGTGGTGTGACAGAAAGTGGTATCAGAGCCAAGGTTATAGCGAATTAGCATTTTTAAAATCTAAACTATAACCGGATTTGGTTCAAAAGATAAAGCTTTCAAAATAAATGCGAAACGCAATGAACTAATTCTTCCAACGACCATTTGAGTATGTGGAGATACCGACCAAGCTAGCCATGGGTATGAATACGTGTTATTTTAGCATTAGCTGGTTAGGAAGAAGTACCGTAGATGTGTGCCTTAACTATCTAACGAATAATACTTAAATATTAGTACGGTTCTTTTGCCAGGATGTCAGACGCAGGGAGCGTAGCACCGAGCTACGACAGTAGCATCCAGATCATCCCAGCACCGCCAGCAGAGCCGATCGAGGTTGTGGTACTCGATCCTGAGGATGACGACATGGAGGTTGACGCCGCCATAGAGGGCGCAGACGGAGACAGCTCCGACGAGACTGACCCGAGCGAGGACCCAACATGGGCCCCCGCTGGAGGCGACGTGGCCGCCGTGGCCGATTTACCGATGGCCGAGGCACCACAGGCTGACTTGCCTCTAGTGCCATTCCAGGCAGCACCACTGCCAGCACTTCCCCTCCGAGCCGTCAGGGACTTCCCTGTAGGCTGTGCAGGTCCATCAGGACCTGTCCCCACACAGTCGGAGACCGTTGAGTCTCCATACGACCGACATGCACCTGTCGATTGTGAGCCCTTACCCACCCCACTTATCCCCGTTCCCCCAGGCATAAGGCTCGTGCCCGTTTCCCGAGGACACAACGGGTGGATCTCGGATGACTCCGATGATGAGTCAACCGCATCGGTAGAGCACATTGCTGTGCCGATCCCACCAGCAGACCAGGAGGAGCACGTCGCTCCTATGATAGGGCATGCCACCACTGCCCCAGCCGCCCTACCCGCCATACCCGAGCCCGTACCACAGGATGGGCCAACTTCTACTGGGCACATCCTTGAGGGCAGCTCAGCCCGTAGCTCCGAGCTACACCGAGCAGGTTTGGCAGCACACGCCACTGCTAGCCCTCCCACCCCTACCACCGTGATATCCGCTCCAGAGTGGGTCGCTGTCACACAGCCTCTCATGGTCCCACTCGCCGAGCTTATAGTCCCCTCACCAGTATCCATGACACTACCTATCACCACCTTTCCCACACTACCACCCCTACCCGAGATGCTCCCTACACCACCACCTGCACCATTCACTATGGATGCAGGAGTCCCTTTTCTGATACCCCCACTTGCACCGTATACTCTAGGTGCAGGAGACCCATACCTGGTACCACCCCATTTCTTCACCGGATTACCCGGCTTTGCCCCACCCTTCACCCCCCTACCCATACCCGATATAGTCGGCCCATCCCAGCCGACATATACTGACATCCTTGGGCCGTCGCAGCCCCACAGGATGGCCCCACTGTCGGGACCAGCATGGTCCACGGTGATCTCCTTGGAGAGAGACTTTCAGACTCTCACCGACACGGTGCAGCGCACCGTGAGTCAGATGGACCAGGAGGCCCAGCTCATGTGGGCCAGAATCATCGATGCCAGAGACGCGCTGGCGCATTATGCTGAAGAGTTGCTGAGCATGGACGCTCATTGTGGGATTACGAGCGACGCACACTTTGCGCATCGCCAATTCTTGTACGATCGCATTATGGCGATCAGTATAACCATTAGCATGTGCGCACCCCAGTATCAGTACCCACCGCCGCCGCCACCACAGTAACGATACTTCAGAGACGCATGGGGGATCACCTACGGACATAGTAGTAGTAGTAGTAGTAGTATGATAGCACAGCATGGGTTATAGGACCCATCTGCATTTTTGCCTAGCCGAGCGGGATTGTGCCGGTATATGACATTATATTTCTAGTGTATTTCAAAAGAGCAATGTATGAGGAATGTATCCTCGGTTTTTGTTATTATGAACAAATCATTGTACTCATGGTATTGAAATTAATGAAAAATTTTGTTATGGTAAAATATGTGTTATGATTGTCTACGATTATTATTACCTGTTCTGTATATATTGTGATTGTGTGATGTTATGATGATTACTGTGTTCGTGTGTTGTGTTGTTATTTATACCTTATGTATGACGATATTGTATGAATGATCGCCAAATTAACCTTTGATAATGATTATTGAAGAGAAATGGCACCAGCCACCCGAAGCAACAGTGGAAACGAAAGACTACCCATGACACCTGAGGAGCTTGAAACCCTAGTTTCGGGACGCATCGCCCAAGCTCTCGCGGAACACAATGCCACGCGCACCGAAAGGTCGCGAGATCGAACAGGGAGCGACCGACGCGAAACCTCCCCTACCGGTAAGAGGATTTCGAATATATGCAAACGGAGTTTTCGTGAAACTCCTACCTCATAATAACATACTACTTTATTATTGCAGAAACGGCCTCGCGAGAGCGTGGCTGCACGTTCAAAGCTTTTCTGGACTGCAAACCGCTCAACTTCAGTGGCACTGAAGGCTCTGTCGGACTAGTCAAATGGTTCGAGAAAACTGAAGCGGTGATTCGTATCAGCAGCTGTACCCCGCGACAAGCTGTCATGTACGCCACTAACCTGTTTCTGGACCAAGCTCTAACATGGTGGAACAACCAAGTGCAAACACTGGGGGATGATGCTGCTTACTCCTTATCATGGTTGGAGTTGAAGGAACTAATGATCGCCGAGTACTGCCCGGCAAGTGAAGTGCAGAAGCTAGAGACTGAGTTCTGGAACCTCACCATGGTTGGATCGGACGTAGCTGGGTACACGTCCAGGTTTCATGATCTCTCCCGGTTAGTGCCTCGCTTGGTCACCCCGAAAAGCAAGAAGGTGGAAAGATACCTATTCGGACTGGCGCCACAGATACGCGGCATGGTCACTGCTTCCAAACCTACAACCATGCGCGAAGCTATCGACCTCGCCTTAAGCCTCACTGAAGACGCCATTCGAATGGGCACCCTAATCCGAAAAGTATCAGGGTTGAAGCTTACTGAGTCCAGCAGTGTTGAGGGTAAGAATCTGGGTACGAGTTCAGCCGTTGGGTCAAGCGAACAAGGAAATAAGCCGAGGTTTGGGAAGCGTAAGCGCGATGAGAGGAAAAAGGATGGATCATCAGGAGGTTCAGGTAAGAAGGGGAAAGGGTATGTAGCCACTGGACGTGGAAACAATGGAAAACAAGGTTACCAAGGAAAGAGTGAGGTGATCTGCGGTAAGTGCCGCCGTTCTGGGCACAAGACAGAAGACTGCAGGTCAGGAGCACCAAAGAACGGAGGAACGAGGCCCTGCTTCTCATGTGGATCGCTCGATCATTGGAAGAGGGATTGTCCCAAACTCAACAACCAAGCCCGTGGGCGGGCATTCGTGATTGATGCCGGTGATGCACGACAAGACCCTAATGTGGTCACTGGTACGTTCCCTCTAAATGGTCATTATGCTTCAGTATTGTTTGATACTGGCGCCGATTTTAGCTTCGTATCTGTCGAATTTAAAAGATTACTTGGACTAAAAACTAGTAAGCTAGACACACCATACTCTATAGAACTGGCTAACGGTAAGACTATAGAAACTCGAGAAGTAGCGAAGGATTGTAAGTGGGATCTCTGTGGTCACGAGTTTGGCATTGACCTGTTGCCAGTCGTGCTGGGTAGCTTTGACATAGTTGTTGGCATGGATTGGCTATCCGCACACCGCGCCGTCGTTGTTTGCAACGACAAAGTGATTCAAGTTCCCCTCGCAAGCGGTGAAACCCTATCAATCCAAGGGGAAAGGCGTGGAACGCCGTTGAGAATTATTACCAGCATGAAAGCCCGAAAGTGTCTAAGGAAAGGTCTCGTCGCATTCTTGGCGCATGTGGTAGATAAGAAGGCCGACGAGCGAAAGTTAGAAGACATTCCAATAGCCAGAGACTTTCCAGATGTGTTCCCAGAAGATTTGCCGGGATTGCCACCACCCCGACAAGTCGAGTTCCGCATCGACCTTGTTCCAGGAGCTGCACCTGTAGCGCGATCGCCATATCGCCTAGCTCCATCTGAGATGCAGGAGCTGTCTGGTCAACTGCAAGAGTTGTTGGACAAAGGTTTCATAAGACCAAGCTTCTCACCCTGGGGAGCTCCCGTCTTATTTGTAAAGAAGAAGGATGACACTTTTCGAATGTGCATTGACTATCGAGAACTGAACAAGTTAACCATTAAGAATCGCTATCCTCTTCCCAGGATCGACGATTTGTTTGATCAACTTCAAGGATCCAGCTTCTACTCCAAAATTGATATAAGGTCCGGCTATCACCAATTGCGTATCCAAGAAGAGGACGTGCCGAAAACAGCATTCAGGACTCGTTATGGGCACTATGAGTTTCTGGTTATGCCATTCGGTTTAACCAACGCACCAGCTATTTTCATGGATTTGATGAATCGCGTGTGTAAGCCATACTTGGACAAATTTGTCATTGTCTTCATTGATGATATCTTGATCTACTCACGCACTAAGGAAGAACATGAGGATCATCTTCGGTTAATCCTTGAGGTACTACGCAAAGAGAAGCTCTATGCTAAGTTCTCGAAATGTGACTTTTGGATTCGAGAGGTTCACTTCTTAGGCCACGTAGTGAATGAAAAGGGTATACATGTCGATCCCGCCAAGATCGAAGCAATCAAGAATTGGGACACCCCTAGAACTCCTACTGAAGTACGACAATTTCTTGGCCTTGCGGGTTATTACAGAAGGTTCATCGAGAACTTTTCTAAGATAGCACAGTCTTTAACCATGCTTACCCAAAAGGATAAGAAGTTCGAATGGACGGAAAAGCAAGAAGCAGGCGTTTCAATTGCTAAAGGATAAGTTATGTGGCGCCCCGATACTATCACTCCCCGATGGTACAGAGGACTTCGTGGTTTACTGTGACGCCTCGCATCAGGGATTGGGTTATGTATTGATGCAACGATAGAAGGTCATAGCATATGCTTCCAGACAACTAAAGCTCCACGAGAAGAATTACACTACACACGACTTGGAATTGGGAGCCGTGGTATTCGCGCTCAAGATATGGAGACATTATTTATACGGAACCAAGTGTACAATCTTCACCGATCATAAAAGTTTGCAGCACATCTTTGACCAAAAGGAATTGAACATGCGACAACGGCGATGGGTCGAGTTATTGAACGATTACGATTGTGAGATAAAGTACCATCCCGGGAAGGCGAACGTTGTAGCCGACGCCTTGAGTCACAAGGAACGGGTTAAGCCATTGCGTGTCCGAGCCTTGGGTCTAACCATCCACACGAACCTGACTGACCGAATTCGTGAAGCTCAAATTAACGCTCTTAAACCCGAGAATGTCAAAGGTGAAAGATTGCGGAAGATGGTTGATTCACTGGAGCCAAAGGCAGATCAAGCCTTGTATTTCATGAATAGAATTTGGGTACCAGTGTATAGTGGATTGCGTGAACTAGTATTGGCCGAAGCTCACAGTTCACGATATTCGGTTCACCCTGGTGCAGACAAGATGTTCCACGATTTGAAGGAATTTTACTGGTGGCCAAATTTCAAAAGAGATATAGCGGCATATGTTGCGCGATGCTTGACTTGCGCGAAGGTCAAAGCCGAGCATCAGAGACCATCCAGCTTGCTTCAGCAACCGGAAATACCGGAATGGAAATGGGAACGAATTACTATGGATTTCATTACCAAGTTACCTAAGACAACAAGCGGCCATGACATGATCTGGGTAATCGTTGATCGATTGACAAAATCTGCACACTTCCTCCCGATTCGCGAAACGGATAAGTTGGAGAAACTGACCCGTTTGTACATTAAGGAAGTAGTGTCGAAGCATGGTGTACCTATTTCTATCATCTCCGATCGAGATAGTCGTTTCACCTCAAGATTTTGGGAAAGTTTGAATGAAGCCCTCGGTACTCGCCTTGACATGAGTACCGCATATCATCCACAAACCGATGGTCAGAGTGAACGGAACATCCAGACTTTGGAAGATATGCTATGAGCATGCGCAATCGATTTCAGCGGTAATTGGGATACACACTTGCCACTGGTAGAGTTCTCGTATAACAACAGTTACCACACGAGCATTCAAGCTGCACCTTTTGAAGCTCTGTATGGACGCAAGTGTAGATCGCCTCTATGTTGGGCTGAAGTTGGCGAAAAGCAACTTACCGGGCCCGAAATTGTTCAAGAGACAACGGATAAGGTCTTTCTGATAAGAGAACGTCTCAAAGCGGCACGTGACCGGCAGAAAAGCTATGCAGATATGAGACGAAAGCCTTTGGAATTTCAAGTCGGAGACAGGGTCCTACTAAAGGTGTCACCTTGGAAAGGTGTCGCACGGTTTGGGAAGCGCGGGAAGCTGAACCCATGGTATGTTGGACCATTCGAAATCCTGTCCAGAGTAGGCCCCGTAGCGTACAAGCTCAAGTTACCACAAGAACTTAACGGTGTACATGACACGTTCCACGTGTCGAACTTGAAGAAGTGCTTATCCGAAGAAACTCTCATCATCCCCGCAGACGAAATCCACATTGACGACAAGTTACACTTCGTCGAAAAACCAATTGAAGTAACTGATTGGAAGGTCCAAAAGTTAAGACGCAGTAAGATCAGATTGGTCAAAGTGCGTTGGAATGCCAAGCGTGGACCGGAGTTCATGTGGGAAAGGCTGGACCGGATGAAGCAAAAATATCCCGCCCTATTCGAGAAGACCCCTATATCGGAGAGCTCGATGTGAATTCCGGGACGGAATTCTCTTAACGGGGGGAGAATGTAACAACCGGCAAAATTAAGGTAATTCCGTACTAATTAATTAAACGCGATTAACGTAATTAAACGTAATTATGAGCTGATTGTTTAACTGAGGCCTTAGAAAGATAGAAGTTCCCAAATAATGCATACGAATGCATAAGTTTAATGACAAAGCATGATAGGATCGTGCGCAAGCAAATCTATCCGGTATGGACACTGGCGATTACCCGGTAAAAAATTTAATAAGCGAAACGAACCCCGGACACCCGGAATATAAAATAAATAATATTTTCACAAAATATAATGAGTTTTGGAAACCCAAAGCCATACGTGAAAGCTTATTGTACAAATCTCCCGGAAACGAATAAAGTGCGCGTACCGCACCCGATACGCGTGTAACAGGTAATTTCACCCGGCAAAAGCCGAAATAAATTATCAGTAATTAAACTGGGCTATATTTAACGAATATTAATGGTATTTTAATATTCGGGTGACACACGGTTAAAAACCCAAGAATACCCGGACAGTACCCGCACAAGATTAACTTAACTAATAAGGGGTATTATTTAGCAAAGTGGACCCCACCAAACACCCCTTGGGGGCCGGCCTATGGCCCACCCAAATGGGTAAAATCTTTTAATTATCTCCTTTAACTCTTCATCTCCTTAATATCCAATAATTAGAAACTAATCATGTATATGCATGGGATTACATTGGCCAAGAAAAATCAACTAATCCACCTCTTTCTCTCTCTAACTCACGGCACAAACACCCTCTTAATATCCCTCAAAAGATTTCTATAATCTCATCAAATCCCTTAAATCTTACATAATCTAAGAAAGATATTGAGTAATCTTTGCAAGATTTGAAGGTGAGATTATAAGCCACATGAGAAGACACTTGAAACAAATCACAAAAAATTCTTCTTCCTCCTTCCTTGTGGCCGTGGCCTTGCACCCACCTACATACACTTTTCTTTCAATTTTTACACTACCAAATCACCTCTAGATCATTATCCTTCAAAACCCCCTTTGTGTGTTCAAGAGCTTGGAGCTTAACCCATTGGAAGAACACACTAAACCCCATCCAATCCAAGGTTCTTGTCTTCCCTAGCCTTGAGCTAGTAGTAAGTTTTACCTTGCTTGGATTGTTAATGTTCATATTATGTGCTTGTATGAGCAAGTTGTACATTGATGGGTAAAGTTATGGTTTTGAAACATATAGATAATGTGTCTTACTAGAATAAAAATGGAAGAATAATAACATAAATAAATCTTGGATGGATATTAATAAATGTGATATTTTGAGAAAATATAATAAAATGAACATACACTTGAGTTGGATGATGATTGGAAAATGGTTTGTGAAAAGGACTTGAGTATGATGAAAGATGATTTTAATCATCATAAGATGACTAGTTAATGTCAAAAATATATTAAAATGGGTTAGATAATCATAGGTGAAAAAGCTACATATTCAAAGTCTACTCACTTGAATAAGTGAAAAGTTGATATTTTGGATAAAAATATGGAACAAACATGTTAATAGCATCTAGGATGGATTATAAGACTATTAAAAGTGAAATGGTGTAAAAATAACCAAACATGAAAAATATGGTTCTTCAAAGTCCACTAATTTGGAAGGAAAAATGCTAACCTTACAAGATGAGATGAAAAATGCAACAAATACAAGTTAAAGGGACAAATATTAGAAACTTGGAAAGTCGAGGGACTAAAATATGTATTTTAGAAACTTTAGTCCAAAAATGCATTAACAAAGAGTTCGGTGTCAAAAGCATAAATAATAGCTATCCAAGTGTAGTTTTTGACAATCATGAGAAACTTATTTGTGTGTAACTAAAAGAAGCATTTTTATAAAAGATGGAAGTTTTATAAAAATAAAAGGGTAACACGAGGATTTTATAAAAATAAGATTTTATAAAATATTAGTAAAGACTTGGGAAAACTTGTACAAAAATGGATACTTTTATATAAATGGGAATATAAAAGTATCGGAAACATTTTTGGGTTACAAGTTGGACAAGTTGTGATAAACGTACAAAGTATATTTTCCAAGAAATAAACGTTCGGAATCGGAAGTAGGAATAATACTTCCAGAAGAACGCGCAACGGAAACAAATATGGAAAACGCTAACTAACGAACTTAGTTGCATGAGCTAACGTAAACGGACATATGAGAAAAATGCCATTGCGGCAAGATGAAAATATATATAACAAGGGTGAAACATGCGTAACACTTTCCTAAGTGTAGAAAGAATATTCGTGGGAAAGGAAAAACACAACGTAACGAATTAGAAACGCTAAACGACACATGAACTTAACAAGTAGTATCCACGCGATGGTATATGTACATATGCTCGTTTTCGACGAAATTCTAGTATATCTATTTGAATGGGAAAATAGATATGCGAGAAGGAAAACCGAGACGAGTAGGTGAAATATATCTACGAACGTGTGAATACCGACAAAATCCTAGTACATTTGTTTAAATGGGAAAATAAATGTACGGTGTGGTGAGTCTAGTCGGGCGTTAAGAATATGTTACCGAACGACAAGAACTTAGCATATTTATTTGATTGGGAAAATAAATATGTGGCAAAGTGAGTCGAGTCGGATGAAAGAAATCACATTATATCGAGCGAAACGATCCTAAGTATAATTATTTAAATGGGAAAATAATTATACGTTGGGTAGAATCGTGTCGAGAATAATAGTGTACAAGTCACAAAGAATATTAATAAGAATAATATACGACTTACAAGGAAAGGGTAATCCATCGCCATTGAACCTAGGATACAAAACTATTAAACGGGAATTGGGATAAAGACGTGGTCGAGAAGTTGGGTGTACAACTTGCCAAGGCACATACACTATAGGTGTAGTGACTTATACGCCTAGAAACATTTGTAGGTGCGGGATCACAAACCTTACTATTTTTTTCTTTGAGCCGAGCACAGTTACAGGTGAGTCTCACGGCCCCATTTTTAAACTATTTAACGTTTTTACGGGGGAAAGATATGTTGGGATTTGTTTGACGGGTTGGACACTTGAGTTGTGATCGCCACTCGGGGTTGAGACCTCCCCACTATAATCATTAATTCAGGAAAGTGAAACCGAAAGAATATTTGAATAGTACTGTTGGTGCCTGACAAGGCCCACCCCTAATCGATAGCGTCGATTATGCATCGGCGTATGCCTGGGGTGCACGTATTCTGAAATCAAGTCGTAGGAATACCGAGTAACGACTTGGGGCGGGGGCATTACTAATTGTCTTGGTTTGGTTATAGGCTCAAGTAAAATTGTAGGACTTTGCAACTCCTATAAATGTCATAACAAGGATATCCCATGAGATAAAGTTTATTAAAAGCAAAACCTGTGAACTCACCAATATTTATATATTGACGATTTTTAAACATATCTTTCAGGTAATTGACTGAGGAAGGTTAACGTGGCGAGCAGGGTCGGGGGAATCTCCAAGTTGGGCGTTGGATGTCATGAAGGGGTCTCATCTCTCTATCCCAAGGACTTCGGGATATAGGGAGGAGCCTCCCTATTTATTTCAAAAACAATTTTAAGATTATGTATGAATAATTTGACATGATTTTCAACGTCGAATAAATACCCGTTGTTTAATTAATATTGTGGTTTGCATTAATCTTGGCTTAATCCTCTTGAACCGTTGCGCCACATGTTTCCGCCATAGGCGTGGTGTGACATAAAATGTAAATATATTATTGAATAATTTAATTTGTCTTACATAGATGAAATGGGAAAAATACAAAAGCCTGAACAAAACATGAAAATTGAAAAAACTTATTAAAAGCAAGCACTAAAATCCAATGCTATAGAACTAAGATCAAACTGCACCTGAAACATGTACAAAATAAGTTTTGTCAACATATGAAATGTTGGTGAGCATTCCTAGATTTATACATATAGCAAGTTGGCAAAATGTTATACAATTCAAGTGCAAAGCTACAGTGCAATTATGTAAACTATGTATCATACAAATGAGCGAAATCAATCCTGTGACTGTATAATGTACTAAATGAACGGCGGTGTACTTATCCAATAAATGGATAATAACTTAACAATGACCACGGATTCTTTAATGAAAAAGGGGGAGAATCAACCTAGGCGGGTTGTCAATCCAATAGCACTATCCAATGTTAAGGTCGGCTTGTACAATGTTAATGATTTCACTAAGTACAAATGTATTCTACATGTAATGTCTAAGCATAAAGCACGTTTGTAAGCAAATGCACATAGTACTAGAATTGTATTGTAAAAATATGAACTTGTATTTGTAATTTGTATAAGTGTACATGTAACACCCCAAAAATAAATAAAAGCAAAAAGGGGATAGGAAATACTCATAGTTCGCGTAATAACTTGAAATTCTACCTATTGATTTAGGATTATCCTAAAGGATTAACCTAAAGAAATAGATGATTTGTAAGAGAATGAACTTTAGAGTCTAAGCTATCTAGGATACAAGTAGTTCTAGGGTTCCTAATTTGGGGATAAGTAATTGTTTTATTAATTAGGTAAATTGTTAATAAATAAAGAAATTTTATAAATAATTAAATAAAAGACTATTGTAGGATTTTGATTAAGGATGGTCATGTTATAAGGTTTTAAGTATGAAAATAATTTTTATAAAATTATTTACTCTAAAATTTATTATTTATTTTATTTATTTCTATTTGTTAAAGATATAATTTTAATATCTAAAAATATTAAAATTAAAGAAATTTCAAATTAAAATTTATGTTTCTGTTCTAAATGAACAAAAATAATTTATGTAAAATTTTGGGATAAAAATATTGAAAATTGAATTTAATATGATTTATTTATGCTTTAAAATAACAAAAATCCATTAAAAATATTGAAAATTGAATTTAATATGATTTATTTATGATTTATTCAAGTAGACGTATAAACAGGGTTCTGGGTACTCGAGTAAATGTTATAGTGAGTATGGTCAAGTTTAATGAGAAAGAGAGCTTTGGGTAGCGTGATAACCTGACTTGAATGGACTCGAATGTTAGATATAAATGGATTAAATATATCTAAGGATTATTACCAGTGGTCAAGACCCAAAGTACTAGGCCTTGAAAATAAAGGTTAAGGTTGTTGGAAGGAATAAGTTAGACTATGAATCGACGTTTTGAACTACCAAGAGAATTGGGGTTAGTTCCTGGTCTAACTTCCAGTCTCACTTTTAATGCATCATTAGTGTTTATATATTGGGTGTACCGCAACTAACCCACCACACCTTTGATACCTAGAAAACGTACTGGACGCCTACCAAAAATCCCAATAGAATTTCAAACTACCTTAACGTACCTGTAAATTCATGATTACGTTCTGGACCGCAATAACCAATTGTCACACCACGCCTATGGCGGAAACACGTGGCGCGACGGTTCAAGAGGATTAAGCCAAGATTAATGCAAACCACAATATTGATTAAACAAACGGGCATTTATTCAACGCCGAAAATCATGTCAAATTATTCGTACATAATCTTAAAATTGTTTTTGAAATAAATAGGGGGGGCTCCTCCCTATATCCCGAAGTCCTTGGGATAGAGAGATGAGACCCCTTCATGACATCCAACGCCCGACTTGGAGATTCCTCCGACCCTGCTTGCCACGTTAACCTTCATCAGTCAATTACCTGAAAGATATGTTTGAAAATCGTCAATATATAAATATTGGTGAGTTCACAGGTTTTGCTTTTAATAAACTTTATCTCATGGGATATCCTTGTTATGACATTTATAGGAGTTGCAAAGTCCTACAATTTTACTTGAGCCTATAACCAAACCAAGACAATTAATAATGCCCCCGCCCCAAGTCGTTACTCGGTATTCCTACGACTTGATTTCAGAATACGTGCACCCCAGGCATACGCCGATGCAAAATCGACGCTATCGATTAGGGGTGGGCCTTGTCAGGCACCAATAGTACTATCCAAATATTCCTTTGGTTTCTCTTTCCTGAATTAATGATTATAGTGGGGAGGTCTCAACCCCGAGTGGCGATCACAACTCAAGTGTCCAACCCGTCAAACAAATCCCAACATATCTTTCCCCCGTAAAAACGTTAAATAGTTTAGAAATGGGGCCGTGAGACTCACCTGTAACTGTGCTAGGCTCAAAGAAGAAATAGTAAAGTTTGTGATCCCGCACCTACAAATGTTTCTAGGCGTATAAGTCACTACACCTATAGTGTATGTGCCTTGGCAAGTTGTACACCCAACTTCCCGACCACGTCTTTATCCCAATTCCCGTTTAATAGTTTCGTATCCTAGGTTCAATGGCAATGGATTACCCTTTCCTTGTAAGTCGTATATTATTCTTATTAATATTCTTTGTGACTTGTACACTATTATACTCGACACGACTCTACCCAACGTATAATTATTTTCCCATTTACATAATTATACTTAGGATCGTTTCGCTCGATATAATGTGATTTCTTATTATCCGAACCGACTCACTTTGCCACATATTTATTTTCCCATTCAAATAAATATGCTAAGTTCTTGTCGTTCGGTAACATATTCTTAACGCCCGACTAGACTCACCACACCGTACATTTATTTTCACATTTAAATAAATGTACTAGGATTTTGTCGGTATTCACACGCTCGTAGATATATTTCACCTACTCGTCTCGGTTTTCCTTCTCGCATATCTATTTTCCCATTCAAATAGATATACTAGAATTTCGTCGAAAACGAGAATATGTACATATACCATCGCGTGGATACTACTTGTTAAGTTCATGTGTCGTTTAGCGTTTCTAATTCGTTACGTTGTGTTTTCCTTTCACCACGAATATTCTTTCTACACTTAGGAAAGTGTTTCGCACGTTTCACCCTTGTTATATATATTTTATTTAAAGTATATATGTATATCTTTATCTTGTCGTAATGGCATTTTTCTCATATGTCCGTTTACGTTAGCTCATGTATCTAAGTTCGTTAGTTAGCGTTTTTCATATTTTTCCGTTGCGCGTTCTTATGGAAAATATACTTTGTATGTTTAGCCCACTTGTCCAACTTGTAACCCAAAAATGTTTCCGATACTTTTATATTCCCATTTATATAAAAGTATCCATTTTTGTACAAGTTTTCCCAAGTCTTTACTAATATTTTATAAAATCTTATTTTTATAAAATCCTCGTGTTACCCTTTTATTTTTATAAAACTTCTATCTTTATAAAAATGCTTCTTTTAGTTTACACACAAGTAAGTTTCTCATGATTGTCAAAAACTACACTTGGAAAGCTATTATTTATGCTTTTGACACCGACCTCTTTGTTAATGCATTTTTGGACTAAAGTTTCTAAAATACATATTTTAGTCCCTTGACTTTCCAAGTTCTAATATTTGTCCTTTAACTTATATTTGTTGCATTTTTCATTTCATCTTGCAAGGTTAGTATTTCTCTTCCAAATTAGTGGACTTTGAAGAACCATATTTTTCATGTTTGGTTATTTTTACACCATTTCACTCTTAATAGTCTTATAATCCATCCTAGATGCTATTAACATGTTTGTTCCATATTTTTATCCAAAATATCCACTTTTCACTTCTTCAAGTGAGTAGTCTTTGAATATGGAACTTTTTCTCCTATGATCATCTAACCCATTTTAATATATTTTTGTCATTAATTTATCATCTTATGATGATTAAAATCATCTTCCATCTCATTCAAGTCCTTCTCATTAATCATGATCAAATCACCCATTAACTCAAGTGTATGTTCATTTCATCACATTTTCTCCAAATATTACATTTATTGATATAAATCCAAGATTCATTTATGTTATTATTATTTTTCCATTTTTAATCTAACAAAACACATTATCTTTATAAAATCCATTTTATTACCCATCAATGTACAACTTGCTTTCAAAAGCACAAAACATGAACATCTAAGAATAAAACAAGGTAAGACTTACTACTAGCTCAAGGGTAGGGAAGACAAAAACCTTGGATTTGGGTGGGGTTTAGTGTGTTCTTCCAAGTGATTAAGCTCCAAGCTCTTGAAACACACAATAGGGGTTTTGATGGATGATGATTTAGAGGTGATTTGCAAGTGTAAAAATTGTAAGAAGAATGTGTATGTGGGGGTGTAATGCCACGGCCACAAGGAAGAAGAAGAAGAAGAAGTGTTTTTGTGTTTTGATTCAAGTATTCTTACTAGTGTGTATATAATATCCCTTCAAATCTTGCAAAGATTGCTTGTATCTTGTCTTGGATTATGGAAGATTGCAAGGGATATGTAAGATCACAAAATCAAATCCATGGAAGATTAAGAGGGTGTTTGGCCGAGATTTTAGAGAGAGAAAGAGGTGGATTAGTGGGTCTTTTCTAGCCAATGCTCATCCATGCAAGCAAATGATTAGTATCTTCTAATGATTTCTTCTAGTTAAACACAAGTTATCTCACCTTGGTGGGCCATAGGCCGGCCCCAAGGGGTATTTTTTGGGGTCCACTTTGCTAAATATTACTCAATATTATTATGTTTAAGTTAATCTCGTTCGGGTACCGTCCGGGTATTTTTGGGTTTTTAACCGTGCGTCACCCGAATATTAAAATACCATTAATATTCCTTAAATATAGTCCAGTTTAATTACTGATAATTTATTTCGGCTTTTGCCGGGTGAAATTACGTGTTACGCGCGTATCGGGTGCGGTACGCGCACTTTATTCGTTTCCGGGAGATTTGTACAATAAGCTTTCACGTATGGCTTTGGGTTTCCAAAACTCATTATATTTTGTGAAAATATTATTTATTTTATATTCCGGGTGTCCGGGGTTCGTTTCGCTTATTAAATTTTTTTCCCGGGTAATCGCCAGTGTCCATACCGGATAGATTTGCTTGCGCACGATCCTATCATGCTTTGTCATTAAACTTATGCATTCCTATGCATAATTTGGGAACTTCTATCTTTCTAAGGCCTCAGTTAAACAATCAGCTCATAATTACGTTTAATTACGTTAATCGCGTTTAATTAATTAGTACGGAATAACCTTAATTTTGCCGGTTGTTACATTCTCCACCCGTTAAGAGAATTCCGTCCCGGAATTCACTGCGAGCTTTCCGGTATAGGGGTCTTCTCGAATAGGGCGGGATATTTTTGCTTCATCCGATCCAGCCTTTCCCATGTGAACTCCGGTCCACGCTTGGCATTCCAACGCACTTTGACCAATCTGATCTTACTGCGTCTTAACTTTTGGACCTTCCAATCGGTTACTTCGATTGGTTCTTCGACGAAGTGTAACTTGTCGTCAATGTGGATTTCGTCTGCGGGGATGATGAGAATTTCATCGGATAAGCACTTCTTCAAGTTCGATACGTGGAACGTGTCATGTACACCGTTAAGTTCTTGTGGTAACTTGAGTTTGTACGCTACGGGGCCTACTCTGGACAGGATTTCAAACGGTCCAACATACTGTGGGTTCAGCTTCCCACACTTCCCAAAGCGCGCGACACCTTTCCAAGGTGACACCTTTAGTAGGACCCTGTCTCCGACTTGAAATTCCAAAGGCTTTCGCCTCATATCTGCGTAGCTTTTCTGCCGGTCACGTGCCGCTTTGAGACGTTCTCTTATCAGAAAGACCTTATCCGTTGTCTCTTGAACAATTTCGGGCCCGGTAAGTTGCTTTTCTCCAACTTCGGCCCAACATAGAGGCGATCTACACTTGCGTCCATATAGAGCTTCAAAAGGTCCAGCTTGAATGCTCGTGTGGTAACTGTTGTTATACGAAAACTCTACCAGTGACAAGTGTGTATCCCAATTACCACTGATATCGATTGCGCATGCTCGTAGCATATCTTCCAAAGTCTGGATGGTCCGTTCACTCTGACCATCGGTTTGTGGATGATATGCGGTACTCATGTCAAGGCGAGTACCGAGGGCTTCATTCAAACTTTCCCAAAATCTTGAGGTGAAACGACTATCTCGATCGGAGATGATGGAAATAGGTACACCATGTTTCGACACTACTTCCTTAATGTACAAACGGGTCAGTTTCTCCAACTTATCCGTTTCGCGAATCGGGAGGAAGTGTGCAGATTTTGTCAATCGATCAACGATTACCCAGATCATGTCATGGCCGCTTGTTGACTTAGGTAACTTGCTAATGAAATCCATAGTAATTCGTTCCCATTTCCATTCCGGTATTTCCGGTTGCTGAAGCAAGCCGGATGGTCTCTGATGCTAGGCTTTGACCTTCGCGCAAGTCAAGCATCGCGCAACATATGCCGCTATATCTCTTTTGAAATTTGGCCACCAGTAAAATTCCTTCAAATCGTGGAACATCTTGTCTGCACCAGGGTGAACCGAATATCGTGAACTGTGAGCTTCGGCCAATACTAGTTCACGCAATCCACCATACACTGGTACCCAAATTCTATTCATGAAATACAAGGCTTGATCTGCCTTTGGCTCCAGTGAATCAACCATCTTCCGCAATCATTCACCTTTGACATTCTCAGGTTTAAGAGCGTTAATTTGAGCTTCATGAATTCGGTCGGTCAGGTTCGTGTGGATGGTTGGACCCAAGGCTCGAACACGCAATGGCTTAACCCGTTCCTTGCGACTCAAGGCGTCGGCTACAACGTTCGCCTTCCCGGGATGGTACTTTATCTCACAATCGTAATCGTTCAATAACTCGACCCATCGCCGTTGTCGCATGTTCAATTCCTTTTGGTCAAAGATGTGCTGCAAACTTTTATGATCGGTGAAGATTGTACACTTGGTTCTGTATAAATAATGTCTCCATATCTTGAGCGCGAATACCACGGCTCCCAATTCCAGGTCATGTGTGGTGTAATTCTTCTCGTGGAGCTTTAGTTGTCTGGAAGCATATGCTATGACCTTCTCTCGTTGCATCAATACACAACCCAATCCCTGATGCGAGGCGTCACAGTAAACCACGAAGTCCTCTGTACCATCGGGGAGTGATAGTATCGGGGCGCCACATAACTTATCCTTTAGCAATTGAAACGCCGCTTCTTGCTATTCCGTCCATTCGAACTTCTTATCCTTTTGGGTCAGCATGGTTAAAGACTGTGCTATCTTAGAAAAGTTCTCGATGAACCTTCTGTAATAACCCGCAAGGCCAAGAAATTGTCGTACTTCAGTAGGAGTTCTAGGGGCGTCCCAATTCTTGATTGCTTCGATCTTGGCGGGATCGACATGTATACCCTTTTCATTCACTACGTGGCCTAAGAAGTGAACCTCTCGAATCCAAAAGTCACATTTCGAGAACTTAGCATAGAGTTTCTCTTTGCGTAGTACCTCGAGGATTAACCGAAGATGATCCTCATGTTCTTCCTTAGTGCGTGAGTAGATCAAGATATCATCAATGAAGACAATGACAAATTTGTCCAAGTATGGCTTACACACGCGATTCATCAAATCCATGAAAACAGCTGGTGCGTTGGTTAAACCGAATGGCATAACCAGAAACTCATAGTGCCCATAACGAGTCCTGAATGCTGTTTTCGACACGTCCTCTTCTTGGATACGCAATTGGTGATAGCCGGACCTTAGATCAATTTTGGAGTAGAAGCTGGATCCTTGAAGTTGATCAAACAAAACGTCGATCCTGGGAAGAGGATAGCGATTCTTAATGGTTAACTTGTTCAGTTCTCGATAGTCAATGCACATTCGAAAAGTGCCATCCTTCTTCTTTACAAATAAGACGGGAGCTCCCCAGGGTGAGAAGCTTGGTCTTATGAAACCTTTGTCCAACAACTCTTGCAGTTGACCAGACAGCTCCTGCATCTCAGATGGAGCTAGGCGATATGGCGATCGCGCTACAGGTGCAGCTCCTGGAACAAGGTCGATGCGGAACTCGACTTGTCGGGGTGGTGGCAATCCCGGCAAATCTTCTGGGAACACATCTGGAAAGTCTCTGGCTATTGGAATGTCTTCTAACTTTCGCTCGTCGGCCTTCTTATCTACCACGTGTGCCAAGAATGCGACGAGACCTTTTCTTAGACACTTTCGGGCTTTCATGCTGGTAATAATTCTCAACGGCGTTCCACGCCTTTCCCCTTGGATCGATAGGGTTTCACCGCTTGCGAGGGGAACTTGGATCACTTTGTCGTTACAAACAACGACGACGCGGTGTGCGGATAGCCAATCCATGCCAACAACTATGTCAAAGCTACCCAGTACGACTGGCAACAGGTCAATGCCAAACTCGTGACCACAGAGATCCAACTTACAATCCTTCGCTACTTCTCGAGTTTCTATAGTCTTACCGTTAGCCAGTTCTATAGAGTATGGTGTGTCTAGCTTACTAGTTTTTATTCCAAGTAATCTTTTAAATTCGACAGATACGAAGCTAAAATCGGCGCCAATATCAAACAATACTGAAGCATAATGACCATTTAGAGGGAACGTACCAGTGACCACATTAGGGTCTTGTCGTGCATCACCGGCACCAATCACGAATGCCCGCCCACGGGCTTGGTTGTTGAGTTTGGGACAATCCCTCTTCCAATGATCGAGCGATCCACATGAGAAGCAGGGCCTCGCTCCTCCGTTCTTTGGTGCTCCTGACCTGCAGTCTTCTGTCTTGTGCCCAGAACGGCGGCACTTACCGCAGATCACCTCACTCTTTCCTTGGTAACCTTGTTTTCCATTGTTTCCACGTCCAGTGGCTACATACCCTTTCCCCTTCTTACCTGAACCTCCTGATGATCCATCCTTTTTCCTCTCATCGCGCTTACGCTTCCTAAACCTCGGCTTATTTCCTTGTTCGCTTGACCCAACGGCTGAACTCGTACCCAGATTCTTACCCTCAACGCTGCTGGACTCAGTAAGCTTCAACCCTGATACTTTTCGGATTAGGGTGCCCATTCGAATGGCGTCTTCAGTGAAGCTTAAGGCGAGGTCGATAGCTTCGCGCATGGTTGTAGGTTTGGAAGCAGTGACCATGCCACGTATCTGTGGCGCCAGTCCGGATAGGTATCTTTCCACCTTCTTGCTTTCCGGGGTGACCAAGCGAGGCACTAACCGGGAGAGATCATGAAACCTGGACGTGTACCCAGCTACGTCCGATCCAACCATGGTGAGGTTCCATAACTCAGTCTCTAGCTTCTGCACTTCACTTGCCAGGCAGTACTCGGCGATCATTAGTTCCTTCAACTCCAACCAAGATAAGGAGTAAGCAGCATCATCCCCCAGTGTTTGCACTTGGTTGTTCCACCATGTTAGAGCTTGGTCCAGAAACAGGTTAGTGGCGTACATGACAGCTTGTTGCGGGGTACAGCTGCTGATACGAATCACCGCTTCAGTTTTCTCGAACCATTTGACTAGTCCGACAGAGCCTTCAGTGCCACTGAAGTTGAGCGGTTTGCAGTCCAGAAAAGCTTTGAACGTGCAGCCACGCTCTCGCGAGGCCGTTTTTGCAATAATAAAGTAGTATGTTATTATGAGGTAGGAGTTTCACGAAAACTCCGTTTGCATATATTCGAAATCCTCTTACCGGTAGGGGAGGTTTCGCGTCGGTCGCTCCCTGTTTGATCTCGCGACCTTTCGGTGCGCGTGGCATTGTGTTCCGCGAGAGCTTGGGCGATGCGTCCCGAAACTAGGGTTTCAAGCTCCTCGGGTGTCGTGGGTAGTCTTTCGTTTCCACTGTTGCTTCGGGTGGCTGGTGCCATTTCTCTTCAATAATCATTATCAAAGGTTAATTTGGCGATCATTCATACAATATCGTCATACATAAGGTATAAATAACAACACAACACACGAACACAATAATCATCATAACAACATCACACAATCACAATATATACAGAACAGGTAATAATAATCGTAGACAATCATAACACATATTTTACCATAACAAAATTTTTCATTAATTTCAATACCATGAGTACAATGATTTGTTCATAATAACAAAAACCGAGGATACATTCCTCATACATTGCTCTTTTGAAATACACTAGAAATATAATGTCATATACCGGCACAATCCCGCTCGGCTAGGCAAAAATGCAGATGGGTGCTATAACCCATGCTGTGCTATCATACTACTACTACTACCACTATGTCCGTAGGTGATCCCCCAAGCGTCTCTGAAGTATCGCTACTGTGGTGGCGGCGGCGACGGGTACTGATACTGGGGTGCGCACATGCTAATGGTCATACTGATCGCCATAATGCGATCGTACAAGAATTGGCGATGCGCAAAGTGTGCGTCGCCCGTAATCCCACAATGAGCGTCCATGCTCAGCAACTCTTCAGCATAATGCGCCAGCGCGTCTCTGGCATCGATGATCCTGGCCCACATGTGCTGGGCCTGCTGCTCCATCTGGTTCACGGTGCGCTGCACCGTGTCGGTGAGAGTCTAAAAGTCTCTCTCCAAGGAGATCACTACGGACCATGCTAGTCCCGACAGTGGGGCCATCCCGTGGGGCTGCGACGGCCCAGGGATGTCAGTATATGTCGGCTGGGATGGGCCGACTATATCGGGTATGGGTAGGGGGTGAAGGGTGGGGCAAAGCCCGGTAATCCGGTGAAGAAATGGGGTGGTACCAGGTATGGGTCTCCTGCACCTAGAGTATACGGTGCAAGTGGGGGTATCAGAAAAGGGACTCCTGCATCCATAGTGAATGGTGCAGGTGGTGGTGTAGGGAGCATCTCGGGTAGGGGTGGTAGTGTGGGAAAGGTGGTGATAGGTAGTGTCATGGATACTGGTGAGGGGACTATAAGCTCGGCGAGTGGGACCATGAGAGGCTGTGTGACAGCGACCCACTCTGGAGCGGATATCACGGTGGTAGGGGTGGGAGGGCTAGCAGTGGCGTGTGCTGCCAAACCTGCTCGGTGTAGCTCGGAGCTACGGGCTGAGCTGCCCTCAAGGATGTGCCCAGTAGAAGCTGGCCCATCCTGTGGTACGGGCTCGGGTATGGCGGGTAGGGCGGCTGGGGCAGTGGTGGCATGCCCTATCATCGGAGCGACGTGCTCCTCCTGGTCTGCTGGTAGGATCGGCACAGCAATGTGCTCTACCGATGCGGTTGACTCATCATCGGAGTCATCCGAGATCCACCCGTTGTGTCCTCGGGAAACGGGCACGAGCCTCATGCCCGGGGGAACGGGGATAAGTGGGGTGGGTAAGGGCTCACGATCGACAGGTGCATGTCGGTCGTATGGAGACTCAACGGTCTCGAACTGTGTGGGGACAGGCCTCGATGGACCTACACAGCCTACAGGGAAGTCCCTGGCGGCACGGAGGGGAAGTGCTGGCAGTGGTGCTGCCTGGAATGGCACTAGAGGCAAGTCAGCCTGTGGTGCCTCGGCCATCGGTAAATCGGCCACGGCGGCCACGTCGCCTCCAGCGGGGGCCCATGCTGGGTCCTCGCTCGGGTCAGTCTCGTCGGAGTTGTCTCCGTCTGCGCCCTCTATGGCGGCGTCAACCTCCATGTCGTCATCCTCAGGATCGAGTACCACAACCTCGATCGGCTCTGCTGGCGGTGCTGGGATGATCTGGATGCTACTGTCGTAGCTCGGTGCTACGCTCCCTGCGTCTGACATCCTGGCAAAAGAACCGTACTAACATTTAAGTATTATTCGTTAGATAGTTAAGGCACACATCTACGGTACTTCTTCCTAACCAGCTAATGCTAAAATAACACGTATTCTTACCCATGGCTAGCTTGGTCGGAATCTCCACATACTCTAATGGTCGTTGGAAGAATTAGTTCATTGCGTTTCGCATTTATTTTGAAAGCTTTATCTTTTGAACCAAATCCGGTTATAGTTTAGATTTTAAAAATGCTAATTCGCTATAACCTTGGCTCTGATACCACTTTCTGTCACCCCACGCCTATGGCGGAAACACGTGGCGCGACGGTTCAAGAGGATTAAGCCAAGATTAATGCAAACCACAATATTGATTAAACAAACGGGCATTTATTCAACGCCGAAAATCATGTCAAATTATTCGTACATAATCTTAAAATTGTTTTTGAAATAAATAGGGGGGGCTCCTCCCTATATCCCGAAGTCCTTGGGATAGAGAGATGAGACCCCTTCATGACATCCAACGCCCGACTTGGAGATTCCCCCGACCCTGCTTGCCACGTTAACCTTCATCAGTCAATTACCTGAAAGATATGTTTGAAAATCGTCAATATATAAATATTGGTGAGTTCACAGGTTTTGCTTTTAATAAACTTTATCTCATGGGATATCCTTGTTATGACATTTATAGGAGTTGCAAAGTCCTACAATTTTACTTGAGCCTATAACCAAACCAAGACAATTAATAATGCCCCCGCCCCAAGTCGTTACTCGGTATTCCTACGACTTGATTTCAGAATACGTGCACCCCAGGCATACGCCGATGCAAAATCGACGCTATCGATTAGGGGTGGGCCTTGTCAGGCACCAATAGTACTATCCAAATATTCCTTTGGTTTCTCTTTCCTGAATTAATGATTATAGTGGGGAGGTCTCAACCCCGAGTGGCGATCACAACTCAAGTGTCCAACCCGTCAAACAAATCCCAACATATCTTTCCCCCGTAAAAACGTTAAATAGTTTAGAAATGGGGCCGTGAGACTCACCTGTAACTGTGCTCGGCTCAAAGAAGAAATAGTAAAGTTTGTGATCCCGCACCTACAAATGTTTCTAGGCGTATAAGTCACTACACCTATAGTGTATGTGCCTTGGCAAGTTGTACACCCAACTTCCCGACCACGTCTTTATCCCAATTCCCATTTAATAGTTTCGTATCCTAGGTTCAATGGCGATGGATTACCCTTTCCTTGTAAGTCGTATATTATTCTTATTAATATTCTTTGTGACTTGTACACTATTATACTCGACACGACTCTACCCAACGTATAATTATTTTCCCATTTACATAATTATACTTAGGATCGTTTCGCTCGATATAATGTGATTTCTTATTATCCGAACCGACTCACTTTGCCACATATTTATTTTCCCATTCAAATAAATATGCTAAGTTCTTGTCGTTCGGTAACATATTCTTAACGCCCGACTAGACTCACCACACCGTACATTTATTTTCCCATTTAAATAAATGTACTAGGATTTTGTCGGTATTCACACGCTCGTAGATATATTTCACCTACTCGTCTTGGTTTTCCTTCTCGCATATCTATTTTCCCATTCAAATAGATATACTAGAATTTCGTCGAAAACGAGCATATGTACATATACCATCGCGTGGATACTACTTGTTAAGTTCATGTGTCGTTTAGCGTTTCTAATTCGTTACGTTGTGTTTTCCTTTCCCCACGAATATTCTTTCTACACTTAGGAAAGTGTTTCGCACGTTTCACCCTTGTTATATATATTTTATTTAAAGTATATATGTATATCTTTATCTTGTCGTAATGGCATTTTTCTCATATGTCCGTTTACGTTAGCTCATGTATCTAAGTTCGTTAGTTAACGTTTTTCATATTTGTTTCCGTTGCGCGTTCTTATGGAAAATATACTTTGTATGTTTAGCCCACTTGTCCAACTTGTAACCCAAAAATGTTTCCGATACTTTTATATTTCCATTTATATAAAAGTATTCATTTTTGTACAAGTTTTCCCAAGTTTTTACTAATATTTTATAAAATCTTATTTTTATAAAATCCTCGTGTTACCCTTTTATTTTTATAAAACTTCTATCTTTATAAAAATGCTTCTTTTAGTTTACACACAAGTAAGTTTCTCATGATTGTCAAAAACTACACTTGGAAAGCTATTATTTATGCTTTTGACACCGACCTCTTTGTTAATGCATTTTGGGACTAAAGTTTCTAAAATACATATTTTAGTCCCTTGACTTTCCAAGTTCTAATATTTGTCCTTTAACTTATATTTGTTGCATTTTTCATTTCATCTTGCAAGGTTAGTATTTCTCTTCCAAATTAGTGGACTTTGAAGAACCATATTTTTCATGTTTGGTTATTTTTACACCATTTCACTCTTAATAGTCTTATAATCCATCCTAGATGCTATTAACATGTTTGTTCCATATTTTTATCCAAAATATCCACTTTTCACTTCTTCAAGTGAGTAGTCTTTGAATATGGAACTTTTTCTCCTATGATCATCTAACCCATTTTAATATATTTTTGTCATTAATTTATCATCTTATGATGATTAAAATCATCTTCCATCTCATTCAAGTCCTTCTCATTAATCATGATCAAATCACCCATTAACTCAAGTGTATGTTCATTTCATCACATTTTCTCCAAATATTACATTTATTGATATAAATCCAAGATTCATTTATGTTATTATTATTTTTCCATTTTTAATCTAACAAAACACATTATCTTTATAAAATCCATTTTATTACCCATCAATGTACAACTTGCTTTCAAAAGCACAAAATATGAACATCTAAGAATAAAACAAGGTAAGACTTACTACTAGCTCAAGGGTAGGGAAGACAAAAACCTTGGATTTGGGTGGGGTTTAGTGTGTTCTTCCAAGTGATTAAGCTCCAAGATCTTGAAACACACAATAGGGGTTTTGATGGATGATGATTTAGAGGTGATTTGGAAGTGTAAAAATTGTAAGAAGAATGTGTATGTGGGGGTGTAATGCCACGGCCACAAGGAAGAAGAAGAAGAAGTGTTTTTGTGTTTTGATTCATGTATTCTTACTAGTGTGTATATAATATCCCTTCAAATCTTGCAAAGATTGCTTGTATCTTGTCTTGGATTATGGAAGATTGCAAGGGATATGTAAGATCACAAATTCAAATCCATGGAAGATTAAGAGGGTGTTTGGCCGAGATTTTAGAGAGAGAAAGAGGTGGATTAGTGGGTCTTTTCTAGCCAATGCTCATCCATGCAAGCAAATGATTAGTATCTTCTAATGATTTCTTCTAGTTAAACACAAGTTATCTCACCTTGGTGGGCCATAGGCCGGCCCCAAGGGGTATTTTTGTGGGGTCCACTTTGCTAAATATTACTCAATATTATTATGTTTAAGTTAATCTCGTTCGGGTACCGTCCGGGTATTTTTGGGTTTTTAACCGTGCGTCACCCGAATATTAAAATACCATTAATATTCCTTAAATATAGTCCAGTTTAATTACTGATAATTTATTTCGGCTTTTGCCGGGTGAAATTACGTGTTACGCGCGTATCGGGTGCGGTACGCGCACTTTATTCGTTTCCGGGAGATTTGTACAATAAGCTTTCACGTATGGCTTTGGGTATCCAAAACTCATTATATTTTGTGAAAATATTATTTATTTTATATTCCGGGTGTCCGGGGTTCGTTTCGCTTATTAAATTTTTTTCCCGGGTAATCGCCAGTGTCCATACCGAATAGATTTGCTTGCGCACGATCCTATCATGCTTTGTCATTAAACTTATGCATTATTTGGGAACTTCTATCTTTCTAAGGCCTCAGTTAAACAATCAGCTCATAATTACGTTTAATTACGTTAATCGCGTTTAATTAATTAGTACGGAATTACCTTAATTTTGCCGGTTGTTACACCAATTTACCTTACATTAGGGTTTTGTGTCCTTCTATGACTCCCAACACACATGTAAAACAACAATGCAAAATAACCTTGTGATTGAATTTTTTTAATGTATAATGTATCCAAAAATAAATCCAACAGTTGAGTAGGAAAAAGACCTCTACCAGTCAGTGAGTAAGAACCTCTACTGATTGTTGAGCAGGTGCGATAGCCTCTAACAGTCATTGAGCAGGTTGTAGGGCCTCTACCGACTGTTACCAATCGTTGAGTAGGTTATTTGGTACTCTACTAACTGTTGAGCAAGTACTTCATCCTCTATTAGTTGTTTGATCAAGTGTAACAATTATTACACATATAAATTGCAAATTGATAATATGTACAAGTAAGCAATCAAGTATCAAGTATAGAATGCGAGTTGTAATAGACAAGGTTAATGTCTAGGTGTGTTTATAGCAAATAGTTTATATTCCATGCTTTAAGTATCATGAATAATCAACTGTTCACAAATCCTCATGTATAACGGACAATCAAGTTTTCAATAGTTTGGTTATCATGGGTAACTAGTTCATGTTTGAAAAGATGAAGGACATGAGTCTAATTCTTGAGAGGATGGTGACAAATCTTGAAGCAGAATGAAGGTTGTGAGAGATAGTTAATATGAAGATGGTTGATTAAAAGTTTATTTTATAGTAAGGAGATTTTGTAGCATTGTAAATTGTGGGGTTTGGATCAAAGGTTAGAATCAAGTGTGTGAGAAAACATGATTGTGGTATATGCCACATATTGTAAAAATTTGAACAAATTAAAAATAAGTAGGTGTCGATGGAGAATTTAGAGACTAAATATTGTTCCTAAGGGTGGGAAGATTTTATTTTCAAAATTGGTTTTGTACATAAAACAAAAGTCGTTAAATAGTACAAACTAAGTGAGTTTTGATTAAAATATTCCAGTTAGTTGAAGATTTTAAACACAACATTAGGTTTTATAGATCAAGGAGACATTATATCGAAAATCCTTTGTTACGCTAAAACATTTTAATTTAGAAATTAAGTCTGAGGACTTCTTTTGACAAAATTTGACAATATTTAGAAAATTTGAGCTTACAGTTTGAAAATATGTAGCATGTTGAAAAGGAAATAATATGATCTGGGTAAGGTGTGGAAAATAATCAAACAGGAGGCTAAGATGGTAAGATGAAGTGTGTTTGTGAATCCATATATGATTATGAAATGGGATTGATTTAAGCTGTAAAATTTTGGGATTTTAGAATTTAATTTTAAGGGAAGTGAGTGTAATCATTTATTCATTAATTAAAACAAATAAACGAAAACGTTGACTTATCAAAGCTTCTAGATTCTAATATCATAGTGAAGACATGCTTTAGCCTATAAGTGAACACTCATCCCGAGAATTCCCAGGTAGGCATCCGGGTCCCTCGTCTGATTGGGATTTATACGTAATGCCAGTCCTAGAAAGAAAACGCAGAATACAGGCGTTCACCCTTCCAGAATGCACGTGTTCGTTATTAATATCTAGAACTTTGACGGAATCTTCAAGGCAGTTCAGGTTAGGACTTGAGAATTTTGTTCTATTAGTCTAAGGGTAGATCCAGTGATGGAGAACAATCTTGTTGTAGGGACTAAAGTAGGGATAAGAAGTAAGATGGAGATAGAGAGTAGAAACAAGTAGAGTTGCAAGTAAGAGGAGCAAGTACTGGTTAAAATCCTAAGGTTATAGACTAGATTATTTTTCTAATAACCTAATTCCCTATAACCAAGGCTCTGATACCAATCTGTAACACCCCAACCGATGGCGGAATCATCGAGGTGTCACGTAGTGACGATTGTTCAAAAGCACATGGTACTAAATGTAAATATATTATTGAATAATTTAAATTGTCTTACATAGATGAAATGGGAAAAATACAAAAGCCTGAACGAAACTTGAAATTTGAAATAACTTAGTAAAAGCAAGCACTAAAATCCAATGCTATAGAACTAAGATCAAACTGCACCTGAAACATGTACAAAATAAGTTTTGTCAACATATGAAATGTTGGTGAGCATTCTTAGATTTATACATATAGTATGTTCGAAAAATGTTATACAATTCAAGTGCAAAGCTACAGTGCAATTATGTAAACTATGTATCATACAAATGAGCGAAATCAATCCTGTGATTTTCGAGTCTAAGCTATCTAGGATACAAGTAGTTCTTAGGTTCCTAATTTGGGGATAAGTAATTTTTTATTAATTAGGTAAATTGTTAATAAATAAAGATATTTGATAAATAATTAAATAAAAGACTATTGTAGGTTTTTGATTAAGAATGGTCATGTTATAAGGTTTTAAGTATGAAAATAAATTTTATAAAATTATTTCCTCAAAAATTAATTATTTGGGGTATTTATTTCTATTTGTCAAAGATATAATTTTAATATCTAAGAATATTAAAATTAAAGAAATTTCAAATTAAAATTTATATTTTTGTTCTAAATGAACAAAAATAATTTATGTAAAATTTTGGGATAAAAATATTGAAAAATGAATTTATTATGATTTATTTATGCTTTAAAATAACAAAAATCCATTAAAAATATGAAAGATTTTTCTGGAATAAAATTTATTTCTTAAATTCCTATTGATCTACAAGTTTAAAATAGTTTTTGTGGAATTTTATAATGTCGTTTTGATATTTTTATAGAATTATGAAATTATAAATGAATAAACTTGTAATATTTATAATATATAATAAATAAATAATTTTTGAAAAACTAAAAGTTGGATAATAAACCTTATCCTCAGAATAACTTAAAATAAATTTTATAGAATTTATAAACCATGTTTAGTATTTAAAATCTTTTTTTTTAAAATAATATTTAATATATAAGTATAAAAGAATTTAAAAAAAAATGGTTGCATGTGCTAGGACTTGAACCTGAGTCTCTGGCTGGTTCAATGCTTTTAAAATCACAAGCCAGACCAGCTGGTCTGACCCTGAGAACAAGTTAGATACAGATTTAATTAGTTATAAAGGTTATCTGGTTCATTTATATAATTGATTTAGAAAGAAAGGAGAAAAAAAAGTTATACACATGTGGGGATCGAACGCTGGCCTACGACCGGTTCATATTTTAAACATAAGCATGTTACTAACTGATCTGTGGATCAGTTGGTTATCGTTTCTATTCTGCAATATGTTTAAAGGCTTGTTTGCAGCGAGTATATCCCCAAATACAAATGCTAAGAACCTTAGCCATCTAATCCTATCGATTTGTAATCAATAGCCCCTTAAACCTTGGGGCTATTGTTTGTGATAGGCCGAAGGATAAAACCAAACAAAATAATTGTACTTACAATGCGGTTAAGGCTACGAACGATTGGTCAAACGTAATAGTCAATTGAGGGGGATTTTTGCAGAATTGAGAAAGTTTTAGGTTGAATTGAGTATAGGGGTTTGTTTTTCGGCGATGTTAGTTCGTAGGGGTGTGGTCAATTTATACTAACAACACATAATCATATAATTGGAAGTTTGACCCGTATTGAATACGTATACGCGTGATTGAGCTCGAATTGGAAAGTTTTAAATATGATTTTTGCGTGGGAATAAAACAACCTAGGTTGGTCAGTAATTACCATAATGAATTGCTAATCAAAACGCGGATTTGGTGTTGTAATTGGAAGTCGGCTCGTAGTTGACTTTCACGAGTCAACTATATAGTAAACAAGGAAGGTTTATGTTTGTTTGAGGTTGAATATTATCACCAAAACACGATGCAGCCCAGTTGGTTGAGTTGTTTGTTTGTTTGAACCGTCATTAACGCGGGTTCGAGTCCCGGTCCATGCATTTTTTTGTGATTAACACTCTATTATTTTATTATAATAATGTCATAATATCATTATTAGAGTCCGAAAATGTTACGAGATATTTTTAAAGTGTACTAGAAGGATAAAATGCGACGTACAAGATAGGAGAAACGAAACGTTTCAGTAACAAATGAAAACGAAAGGTGATGGATGTCACAGCATCCCCTACTTTTAGAAATTTCGTCCCGAAATTCCTTCAAGTAGATGTATAAACAGGGTTCTGGGTACTTGAGTAAATGTTATAGTGAGCATGGTCAAGTTAAATGAGAAATAGAGCTTTGGGTAGCGTGATAACCTGACTTGAATGGACTCGAATGTTAGATATGAATGGATTAAATATATCTAAGGATTATTACTAGTGGTCAAGACCCAAAGTACTAGGCCATGAAAATAAAGGTTAGGGTGGTTGGAAGGAATAAGTTAGACTATGAATCGACGTTTTGAACTACCAAGAGAATTGGGGTTAGTTCCTGGTCTAACTTCCAGTCTCACTTTTAATGCATCATTAGTGTTTATATATAGGGTGTACCGCAGCTAACCCACCACACCTTTGATACCATGAAAACGTACTGGACGCCTACCAAAAACCCCAATAGAATTTCACACTACCTTAACGTACCTGTAAATTCATGATTACATTCCGGACCCTAATCACCAATTTACCTTACATTAGGGTTTTGTGTCCTTCTATGACTCCCAACACACATGTAAAACAACATTGCAAAATAACCTTGTGATTAAATCTTTTAATGTATAATGTATCCAAAAATAAATCCAACAGTTGAGCAGGAAAAAGACCTCTACCAGTCAGTGAGTAAGAACCTCTACTGATTGTTGAGCAGGTGCGATAGCCTCTACCAGTTGTTGAGCAGGTTGTAGTGTCACACCATGCCAATGGCGGAAACACGTGGCGCGACGGTTCAAGAGCATAAAGTCAAGGTTAACGCAAATCACAAGTAATTTAAGAAAATGGGTCATTTATTTAGGCGTCAAATCTTGTTCAAAACATTACACAAAAGTAAATTGTTTATAACATAAATAATGAGGTTTCTCAAATATATCCCATAGCCTTGGGAAATAAAGGTGAAACCCCGCAAAACATTCAACGCTGCATAGGAGGATTCCGTGACCCAGCTTGCCATGATCGTCTTCGCTAATTACCTGAAAGATATGTTTAAAATTTCGTCAATATAAATATATTGGTGAGTTCACAGGTTTTAGTTTCCAAAACTTGAATACTTGGGAAATACCATGTTATGACAATATATAGGAGTTGCAAATTCCTATAACTCTACTTGAGACTATAATCAAACCAAGACGTATAATAGTAATGCCCCGCTCCAAGTCGTTACTCGGTATCCTACGACTTAAGTTCAGAATATATGCACCCCAGGCATACACTAATGCATAATCGACGCTATCGATTAGGGGTGGGCCTTGTCAGGCACCAATAGTACTATTCAAATATTCCACCGGTTTCATTTCCCTGAACAAATGATTATAGAGGCGAGGACTCAACCCCGAGTGGCGGTCACACCTCAAGTAATAAATCCGTCAAACATTTTCCCTAACATATCTTTCCCCCGAAAACGTAAAAATAGTTTAAAATGGGGCCGTGAGACTCACCTGAATCGACGTTCGGCTCAACTAAGTAGATAGCAAACGGGGTCTCGCACCTACAAACGTCCTAGACGTATAAGTCACTATCCCTATAGTGCATGTGCCTTGGCAAGTTGTACACCCAACTCCCGACCATAAGTTATTCCAAATTCCGTTTAATTTAGCGCGTATCCTAGGTTTCGTTGGCGTTAGATTACCCTTGGTGTTACAAGTTATATATTACTCTTGTTAATATTTCCTTAACTTGTACATTATTATCATCGACTTGACTTCACTTAACGTATAATTATTTTCCCATTTAAATAATTATACTTAAGATCGCATCGCTCGATATAATATATATTTCAACACTCGACCCGACTCACTTTGCCGCACATTTATTTTCCCATTTAAACAAATATGCTAAGATCTTGTCGTTCGACTGTATATCCTCAACACCCGTTTCAACTCACCATGCCGTATATTTATTTTCCCATTCAAATAAATATACTAGGATCTTGTTGGCACGGTATACACATAAATATATATCTTTGTCTACTCATCTCGGTTTTCCTTCCCACATATCTACTTTCCCATTAAGTAGATATACTAGAATTTTGCCGAGACGAGCGTATATATATATAAATGTGTAATTTTTCTTGTTAAGTATATACGTTTGTTTAACGTCTTACTTGTTTACGTTATGTTTTTCTCCCGCGAATAATTCCTTCAACACTTAGGAAAGTGTTTATTAGTTTTCACCCCTGATGTATATATATATTTTACTTCCTAAAAATATATATTTTCTCACCCCTGATGTATATATATATTTTACTTCCTAAAAATCATCATCCTACTTAGTGTATGTGTAAATTTTATACATTTTCATGAACACTACTTTATCATCATCAAATCCATGATCCATTTACATATCTTTAATCATTTATTTTACTCATGTAAAACCTATTAAAGATTATGTTTCAAAACCGCATTTTAAACCCTTCATGTACAACTTGCTTCTAAGAACACATACATGAATATTAATAATCAAAACAAGGTTAAGAAGCTTACTACTAGCACAAGGCTAGGGAAGACAAAACCTTGGATTTTGAGAGGGGTTTAGTGTGTTCTTCCTTAATGGTTAAGCTCCAAGCTTGAAACACACAATAGGGGTTTGGATGATGGATTGTTTTAAGTGATTTGAAGATGTAAAAAAAACTTGAAAGAAATATGTGTATGGATGGGGTAAAACTCACGGCCACAAGAGAAGGAAAAGGAAAGAAGAAAGCTTGAATGTGTAAGTATCTAACATGTGTTTATATAATGCTTTCACATGTAATCTTCCATGAATTGCACATAATCTTCCCAAAGATTTAAGAGATTTTAAGAAGTACAAAAATGATCTTGGATGGATGTGTAAGTGTGTTTGTGCCGTGAGGTAGAGAGAGAGTGGAAGAGGTTACTTGTAAATCTTTGATAAATATTTGTGATCTATCATAATCCTTCACTTGATCTTATACATGCATGTGTGTACTAGTGCATCATTAGATTGATTTTGTCTTGGATTTTATGGCCTTAGGGCCGAAATTTTCTTACACAAAAGGTAAGATTATGCATGCTTGTACTTGTGTAATCTTACACATTTGTCTTTTGTCCATGCATGCTTAATATCTTAGGTATATAGGTTATTATTAAAACAACAAAGCAAGGAAGATAATATGGCCATTAGGCCGGCCCTTTTGTGGCTTAGGTGGGGTCCACAACTCCAAATATTTACCCAATACTTGTTAAGTTTAATTCCTCGTCGTTCGGGTGTCGTTCGGGTATTTTTCGGGTTTTAATCGCACGTTATTCGGACATTAAAAATACCTTTAATAACCCTTAAATATAGTCTAATTTAAGCGTTGATTGGTTATTTAGGCTTTTGCCGGGTGAAATTATGAGTTATGCGCGTATCGGGTGCGGTACGCGCACTTTATTCGTTACCGGGAGATTTGTATGAGACGTTTCCACTTATGGTTTTGGAGTTCCAAAACTCATTATACTTTGTGAAAATACCCTTTATTTTATATCCTGGGTGTCCGGGATCCTTTTCGTTTATTTAATTATTACCGGGTAATCGCCAACGTCCATACCGGATAGTTTATTCGCACATGATCCTATCATGTTTTACCATTAAACGTATGCATTCCTATGCATTATTTGGAAATTGCTATCTCCTAAGGCCTTGATAATTAAATCACACATAATTGCATTTAATTACGTTAATCATATATTAATTAATTAGTACGGAATTACCTTATTTTTGCCGGTTGTTACATTCTCCACCCGTTAAGAGAATTCCGTCCCGGAATTCACTTCGAGTTCTCCGGTACAGGTGTCTTCTCGAATAGGGCGGGATATTTTTGCTTCATCCGGTCCAGCCTTTCCCACGTGAACTCCGGTCCACGCTTGGCATTCCAGCGCACTTTGACCAACCTGATCTTGCTGCGCCTTAGTTTTTGGACCTTCCAATCGGTTACCTCGATTGGTTCTTCAACAAAATGTAACTTGTCGTCAATTTGGATTTCGTCAGCAGGGATGATGAGTGTTTCGTCGGATAGGCACTTTTTCAAATTTGACACGTGAAACGTGTCGTGTATCCCACTAAGCTCTTGAGGCAACTTGAGCTTGTATGCCACTGGGCCTACCCTGGACAAGATTTCAAACGGTCCAACATATCGTGGGTTCAGCTTTCCGTGCTTTCCAAAGCGCGCGACACCTTTCCAAGGTGACACTTTTAGTAGAACCCTGTCTCCGACTTGAAATTCTAAAGGCTTTCGCCTCATATCAGCATAGCTTTTCTGGCGGTCACGGGCCGCTTTGAGGCGTTCCTTTATCAAAAAGACCTTGTCCGTCGTCTCTTGAACAATTTCGGGCCCGGTGAGTTGTTTTTCTCCAACTTCAGCCCAACATAACGGAGATCGACACTTGCGTCCATATAGAGCTTCAAACGGTGCAGCTTGAATGCTCGTATGATAACTGTTGTTATAAGAAAATTCCACTAAAGGCAAGTGCGTATCCCAATTACCTCCGAAATCAATCGCGCATGCCCGCAACATATCTTCCAAGGTCTGGATGGTTCGTTCACTCTGACCATCCGTTTGGGGGTGATATGCGGTACTCATGTCAAGGCGAGTACCAAGGGCTTCATTTAAACTTTCCCAAAATCTTGAGGTGAAGCGACTATCTCGATCGGAGATGATAGAAATAGGTACACCATGCTTGGACACCACTTCCTTAATGTACAAACGGGTCAGTTTCTCCAACTTGTCCGTTTCGAGAATCGGGAGGAAGTGTGCAGATTTTGTCAATCGATCAACGATTACCCAGATCATGTCATGGCCGCTTGTTGTCTTGGGTAACTTGGTAATGAAATCCATGGTAATTCGTTCCCATTTCCATTCCGGTATTTCCGGTTGCTGGAGCAAACCGGAAGGTCTCTGATGCTCAGCCTTGACCTTTGCGCAAGTCAAACATCGCGCAACATATGCCGCTATATCTCTTTTGAAATTCGGCCACCAATAAAGTTCCTTCAAATCGTGGAACATCTTGTCTGCACCAGGGTGAACCGAATATCTAGAACTGTGAGCTTCGGCCAATACTAGCTCACGCAATCCTCCGTACACTGGAACCCAGATTCTATTCATGAAATACAGGGTCTGGTCCGCCTTTGGTTCCAGTGAATCAATCATCTTTCGTAATCGTTCACCTTTGACATTCTCGGGTTTAAGGGCGTTAACTTGAGCTTCACGAATTCGATCAGTCAGATTCGTGTGGATAGTCAGACCCAAAGCTCGGACACGCAACGGTTTAGCCCGTTCCTTGCGACTCAAGGCGTCGGCCACAACGTTCGCCTTACCGGGATGGTACTTTATCTCACAATCGTAATCGTTTAATAATTCGACCCATCGCCGTTGTCGCATGTTCAAGTCCTTCTGATCAAAGATGTGTTGCAAGCTCTTATGATCAGTGAAAATTGTGCACTTGGTTCCGTACAAATAGTGCCTCCATATTTTGAGAGCGAATACCACTGCACCCAATTCCAAATCGTGTGTAGTGTAGTTCTTCTCATGGATTTTCAGCTGCCTGGAAGCATATGCTATTACTTTTTCTCGTTGCATCAATACGCAACCCAAGCCTTGATGTGAGGCATCACAGTAAACCACAAAATCCTCCGTACCATCGGGGAGTGATAGTATCGGAGCGCCACATAACTTGTCTTTTAGTAATTGGAACGCTGCCTCTTGCTTTTCCGTCCACTCGAATTTCTTATCATTTTGGGTTAACATGGTTAAAGCTTGTGCTATCTTGGAAAAGTTCTCGATGAACCTTCTGTAATAACCCGCAAGGCCAAGAAATTGTCGTACTTCGGTAGGAGTTCGAGGGGCTTCCCAATTTTTAATTGCCTCGATCTTGGCGGGATCGACATGTATGCCCTTCTCGTTCACCACGTGGCCTAGAAAGTGAACTTCCCGAATCTAAAAGTCGCACTTTGAGAATTTAGCGTAGAGCTTTTCCTTGCGTAGTACTTCAAGGATTAACCGAAGGTGATTCTCGTGGTCTTCTTTGGTGCGTGAATAGATCAAAATATCGTCAATGAAAACAATGACGAATTTATCCAAGTATGGCTTACACACGCGGTTCATTAGGTCCATGAAAACCGCTGGTGCGTTGGTTAAGCCGAACGGCATTACCAAAAATTCATAGTGCCCGTATCGGGTTCTGAAGGCCGTATTTGGTACATCCTCTTCCTGGATACGCAGCTGGTGATAGCCAGACCTCAGATCGATTTTGGAGTAATAGCTAGATCCTTGGAGCTGATCAAATAAATCGTCGATCCTGGGAAGAGGATAGCGATTCTTAATGGTTAGCTTGTTCAGCTCTCGATAATCGATGCACATGCGAAATGTGCCATCCTTCTTCTTTACGAATAAGACGGGAGCTCCCCAAGGTGAGAAACTCGGTCTTATAAAACCCTTGTCCAACAATTCTTGTAGCTGGCTGGACAGTTCCTGCATCTCTGATGGAGCTAAACGATATGGCGATCGTGCCACAGGAGCAGCTCCGGGAACGAGATCGATGCGGAACTCGACTTGTCGAGGTGGTGGCAACCCTGGCAAATCCTCTATGAATACATCCGGAAAATCTCTAGCTACTGGAATTTTATCCAACTTTCGCTCGTCGGCTTTCTTGTCCACCACGTGTGCCAAGAATGCGACAAGCCCTTTTCTTAAGCATTTACGAGCCTTCATGCTTGAAATAATTCTTAGCGGCGTCCCGTGCCTTTCCCCTTGAATTGAGAGAGTTTCACCGCTTGCGAGGGGGACTTGTATGATCTTATCGTTGCAAACTACGATGGCACGGTGTGCGGACAACCACTCCATGCCAACGACTATGTCAAAACTTCCCAACACAACTGGCAAAAGATCAATCCCAAACTCGTGCCCACAGAGTTCTAATTTACAATCCCTCGCTACTTCTCTCGTTTCAATAGTTTTACCATTAGCCAGTTCTATGGAGTAGGGTGTATCTAGTTTACTAGTTTTTAATCCAAGTAATCTTTTAAACTCAATGGATACGAAGCTAAAGTCAGCACCGGTATCAAATAATACAGAGGCATAATGACCATTAAGAGGGAACGTACCAGTGACCACGTTGGGGTCTTGTCGTGCATCACCGGCTCCAATCACAAACGCCCGCCCGCGGGCTTGGTTGTTTACCTTGGGGCAATCCTTCTTCCAATGGTCCAGTGACCCGCAAGCGAAGCAGGGTCTAGCCCCTCCGTTCTTCGGTGCTCCTGACCGGCAGTCTTCCGTTTTGTGCCCCGTGCGGTGGCACTTTCCACAAGTTATCCCATTATTTCTCCCCTGGTTACCCTGTTTTCCACCATTACCACGCCCTGTGGCAACATACCCTTTCCCTTTCTTGTTCGAGCTACCCGATGCTCTATCCTTCTTTCCTTCATCCCGCTTACGTTTCCCAAATCTCGGCTTATTCCCCTGTTCATTCGTCACAACCGCTGAACTTGTCCCATGATTCTTGCCTTCCACACTGCTAGCCTCAGAAATTTTCAGTCCCGAAACCTGTCGGATCAAAGTACCCATGCGGATAGCATCTTCAGTGAGGCTTAGTGCAAGATCAATAGCCGCGCGCATGGTCGTGGGTTTGGAAGCAGTGACCATGCTGCGTATTTGCGGTGCTAATCCGAACAAGTACCGCTCTATCTTGTTATTTTCCGGTGTGACCAAACGAGGGACTAGTCTGGCCAGATCATGAAATCGGGACGTGTATCCTGTCACGTCTGCTCCTATCATAGTAAGGTTCCAGAATTCTGTTTCCAGCTTCTGTACCTCACTTGCCGGGCGGTATTCGGCGATCATAAGTTCTTTTAGTTCCGCCCATGATAGGGAGTAAGCAGTGTCGTCTCCTAGTGACTGGACTTGGCTGTTCCACCAAGTTAGTGCTTGATCCAAAAACAAGTTAGTGGAGTACATGACCGACTGTCGAAGGGTACACCCACTGATGCGGATTATTGCCTCGGTCTTTTCGAACCATTTGACCAGGCCAACAGATCCTTCTGTGCCGTTGAAGTTGATCGGCTTACAGTCTAAGAAGGCTTTGAAAGTGCAGCCGCGCTCTCGCGAGGCCGTTTCTGCAATAATAAAGTAGTGTGTTATTATGGGATAGGAGTTTTAGGATATTCTCCCATCACTTGTTCAATTATTTTTAAACCTTCTTACCATTGGGGGAGGTCTCTCGTCGGTCGCTCCCTGTTAGGTCACGCGATCGCTCGGAGCGGGCGGCTTCATGCTCCGCGATAGCTCGGGCTATGCGCTCCGAGATCATGGTTTCGAGTTCAGCTGGTGTAGCGGGCAGTCCGTCTGCGCCACTGTTGCTTCGGGTGGCTGGTGCCATTTTTCTTCAATAATAATTATCAAAGGTTAATTTGGCGAACATTCACACAGATATAAACGTACACAAAGCATAAGTAGCAACTCATCACATGAATATAATAATCAACACAACATCACCACACAATCACACACAACACAATATATGGAGTAAGCAATAATAATCGTAGATAACAACATATTTCACCATCATAATAATAAGATTTTTCATTAATTTCAATAGTACGAGTACAATGCTTTGTTTATAATAACAAAATAGGGAATAACATCCCTCATACAATACATCGTTCTGAAACAAATAAAAACATCATATCATATGCCGGCATACCCGCTTGGCTAGGCAAAATACAAAAGGGGGTGTCATAACCCACATAGTGCTATCGTACCACTACTACTACAACTACTACTGCTATCTGCAGGTGCTCCTCCATGTGTCCCCGATGTGTCCCTACTGTGGCGGTGGCGGCGGGAACTGATACTGTGGTGCGTGCATGCTGATAGTCATACTAATCGCCATGATACGATCATATAAAAACTGTCGATGCGCAAAATGCGCATCCCCGGTAATCCCACACTACGCATCCAGGCTCAATAACTCCTCAGCGTAGTGTGCTAAGGCATCTCGAGTATCAATCATCCGTGTCCACATCAAGCGAGTCTGCTGCTGTACCTGGTTCACGGTGCGCTGCACCGTGTCGGCGAGGGTCTGAAAGTCTCGCTCCAGTGAGATAGCAGAGGACCAAGCTGGTCCGGATAATGGTGTCATCCTGTGAGGCTGGGATGGTCCAGGTATGTCAGGGTGAACTGGCTGGGATGGGCCAAATGGGGCTGGTATCGGTATGTGGGAGAGTAACTGGGTAAATCCCTGCGGTCCGGTGGTAAAGTGGGGTGGTATCAGGTAGGGGTCCCCTGCACCCAGAGGATATGGTGCAGGTGGCATCATGGGCAAGGTGGGGATAGGTAGTGTCATAGCTATGGTGGGTGGTGCTACAAGCTCGGCCAAGGGGGCCATAAGGGGCTCTGCAATAGTGGCCCACTCTGGGGTGGACACCACTACGGTGGGGGTAGGAGGGCTCGCGGTGGCGAAAGCTGCCATACCTGCCCTGCGTAGCTCAGAGCTATCGGCGGGGCTACCCTCTAGGACGTGTGCTGCTGTGGCTGGCCCCTCCTGAGGTGCGGGCGGCTTCATGCTCCGCGATAGCTCGGGCTATGCGCTCCGAGATCATGGTTTCGAGTTCAGCTGGTGTAGCGGGCAGTCCGTCTGCGCCACTGTTGCTTCAGGTGGCTGGTGCCATTTTTCTTCAATAATAATTATCAAAGGTTAATTTGGCGAACATTCACACAGATATAAACATACACAAAGCATAAGTAGCAACTCATCACATGAATATAATAATCATCACAACATCACCACACAATCACACACAACACAATATATGGAGTAAGCAATAATAATCATAGACAACAACATATTTCACCATCATAATAATAAGATTTTTCATTAATTTCAATAGTACGAGTACAATGCTTTGTTTATAATAACAAAATAGGGAATAACATCCCTCATACAATACATCGTTCTGAAACAAATAAAAACATCATATCATATGCCGGCATACCCGCTTGGCTAGGCAAAATACAAAAGGGGGTGTCATAACCCACATAGTGCTATCGTACCACTACTACTACAACTACTACTGCTATCTGCAGGTGCTCCACCATGTGTCCCCGATGCGTCCCTACTGTGGCGGCGGCGGCGGGAACTGATACTGTGGTGCGTGCATGCTGATAGTCATACTAATCGCCATGATACGATCATATAAAAACTGTCGATGCGCAAAATGCGCATCCCCGGTAATCCCACACTGCGCATCCAGGCTCAATAACTCCTCAGCGTAGTGTGCTAAGGCATCTCGAGTATCAATCATCCGTGTCCACATCAAGCGAGTCTGCTGCTGTACCTGGTTCACGGTGCGCTGCACCGTGTCGGCGAGGGTCTGAAAGTCTCGCTCCAGTGAGATAGCAGAGGACCAAGCTGGTCCGGATAATGGTGTCATCCTGTGAGGCTGGGATGGTCCAGGTATGTCAGGGTGAACTGGCTGGGATTGGCCAAATGGGGCTGGTATCGGTATGTGGGAGAGTAACTGGGTAAATCCCTGCGGTCCGGTGGTAAAGTGGGGTGGTATCAGGTAGGGGTCTCCTGCACCCAGAGGATATGGTGCAGGTGGCATCATGGGCAAGGTGGGGATAGGTAGTGTCATAGCTATGGTGGGTGGTGCTACAAGCTCGGCCAAGGGGGCCATAAGGGGCTCTGCAATAGTGGCCCACTCTGGGGTGGACACCACTACGGTGGGGGTAGGAGGGCTCGCGGTGGCGAAAGCTGCCATACCTGCCCTGCGTAGCTCAGAGCTACCGGCGGGGCTACCCTCTAGGACGTGTGCTGCTGTGGCTGGCCCCTCCTGAGGTGCGGGCTCGAGTGGTGCAAGTGGGGCTATGGGGGCAGCAGGGGCGTCCTCCATCATTGGAGCCACTGGCTCCTCCTGGACGACTGGAATCTCAGGTACTAGCATGTGCTCTACAGAGGCCACTGACTCGTCGTCTGAGTCATCTGAAATCCATCCGTTCCTCCCACGGGAAATCGGCATGAGCCTCATGCCTGGAGGAATGGGGATGTGTGGTGCGGGTACTGGCTCGTGATCAATGTGAGCCTGTCTATCAAACGGAGACTCCGCTGTCTCCGACTGGGCTGGGACGGGTCGCGACGGACCGGCACAGCCTTCAGGGAAGTCCCTGACGGCTCTGATGGGGTGTGGGGCTAAGGGTGCGGCAGGCAAGGGTACAATGGGTAGGTCAGCCTGCGGCGCGTCGGCCACGGCGGCCGCGCCATCCCCTGCGGGAGCCCAGTCAGGATCCTCGCTAGGATCCGTCTCGTCGGAACTATCGTTGCCCGATCCTCCGGCGACGCCCATCTCTACATCGTCCTCTCCCGAGTCGAGCACAACCAGCTCAACTGGCTCAGGTGGAGGTGCTGGAATAATCTGCAGGCTACTATCGTAGCTCGGCGCTATACATCCGGCGTCAGACATCCCTGGCAAAAGAACTGTACATATATATATGAATTATTTAAATTAGATAGTTAAGGCGTACATTATCAATAACCTTCCTAACCTCTAATACTACGTACTGCATAACAATACCATGGCTAGCTCGGTCGGAATCTCCTCATGCCCAATACTTCTTGAAAAATTACTTTATTGCGTTTAGCACCTTTATATATTTTTTGAAAACTTTATCTTCTGCACCAAATCCGGTTATAGTCTAGTTTTTAAAGAAAATACTCTAGTTCGCTATAACCTTGGCTCTGATACCACTTTCTGTCACACCACGCCAATGGCGGAAACACGTGGCGCGACGGTTCAAGAGCATAAAGTCAAGGTTAACGCAAATCACAAGTAATTTAAGAAAATGGGTCATTTATTTAGGCGTCAAATCTTGTTCAAAACATTACACAAAAGTAAATTGTTTATAACACAAATAAAGAGGTTTCTCAAATATATCCCATAGCCTTGGGAAATAAAGGTGAAACCCCGCAAAACATTCAACGCTGCATAGGAGGATTCCGTGACCCAGCTTGCCATGATCGTCTTCGCTAATTACCTGAAAGATATGTTTAAAATTTCGTCAATATAAATATATTGGTGAGTTCACAGGTTTTAGTTTCCAAAACTTGAATACTTGGGAAATACCATGTTATGACAATATATAGGAGTTGCAAATTCCTATAACTCTACTTGAGACTATAATCAAACCAAGATGTATAATAGTAATGCCCCGCTCCAAGTCGTTACTCGGTATCCTACGACTTAAGTTCAGAATATATGCACCCCAGGCATACACTAATGCATAATCGACGCTATCGATTAGGGGTGGGCCTTGTCAGACACCAATAGTACTATTCAAATATTCCACCGGTTTCATTTCCCTGAACAAATGATTATAGAGGCGATGACTCAACCCCGAGTGGCGGTCACACCTCAAGTAATAAATCCGTCAAACATTTTCCCTAACATATCTTTCCCCCGAAAACGTAAAAATAGTTTAAAATGGGGCCGTGAGACTCACCTGAATCGACGTTCGGCTCAACTAAGTAGATAGCAAACGGGGTCTCGCACCTACAAACGTCCTAGACGTATAAGTCACTATCCCTATAGTGCATGTGCCTTGACAAGTTGTACACCCAACTCCCGACCATAAGTTATTCCAAATTCCGTTTAATTTAGCGCGTATCCTAGGTTTCGTTGGCGTTAGATTACCCTTGGTGTTACAAGTTATATATTACTCTTGTTAATATTTCCTTAACTTGTACATTATTATCATCGACTTGACTTCACTTAACGTATAATTATTTTCCCATTTAAATAATTATACTTAAGAACGCATCGCTCGATATAATATATATTTCAACACTCGACCCGACTCACTTTGCCGCACATTTATTTTCCCATTTAAACAAATATGCTAAGATCTTGTCGTTCGACTGTATATCCTCAACACCCGTTTCAACTCACCATGCCGTATATTTATTTTCCCATTCAAATAAATATACTAGGATCTTGTCGGCACGGTATACACATAAATAGATATCTTTGTCTACTCGTCTCGGTTTTCCTTCCCACATATCTACTTTCCCATTAAGTAGATATACTAGAATTTTGCCGAGACGAGCGTATATATATATATATAAATGTGTAATTTTTCTTGTTAAGTATATACGTTTGTTTAACGTCTTACTTGTTTACGTTATGTTTTTCTCCCGCGAATAATTCCTTCAACACTTAGGAAAGTGTTTATTAGTTTTCACCCATGATGTATATATATATTTTACTTCCTAAAAATATATATTTTCTCATTTTGCCGCAATGGCATTTTTCTCATGTTTTGTCCGTGTATGGTTCGTTAACGCGTCTTAGTTCGATATCTTAGCTTGGATAGTTAATTTTCCAAGTTTTTCCCAACATGTGTTTTATGGGAATATTATCCATATTCCTTCTACCCAACACATGTTACTTGGAAGGTTTAAAATACTTTTGTATTTTTAACCCAACTCGTTAACTTAGATACAAAAATGCTTCCAATACTTTTATATTCACATTTATATAAAAGTATTCATTTTTGTATAAGTTTCTCAAGTTTTAATTTTTGTTTAACATTTTTATAAAATCTCACTTTTATAAAAATCCTTATGTTAATACAAGCCTATATTTTTATAACTTTCACTTTTATAAAAATATACTTTTTATACAAAATACCCAAGTATTTCTACTAGTATTTACCAAATCAACCTTGGAAGATTATTACTTATACTTTTGACACCAAACTTTCCATTATTGCATTTTTGGACTAATAGTTTCTAAAATGTTCATTTTAGTCCTCTAACTTTCAAAGTTACAATATTAGTCCCTTAACTTTCAAATGTTGCATTTTTCCACTCTAACTTCCAAAGTTAGTATTTTTCACTCAAAATAGTGGACTTTGAAGATTCATCTTTTTATTGTTAAGTTATTTTTGCATCAAAACACTTTTAATAGTCTTATATTTCATACAAGAGGCTACTAATATGTGTGTTTTATGTATTTGTCCATTATATCAAAATTTCATTCTTCTAAGTAAGTAAACTTTAATTTTGCAACTTCTTTATTTATGACATTCCAATATGTTCCACCATATATTATACCATGGATGATCATTTTAAGATGATTAACACTACTTTTTAATACATTCAAGTTTATTCCACAAATCTTAACCAAATCATCATCCTACTTAGTGTATGTGTAAATTTTATACATTTTCATGAACACTACTTTATCATCATCAAATCCATGATCCATTTACATATCTTTAATCATTTATTTTACTCATGTAAAACCTATTAAAGATTATGTTTCAAAACCGCATTTTAAACCCTTCATGTACAACTTGCTTCTAAGAACACATACATGAATATTAATAATCAAAACAAGGTTAAGAAGCTTACTACTAGCACAAGGCTAGGGAAGACAAAACCTTGGATTTTGAGAGGGGTTTAGTGTGTTCTTCCTTAATGGTTAAGCTCCAAGCTTGAAACACACAATAGGGGTTTGGATGATGGATTGTTTTAAGTGATTTGAAGATGTAAAAAAAACTTGAAAGAAATATGTGTATGGATGGGGTAAAACTCACGGCCACAAGAGAAGGAAAAGGAAAGAAGAAAGCTTGAATGTGTAAGTATCTAACATGTGTTTATATAATGCTATCACATGTAATCTTCCATGGATTGCACATAATCTTCCCAAAGATTTAAGAGATTTTAAGAAGTACAAAAATGATCTTGGATGGATGTGTAAGTGTGTTTGTGCCGTGAGGTAGAGAGAGAGTGGAAGAGGTTACTTGTAAATCTTTGATAAATATTTGTGATCTATCATAATCCTTCACTTGATCTTATACATGCATGTGTGTACTAGTGCATCATTAGATTGATTTTGTCTTGGATTTTATGGCCTTAGGGCCGAAATTTTCTTACACAAAAGGTAAGATTATGCATGCTTGTACTTGTGTAATCTTACACATTTGTCTTTTGTCCATGCATGCTTAATATCTTAGGTATATAGGTTATTATTAAAACAACAAAGCAAGGAAGATAATATGGCCATTAGGCCGGCCCTTTTGTGGCTTAGGTGGGGTCCACAACTCCAAATATTTACCCAATACTTGTTAAGTTTAATTCCTCGTCGTTCGGGTGTCGTTCGGGTATTTTTCGGGTTTTAATCGCACGTTATTCGGACATTAAAAATACCTTTAATAACCCTTAAATATAGTCTAATTTAAGCGTTGATTGGTTATTTAGGCTTTTGCCGGGTGAAATTATGAGTTATGCGCGTATCGGGTGCGGTACGCGCACTTTATTCGTTACCGGGAGATTTGTATGAGACGTTTCCACTTATGGTTTTGGAGTTCCAAAACTCATTATACTTTGTGAAAATACCCTTTATTTTATATCCTGGGTGTCCGGGATCCTTTTCGTTTATTTAATTATTACCGGGTAATCGCCAACGTCCATACCGGATAGTTTATTCGCACATGATCCTATCATGTTTTACCATTAAACGTATGCATTCCTATGCATTATTTGGAAATTGCTATCTCCTAAGGCCTTGATAATTAAATCACACATAATTGCATTTAATTACGTTAATCATATATTAATTAATTAGTACGGAATTACCTTATTTTTGCCGGTTGTTACATTCTCCACCCGTTAAGAGAATTCCGTCCCGGAATTCACTTCGAGTTCTCCGGTACAGGTGTCTTCTCGAATAGGGCGGGATATTTTTGCTTCATCCGGTCCAGCCTTTCCCACGTGAACTCCGGTCCACGCTTGGCATTCCAGCGCACTTTGACCAACCTGATCTTGCTGCGCCTTAGTTTTTGGACCTTCCAATCGGTTACCTCGATTGGTTCTTCAACAAAATGTAACTTGTCGTCAATTTGGATTTCGTCAGCAGGGATGATGAGTGTTTCGTCGGATAGGCACTTTTTCAAATTTGACACGTGAAACGTGTCGTGTATCCCACTAAGCTCTTGAGGCAACTTGAGCTTGTATGCCACTGGGCCTACCCTGGACAAGATTTCAAACGGTCCAACATATCGTGGGTTCAGCTTTCCGTGCTTTCCAAAGCGCGCGACACCTTTCCAAGGTGACACTTTTAGTAGAACCCTGTCTCCGACTTGAAATTCTAAAGGCTTTCGCCTCATATCAGCATAGCTTTTCTGGCGGTCACGGGCCGCTTTGAGGCGTTCCTTTATCAAAAAGACCTTGTCCGTCGTCTCTTGAACAATTTCGGGCCCGGTGAGTTGTTTTTCTCCAACTTCAGCCCAACATAACGGAGATCGACACTTGCGTCCATATAGAGCTTCAAACGGTGCAGCTTGAATGCTCGTATGATAACTGTTGTTATAAGAAAATTCCACTAAAGGCAAGTGCGTATCCCAATTACCTCCGAAATCAATCGCGCATGCCCGCAACATATCTTCCAAGGTCTGGATGGTTCGTTCACTCTGACCATCCGTTTGGGGGTGATATGCGGTACTCATGTCAAGGCGAGTACCAAGGGCTTCATTTAAACTTTCCCAAAATCTTGAGGTGAAGCGACTATCTCGATCGGAGATGATAGAAATAGGTACACCATGCTTGGACACCACTTCCTTAATGTACAAACGGGTCAGTTTCTCCAACTTGTCCGTTTCGAGAATCGGGAGGAAGTGTGCAGATTTTGTCAATCGATCAACGATTACCCAGATCATGTCATGGCCGCTTGTTGTCTTGGGTAACTTGGTAATGAAATCCATGGTAATTCGTTCCCATTTCCATTCCGGTATTTCCGGTTGCTGGAGCAAACCGGAAGGTCTCTGATGCTCAGCCTTGACCTTTGCGCAAGTCAAACATCGCGCAACATATGCCGCTATATCTCTTTTGAAATTCGGCCACCAATAAAGTTCCTTCAAATCGTGGAACATCTTGTCTGCACCAGGGTGAACCGAATATCTAGAACTGTGAGCTTCGGCCAATACTAGCTCACGCAATCCTCCGTACACTGGAACCCAGATTCTATTCATGAAATACAGGGTCTGGTCCGCCTTTGGTTCCAGTGAATCAATCATCTTTCGTAATCGTTCACCTTTGACATTCTCGGGTTTAAGGGCGTTAACTTGAGCTTCACGAATTCGATCAGTCAGATTCGTGTGGATAGTCAGACCCAAAGCTCGGACACGCAACGGTTTAGCCCGTTCCTTGCGACTCAAGGCGTCGGCCACAACGTTCGCCTTACCGGGATGGTACTTTATCTCACAATCGTAATCGTTTAATAATTCGACCCATCGCCGTTGTCGCATGTTCAAGTCCTTCTGATCAAAGATGTGTTGCAAGCTCTTATGATCAGTGAAAATTGTGCACTTGGTTCCGTACAAATAGTGCCTCCATATTTTGAGAGCGAATACCACTGCACCCAATTCCAAATCGTGTGTAGTGTAGTTCTTCTCATGGATTTTCAGCTGCCTGGAAGCATATGCTATTACTTTTTCTCGTTGCATCAATACGCAACCCAAGCCTTGATGTGAGGCATCACAGTAAACCACAAAATCCTCCGTACCATCGGGGAGTGATAGTATCGGAGCGCCACATAACTTGTCTTTTAGTAATTGGAACGCTGCCTCTTGCTTTTCCGTCCACTCGAATTTCTTATCATTTTGGGTTAACATGGTTAAAGCTTGTGCTATCTTGGAAAAGTTCTCGATGAACCTTCTGTAATAACCCGCAAGGCCAAGAAATTGTCGTACTTCGGTAGGAGTTCGAGGGGCTTCCCAATTTTTAATTGCCTCGATCTTGGCGGGATCGACATGTATGCCCTTCTCGTTCACCACGTGGCCTAGAAAGTGAACTTCCCGAATCTAAAAGTCGCACTTTGAGAATTTAGCGTAGAGCTTTTCCTTGCGTAGTACTTCAAGGATTAACCGAAGGTGATTCTCGTGGTCTTCTTTGGTGCGTGAATAGATCAAAATATCGTCAATGAAAACAATGACGAATTTATCCAAGTATGGCTTACACACGCGGTTCATTAGGTCCATGAAAACCGCTGGTGCGTTGGTTAAGCCGAACGGCATTACCAAAAATTCATAGTGCCCGTATCGGGTTCTGAAGGCCGTATTTGGTACATCCTCTTCCTGGATACGCAGCTGGTGATAGCCAGACCTCAGATCGATTTTGGAGTAATAGCTAGATCCTTGGAGCTGATCAAATAAATCGTCGATCCTGGGAAGAGGATAGCGATTCTTAATGGTTAGCTTGTTCAGCTCTCGATAATCGATGCACATGCGAAATGTGCCATCCTTCTTCTTTACGAATAAGACGGGAGCTCCCCAAGGTGAGAAACTCGGTCTTATAAAACCCTTGTCCAACAATTCTTGTAGCTGGCTGGACAGTTCCTGCATCTCTGATGGAGCTAAACGATATGGCGATCGTGCCACAGGAGCAGCTCCGGGAACGAGATCGATGCGGAACTCGACTTGTCGAGGTGGTGGCAACCCTGGCAAATCCTCTATGAATACATCCGGAAAATCTCTAGCTACTGGAATTTTATCCAACTTTCGCTCGTCGGCTTTCTTGTCCACCACGTGTGCCAAGAATGCGACAAGCCCTTTTCTTAAGCATTTACGAGCCTTCATGCTTGAAATAATTCTTAGCGGCGTCCCGTGCCTTTCCCCTTGAATTGAGAGAGTTTCACCGCTTGCGAGGGGGACTTGTATGATCTTATCGTTGCAAACTACGATGGCACGGTGTGCGGACAACCACTCCATGCCAACGACTATGTCAAAACTTCCCAACACAACTGGCAAAAGATCAATCCCAAACTCGTGCCCACAGAGTTCTAATTTACAATCCCTCGCTACTTCTCTCGTTTCAATAGTTTTACCATTAGCCAGTTCTATGGAGTAGGGTGTATCTAGTTTACTAGTTTTTAATCCAAGTAATCTTTTAAACTCAATGGATACGAAGCTAAAGTCAGCACCGGTATCAAATAATACAGAGGCATAATGACCATTAAGAGGGAACGTACCAGTGACCACGTTGGGGTCTTGTCGTGCATCACCGGCTCCAATCACAAACGCCCGCCCGCGGGCTTGGTTGTTTACCTTGGGGCAATCCTTCTTCCAATGGTCCAGTGACCCGCAAGCGAAGCAGGGTCTAGCCCCTCCGTTCTTCGGTGCTCCTGACCGGCAGTCTTCCGTTTTGTGCCCCGTGCGGTGGCACTTTCCACAAGTTATCCCATTATTTCTCCCCTGGTTACCCTGTTTTCCACCATTACCACGCCCTGTGGCAACATACCCTTTCCCTTTCTTGTTCGAGCTACCCGATGCTCTATCCTTCTTTCCTTCATCCCGCTTACGTTTCCCAAATCTCGGCTTATTCCCCTGTTCATTCGTCACAACCGCTGAACTTGTCCCATGATTCTTGCCTTCCACACTGCTAGCCTCAGAAATTTTCAGTCCCGAAACCTGTCGGATCAAAGTACCCATGCGGATAGCATCTTCAGTGAGGCTTAGTGCAAGATCAATAGCCGCGCGCATGGTCGTGGGTTTGGAAGCAGTGACCATGCTGCGTATTTGCGGTGCTAATCCGAACAAGTACCGCTCTATCTTGTTATTTTCCGGTGTGACCAAACGAGGGACTAGTCTGGCCAGATCATGAAATCGGGACGTGTATCCTGTCACGTCTGCTCCTATCATAGTAAGGTTCCAGAATTCTGTTTCCAGCTTCTGTACCTCACTTGCCGGGCGGTATTCGGCGATCATAAGTTCTTTTAGTTCCGCCCATGATAGGGAGTAAGCAGTGTCGTCTCCTAGTGACTGGACTTGGCTGTTCCACCAAGTTAGTGCTTGATCCAAAAACAAGTTAGTGGAGTACATGACCGACTGTCGAAGGGTACACCCACTGATGCGGATTATTGCCTCGGTCTTTTCGAACCATTTGACCAGGCCAACAGATCCTTCTGTGCCGTTGAAGTTGATCGGCTTACAGTCTAAGAAGGCTTTGAAAGTGCAGCCGCGCTCTCGCGAGGCCGTTTCTGCAATAATAAAGTAGTGTGTTATTATGGGATAGGAGTTTTAGGATATTCTCCCATCACTTGTTCAATTATTTTTAAACCTTCTTACCATTGGGGGAGGTCTCTCGTCGGTCGCTCCCTGTTAGGTCACGCGATCGCTCGGAGCGGGCGGCTTCATGCTCCGCGATAGCTCGGGCTATGCGCTCCGAGATCATGGTTTCGAGTTCAGCTGGTGTAGCGGGCAGTCCGTCTGCGCCACTGTTGCTTCGGGTGGCTGGTGCCATTTTTCTTCAATAATAATTATCAAAGGTTAATTTGGCGAACATTCACACAGATATAAACGTACACAAAGCATAAGTAACAACTCATCACATGAATATAATAATCAACACAACATCACCACACAATCACACACAACACAATATATGGAGTAAGCAATAATAATCGTAGATAACAACATATTTCACCATCATAATAATAAGATTTTTCATTAATTTCAATAGTACGAGTACAATGCTTTGTTTATAATAACAAAATAGGGAATAACATCCCTCATACAATACATCGTTCTGAAACAAATAAAAACATCATATCATATGCCGGCATACCCGCTTGGCTAGGCAAAATACAAAAGGGGGTGTCATAACCCACATAGTGCTATCGTACCACTACTACTACAACTACTACTGCTATCTGCAGGTGCTCCTCCATGTGTCCCCGATGTGTCCCTACTGTGGCGGTGGCGGCGGGAACTGATACTGTGGTGCGTGCATGCTGATAGTCATACTAATCGCCATGATACGATCATATAAAAACTGTCGATGCGCAAAATGCGCATCCCCGGTAATCCCACACTACGCATCCAGGCTCAATAACTCCTCAGCGTAGTGTGCTAAGGCATCTCGAGTATCAATCATCCGTGTCCACATCAAGCGAGTCTGCTGCTCTACCTGGTTCACGGTGCGCTGCACCGTGTCGGCGAGGGTCTGAAAGTCTCGCTCCAGTGAGATAGCAGAGGACCAAGCTGGTCCGGATAATGGTGTCATCCTGTGAGGCTGGGATGGTCCAGGTATGTCAGGGTGAACTGGCTGGGATGGGCCAAATGGGGCTGGTATCGGTATGTGGGAGAGTAACTGGGTAAATCCCTGCGGTCCGGTGGTAAAGTGGGGTGGTATCAGGTAGGGGTCCCCTGCACCCAGAGGATATGGTGCAGGTGGCATCATGGGCAAGGTGGGGATAGGTAGTGTCATAGCTATGGTGGGTGGTGCTACAAGCTCGGCCAAGGGGGCCATAAGGGGCTCTGCAATAGTGGCCCACTCTGGGGTGGACACCACTACGGTGGGGGTAGGAGGGCTCGCGGTGGCGAAAGCTGCCATACCTGCCCTGCGTAGCTCAGAGCTATCGGCGGGGCTACCCTCTAGGACGTGTGCTGCTGTGGCTGGCCCCTCCTGAGGTGCGGGCGGCTTCATGCTCCGCGATAGCTCGGGCTATGCGCTCCGAGATCATGGTTTCGAGTTCAGCTGGTGTAGCGGGCAGTCCGTCTGCGCCACTGTTGCTTCAGGTGGCTGGTGCCATTTTTCTTCAATAATAATTATCAAAGGTTAATTTGGCGAACATTCACACAGATATAAACATACACAAAGCATAAGTAGCAACTCATCACATGAATATAATAATCATCACAACATCACCACACAATCACACACAACACAATATATGGAGTAAGCAATAATAATCATAGACAACAACATATTTCACCATCATAATAATAAGATTTTTCATTAATTTCAATAGTACGAGTACAATGCTTTGTTTATAATAACAAAATAGGGAATAACATCCCTCATACAATACATCGTTCTGAAACAAATAAAAACATCATATCATATGCCGGCATACCCGCTTGGCTAGGCAAAATACAAAAGGGGGTGTCATAACCCACATAGTGCTATCGTACCACTACTACTACAACTACTACTGCTATCTGCAGGTGCTCCACCATGTGTCCCCGATGCGTCCCTACTGTGGCGGCGGCGGCGGGAACTGATACTGTGGTGCGTGCATGCTGATAGTCATACTAATCGCCATGATACGATCATATAAAAACTGTCGATGCGCAAAATGCGCATCCCCGGTAATCCCACACTGCGCATCCAGGCTCAATAACTCCTCAGCGTAGTGTGCTAAGGCATCTCGAGTATCAATCATCCGTGTCCACATCAAGCGAGTCTGCTGCTGTACCTGGTTCACGGTGCGCTGCACCGTGTCGGCGAGGGTCTGAAAGTCTCGCTCCAGTGAGATAGCAGAGGACCAAGCTGGTCCGGATAATGGTGTCATCCTGTGAGGCTGGGATGGTCCAGGTATGTCAGGGTGAACTGGCTGGGATGGGCCAAATGGGGCTGGTATCGGTATGTGGGAGAGTAACTGGGTAAATCCCTGCGGTCCGGTGGTAAAGTGGGGTGGTATCAGGTAAGGGTCTCCTGCACCCAGAGGATATGGTGCAGGTGGCATCATGGGCAAGGTGGGGATAGGTAGTGTCATAGCTATGGTGGGTGGTGCTACAAGCTCGGCCAAGGGGGCCATAAGGGGCTCTGCAATAGTGGCCCACTCTGGGGTGGACACCACTACGGTGGGGGTAGGAGGGCTCGCGGTGGCGAAAGCTGCCATACCTGCCCTGCGTAGCTCAGAGCTACCGGCGGGGCTACCCTCTAGGACGTGTGCTGCTGTGGCTGGCCCCTCCTGAGGTGCGGGCTCGAGTGGTGCAAGTGGGGCTATGGGGGCAGCAGGGGCGTCCTCCATCATTGGAGCCACTGGCTCCTCCTGGACGACTGGAATCTCAGGTACTAGCATGTGCTCTACAGAGGCCACTGACTCGTCGTCTGAGTCATCTGAAATCCATCCGTTCCTCCCACGGGAAATCGGCATGAGCCTCATGCCTGGAGGAATGGGGATGTGTGGTGCGGGTACTGGCTCGTGATCAATGTGAGCCTGTCTATCAAACGGAGACTCCGCTGTCTCCGACTGGGCTGGGACGGGTCGCGACGGACCGGCACAGCCTTCAGGGAAGTCCCTGACGGCTCTGATGGGGTGTGGGGCTAAGGGTGCGGCAGGCAAGGGTACAATGGGTAGGTCAGCCTGCGGCGCGTCGGCCACGGCGGCCGCGCCATCCCCTGCGGGAGCCCAGTCAGGATCCTCGCTAGGATCCGTCTCGTCGGAACTATCGTCGCCCGATCCTCCGGCGACGCCCATCTCTACATCGTCCTCTCCCGAGTCGAGCACAACCAGCTCAACTGGCTCAGGTGGAGGTGCTGGAATAATCTGCAGGCTACTATCGTAGCTCGGCGCTATACATCCGGCGTCAGACATCCCTGGCAAAAGAACTGTACATATATATATGAATTATTTAAATTAGATAGTTAAGGCGTACATTATCAATAACCTTCCTAACCTCTAATACTACGTACTGCATAACAATACCATGGCTAGCTCGGTCGGAATCTCCTCATGCCCAATACTTCTTGAAAAATTACTTTATTGCGTTTAGCACCTTTATATATTTTTTGAAAACTTTATCTTCTGCACCAAATCCGGTTATAGTCTAGTTTTTAAAGAAAATACTCTAGTTCGCTATAACCTTGGCTCTGATACCACTTTCTGTCACACCACGCCAATGGCGGAAACACGTGGCGCGACGGTTCAAGAGCATAAAGTCAAGGTTAACGCAAATCACAAGTAATTTAAGAAAATGGGTCATTTATTTAGGCGTCAAATCTTGTTCAAAACATTACACAAAAGTAAATTGTTTATAACACAAATAAAGAGGTTTCTCAAATATATCCCATAGCCTTGGGAAATAAAGGTGAAACCCCGCAAAACATTCAACGCTGCATAGGAGGATTCCGTGACCCAGCTTGCCATGATCGTCTTCGCTAATTACCTGAAAGATATGTTTAAAATTTCGTCAATATAAATATATTGGTGAGTTCACAGGTTTTAGTTTCCAAAACTTGAATACTTGGGAAATACCATGTTATGACAATATATAGGAGTTGCAAATTCCTATAACTCTACTTGAGACTATAATCAAACCAAGATGTATAATAGTAATGCCCCGCTCCAAGTCGTTACTCGGTATCCTACGACTTAAGTTCAGAATATATGCACCCCAGGCATACACTAATGCATAATCGACGCTATCGATTAGGGGTGGGCCTTGTCAGACACCAATAGTACTATTCAAATATTCCACCGGTTTCATTTCCCTGAACAAATGATTATAGAGGCGATGACTCAACCCCGAGTGGCGGTCACACCTCAAGTAATAAATCCGTCAAACATTTTCCCTAACATATCTTTCCCCCGAAAACGTAAAAATAGTTTAAAATGGGGCCGTGAGACTCACCTGAATCGACGTTCGGCTCAACTAAGTAGATAGCAAACGGGGTCTCGCACCTACAAACGTCCTAGACGTATAAGTCACTATCCCTATAGTGCATGTGCCTTGACAAGTTGTACACCCAACTCCCGACCATAAGTTATTCCAAATTCCGTTTAATTTAGCGCGTATCCTAGGTTTCGTTGGCGTTAGATTACCCTTGGTGTTACAAGTTATATATTACTCTTGTTAATATTTCCTTAACTTGTACATTATTATCATCGACTTGACTTCACTTAACGTATAATTATTTTCCCATTTAAATAATTATACTTAAGAACGCATCGCTCGATATAATATATATTTCAACACTCGACCCGACTCACTTTGCCGCACATTTATTTTCCCATTTAAACAAATATGCTAAGATCTTGTCGTTCGACTGTATATCCTCAACACCCGTTTCAACTCACCATGCCGTATATTTATTTTCCCATTCAAATAAATATACTAGGATCTTGTCGGCACGGTATACACATAAATAGATATCTTTGTCTACTCGTCTCGGTTTTCCTTCCCACATATCTACTTTCCCATTAAGTAGATATACTAGAATTTTGCCGAGACGAGCGTATATATATATATATATAAATGTGTAATTTTTCTTGTTAAGTATATACGTTTGTTTAACGTCTTACTTGTTTACGTTATGTTTTTCTCCCGCGAATAATTCCTTCAACACTTAGGAAAGTGTTTATTAGTTTTCACCCATGATGTATATATATATTTTACTTCCTAAAAATATATATTTTCTCATTTTGCCGCAATGGCATTTTTCTCATGTTTTGTCCGTGTATGGTTCGTTAACGCGTCTTAGTTCGATATCTTAGCTTGGATAGTTAATTTTCCAAGTTTTTCCCAACATGTGTTTTATGGGAATATTATCCATATTCCTTCTACCCAACACATGTTACTTGGAAGGTTTAAAATACTTTTGTATTTTTAACCCAACTCGTTAACTTAGATACAAAAATGCTTCCAATACTTTTATATTCACATTTATATAAAAGTATTCATTTTTGTATAAGTTTCTCAAGTTTTAATTTTTGTTTAACATTTTTATAAAATCTCACTTTTATAAAAATCCTTATGTTAATACAAGCCTATATTTTTATAACTTTCACTTTTATAAAAATATACTTTTTATACAAAATACCCAAGTATTTCTACTAGTATTTACCAAATCAACCTTGGAAGATTATTACTTATACTTTTGACACCAAACTTTCCATTATTGCATTTTTGGACTAATAGTTTCTAAAATGTTCATTTTAGTCCTCTAACTTTCAAAGTTACAATATTAGTCCCTTAACTTTCAAATGTTGCATTTTTCCACTCTAACTTCCAAAGTTAGTATTTTTCACTCAAAATAGTGGACTTTGAAGATTCATCTTTTTATTGTTAAGTTATTTTTGCATCAAAACACTTTTAATAGTCTTATATTTCATACAAGAGGCTACTAATATGTGTGTTTTATGTATTTGTCCATTATATCAAAATTTCATTCTTCTAAGTAAGTAAACTTTAATTTTGCAACTTCTTTATTTATGACATTCCAATATGTTCCACCATATATTATACCATGGATGATCATTTTAAGATGATTAACACTACTTTTTAATACATTCAAGTTTATTCCACAAATCTTAACCAAATCATCATCCTACTTAGTGTATGTGTAAATTTTATACATTTTCATGAACACTACTTTATCATCATCAAATCCATGATCCATTTACATATCTTTAATCATTTATTTTACTCATGTAAAACCTATTAAAGATTATGTTTCAAAACCGCATTTTAAACCCTTCATGTACAACTTGCTTCTAAGAACACATACATGAATATTAATAATCAAAACAAGGTTAAGAAGCTTACTACTAGCACAAGGCTAGGGAAGACAAAACCTTGGATTTTGAGAGGGGTTTAGTGTGTTCTTCCTTAATGGTTAAGCTCCAAGCTTGAAACACACAATAGGGGTTTGGATGATGGATTGTTTTAAGTGATTTGAAGATGTAAAAAAAACTTGAAAGAAATATGTGTATGGATGGGGTAAAACTCACGGCCACAAGAGAAGGAAAAGGAAAGAAGAAAGCTTGAATGTGTAAGTATCTAACATGTGTTTATATAATGCTATCACATGTAATCTTCCATGGATTGCACATAATCTTCCCAAAGATTTAAGAGATTTTAAGAAGTACAAAAATGATCTTGGATGGATGTGTAAGTGTGTTTGTGCCGTGAGGTAGAGAGAGAGTGGAAGAGGTTACTTGTAAATCTTTGATAAATATTTGTGATCTATCATAATCCTTCACTTGATCTTATACATGCATGTGTGTACTAGTGCATCATTAGATTGATTTTGTCTTGGATTTTATGGCCTTAGGGCCGAAATTTTCTTACACAAAAGGTAAGATTATGCATGCTTGTACTTGTGTAATCTTACACATTTGTCTTTTGTCCATGCATGCTTAATATCTTAGGTATATAGGTTATTATTAAAACAACAAAGCAAGGAAGATAATATGGCCATTAGGCCGGCCCTTTTGTGGCTTAGGTGGGGTCCACAACTCCAAATATTTACCCAATACTTGTTAAGTTTAATTCCTCGTCGTTCGGGTGTCGTTCGGGTATTTTTCGGGTTTTAATCGCACGTTATTCGGACATTAAAAATACCTTTAATAACCCTTAAATATAGTCTAATTTAAGCGTTGATTGGTTATTTAGGCTTTTGCCGGGTGAAATTATGAGTTATGCGCGTATCGGGTGCGGTACGCGCACTTTATTCGTTACCGGGAGATTTGTATGAGACGTTTCCACTTATGGTTTTGGAGTTCCAAAACTCATTATACTTTGTGAAAATACCCTTTATTTTATATCCTGGGTGTCCGGGATCCTTTTCGTTTATTTAATTATTACCGGGTAATCGCCAACGTCCATACCGGATAGTTTATTCGCACATGATCCTATCATGTTTTACCATTAAACGTATGCATTCCTATGCATTATTTGGAAATTGCTATCTCCTAAGGCCTTGATAATTAAATCACACATAATTGCATTTAATTACGTTAATCATATATTAATTAATTAGTACGGAATTACCTTATTTTTGCCGGTTGTTACATTCTCCACCCGTTAAGAGAATTCCGTCCCGGAATTCACTTCGAGTTCTCCGGTACAGGTGTCTTCTCGAATAGGGCGGGATATTTTTGCTTCATCCGGTCCAGCCTTTCCCACGTGAACTCCGGTCCACGCTTGGCATTCCAGCGCACTTTGACCAACCTGATCTTGCTGCGCCTTAGTTTTTGGACCTTCCAATCGGTTACCTCGATTGGTTCTTCAACAAAATGTAACTTGTCGTCAATTTGGATTTCGTCAGCAGGGATGATGAGTGTTTCGTCGGATAGGCACTTTTTCAAATTTGACACGTGAAACGTGTCGTGTATCCCACTAAGCTCTTGAGGCAACTTGAGCTTGTATGCCACTGGGCCTACCCTGGACAAGATTTCAAACGGTCCAACATATCGTGGGTTCAGCTTTCCGTGCTTTCCAAAGCGCGCGACACCTTTCCAAGGTGACACTTTTAGTAGAACCCTGTCTCCGACTTGAAATTCTAAAGGCTTTCGCCTCATATCAGCATAGCTTTTCTGGCGGTCACGGGCCGCTTTGAGGCGTTCCTTTATCAAAAAGACCTTGTCCGTCGTCTCTTGAACAATTTCGGGCCCGGTGAGTTGTTTTTCTCCAACTTCAGCCCAACATAACGGAGATCGACACTTGCGTCCATATAGAGCTTCAAACGGTGCAGCTTGAATGCTCGTATGATAACTGTTGTTATAAGAAAATTCCACTAAAGGCAAGTACGTATCCCAATTACCTCCGAAATCAATCGCGCATGCCCGCAACATATCTTCCAAGGTCTGGATGGTTCGTTCACTCTGACCATCCGTTTGGGGGTGATATGCGGTACTCATGTCAAGGCGAGTACCAAGGGCTTCATTTAAACTTTCCCAAAATCTTGAGGTGAAGCGACTATCTCGATCGGAGATGATAGAAATAGGTACACCATGCTTGGACACCACTTCCTTAATGTACAAACGGGTCAGTTTCTCCAACTTGTCCGTTTCGAGAATCGGGAGGAAGTGTGCAGATTTTGTCAATCGATCAACGATTACCCAGATCATGTCATGGCCGCTTGTTGTCTTGGGTAACTTGGTAATGAAATCCATGGTAATTCGTTCCCATTTCCATTCCGGTATTTCCGGTTGCTGGAGCAAACCGGAAGGTCTCTGATGCTCAGCCTTGACCTTTGCGCAAGTCAAACATCGCGCAACATATGCCGCTATATCTCTTTTGAAATTCGGCCACCAATAAAGTTCCTTCAAATCGTGGAACATCTTGTCTGCACCAGGGTGAACCGAATATCTAGAACTGTGAGCTTCGGCCAATACTAGCTCACGCAATCCTCCGTACACTGGAACCCAGATTCTATTCATGAAATACAGGGTCTGGTCCGCCTTTGGTTCCAGTGAATCAATCATCTTTCGTAATCGTTCACCTTTGACATTCTCGGGTTTAAGGGCGTTAACTTGAGCTTCACGAATTCGATCAGTCAGATTCGTGTGGATAGTCAGACCCAAAGCTCGGACACGCAATGGTTTAGCCCGTTCCTTGCGACTCAAGGCGTCGGCCACAACGTTCGCCTTACCGGGATGGTACTTTATCTCACAATCGTAATCGTTTAATAATTCGACCCATCGCCGTTGTCGCATGTTCAAGTCCTTCTGATCAAAGATGTGTTGCAAGCTCTTATGATCAGTGAAAATTGTGCACTTGGTTCCGTACAAATAGTGCCTCCATATTTTGAGAGCGAATACCACTGCACCCAATTCCAAATCGTGTGTAGTGTAGTTCTTCTCATGGATTTTCAGCTGCCTGGAAGCATATGCTATTACTTTTTCTCGTTGCATCAATACGCAACCCAAGCCTTGATGTGAGGCATCACAGTAAACCACAAAATCCTCCGTACCATCGGGGAGTGATAGTATCGGAGCGCCACATAACTTGTCTTTTAGTAATTGGAACGCTGCCTCTTGCTTTTCCGTCCACTCGAATTTCTTATCCTTTTGGGTTAACATGGTTAAAGCTTGTGCTATCTTGGAAAAGTTCTCGATGAACCTTCTGTAATAACCCGCAAGGCCAAGAAATTGTCGTACTTCGGTAGGAGTTCGAGGGGCTTCCCAATTTTTAATTGCCTCGATCTTGGCGGGATCGACATGTATGCCCTTCTCGTTCACCACGTGGCCTAGAAAGTGAACTTCCCGAATCCAAAAGTCGCACTTTGAGAATTTAGCGTAGAGCTTTTCCTTGCGTAGTACTTCAAGGATTAACCGAAGGTGATTCTCGTGGTCTTCTTTGGTGCGTGAATAGATCAAAATATCGTCAATGAAAACAATGACGAATTTATCCAAGTATGGCTTACACACGCGGTTCATTAGGTCCATGAAAACCGCTGGTGCGTTGGTTAAGCCGAACGGCATTACCAAAAATTCATAGTGCCCGTATCGGGTTCTGAAGGCCGTATTTGGTACATCCTCTTCCTGGATACGCAGCTGGTGATACCAGACCTCAGATCGATTTTGGAGTAATAGCTAGATCCTTGGAGCTGATCAAATAAATCGTCGATCCTGGGAAGAGGATAGCGATTCTTAATGGTTAGCTTGTTCAGCTCTCGATAATCGATGCACATGCGAAATGTGCCATCCTTCTTCTTTACGAATAAGACGGGAGCTCCCCAAGGTGAGAAACTCGGTCTTATAAAACCCTTGTCCAACAATTCTTGTAGCTGGCTGGACAGTTCCTGCATCTCTGATGGAGCTAAACGATATGGCGATCGTGCCACAGGAGCAGCTCCGGGAACGAGATCGATGCGGAACTCGACTTGTCGAGGTGGTGGCAACCCTGGCAAATCCTCTAGGAATACATCCGGAAAATCTCTAGCTACTGGAATGTCTTCCAACTTTCGCTCGTCGGCTTTCTTGTCCACCACGTGTGCCAAGAATGCGACAAGCCCTTTTCTTAAGCATTTACGAGCCTTCATGCTTGAAATAATTCTTAGCGGCGTCCCGTGCCTTTCCCCTTGAATTGAGAGAGTTTCACCGCTTGCGAGGGGGACTTGTATGATCTTATCGTTGCAAACTACGATGGCACGGTGTGCGGACAACCAGTCCATGCCAACGACTATGTCAAAACTTCCCAACACAACTGGAAAAAGATCAATCCCAAACTCGTGCCCACAGAGTTCTAATTTACAATCCCTCGCTACTTCTCTCGTTTCAATAGTTTTACCATTAGCCAGTTCTATGGAGTAGGGTGTATCTAGTTTACTAGTTTTTAATCCAAGTAATCTTTTAAACTCAATGGATACGAAGCTAAAGTCAGCACCGGTATCAAATAATACAGAGGCATAATGACCATTAAGAGGGAACGTACCAGTGACCACGTTGGGGTCTTGTCGTGCATCACCGGCTCCAATCACAAACGCCCGCCCGCGGGCTTGGTTGTTTACCTTGGGGCAATCCTTCTTCCAATGGTCCAGTGACCCGCAAGCGAAGCAGGGTCTAGCCCCTCCGTTCTTCGGTGCTCCTGACCGGCAGTCTTCCGTTTTGTGCCCCGTGCGGTGGCACTTTCCACAAGTTATCCCATTATTTCTCCCCTGGTTACCCTGTTTTCCACCATTACCACGCCCTGTGGCAACATACCCTTTCCCTTTCTTGTTCGAGCTACCCGATGCTCTATCCTTCTTTCCTTCATCCCGCTTACGTTTCCCAAATCTCGGCTTATTCCCCTGTTCATTCGTCACAACCGCTGAACTTGTCCCATGATTCTTGCCTTCCACACTGCTAGCCTCAGAAATTTTCAGTCCCGAAACCTGTCGGATCAAAGTACCCATGCGGATAGCATCTTCAGTGAGGCTTAGTGCAAGATCAATAGCCGCGCGCATGGTCGTGGGTTTGGAAGCAGTGACCATGCTGCGTATTTGCGGTGCTAATCCGAACAAGTACCGCTCTATCTTGTTATTTTCCGGTGTGACCAAACGAGGCACTAGTCTGGCCAGATCATGAAATCGGGACGTGTATCCTGTCACGTCTGCTCCTATCATAGTAAGGTTCCAGAATTCTGTTTCCAGCTTCTATACCTCACTTGCCGGGCGGTATTCGGCGATCATAAGTTCTTTTAGTTGCGCCCATGATAGGGAGTAAGCAGTGTCGTCTCCTAGTGACTGGACTTGGCTGTTCCACCAAGTTAGTGCTTGATCCAAAAACAAGTTAGTGGAGTACATGACCGACTGTCGAAGGGTACACCCACTGATGCGGATTATTGCCTCGGTCTTTTCGAACCATTTGACCAGGCCAACAGATCCTTCTGTGCCGTTGAAGTTGATCGGCTTACAGTCTAAGAAGGCTTTGAAAGTGCAGCCGCGCTCTCGCGAGGCCGTTTCTGCAATAATAAAGTAGTGTGTTATTATGGGATAGGAGTTTTAGGATATTCTCCCATCACTTTTTCAATTATTTTTAAACCTTCTTACCATTGGGGGAGGTCTCTCGTCGGTCGCTCCCTGTTAGGTCACGCGATCGCTCGGAGCGGGCGGCTTCATGCTCCGCGATAGCTCGGGCTATGCGCTCCGAGATCATGGTTTCGAGTTCAGCTGGTGTAGCGGGCAGTCCGTCTGCGCCACTGTTGCTTCGGGTGGCTGGTGCCATTTTTCTTCAATAATAATTATCAAAGGTTAATTTGGCGAACATTCACACAGATATAAACGTACACAAAGCATAAGTAGCAACTCATCACATGAATATAATAATCAACACAACATCACCACACAATCACACACAACACAATATATGGAGTAAGCAATAATAATCGTAGATAACAACATATTTCACCATCATAATAATAAGATTTTTCATTAATTTCAATAGTACGAGTACAATGCTTTGTTTATAATAACAAAATAGGGAATAACATCCCTCATATAATACATCGTTCTGAAACAAATAAAAACATCATATCATATGCCGGCATACCCGCTTGGCTAGGCAAAATACAAAAGGGGGTGTCATAACCCACATAGTGCTATCGTACCACTACTACTACAACTACTACTGCTATCTGCAGGTGCTCCTCCATGTGTCCCCGATGTGTCCCTACTGTGGCGGTGGCGGCGGGAACTGATACTGTGGTGCGTGCATGCTGATAGTCATACTAATCGCCATGATACGATCATATAAAAACTGTCGATGCGCAAAATGCGCATCCCCGGTAATCCCACACTACGCATCCAGGCTCAATAACTCCTCAGCGTAGTGTGCTAAGGCATCTCGAGTATCAATCATCCGTGTCCACATCAAGCGAGTCTGCTGCTCTACCTGGTTCACGGTGCGCTGCACCGTGTCGGCGAGGGTCTGAAAGTCTCGCTCCAGTGAGATAGCAGAGGACCAAGCTGGTCCGGATAATGGTGTCATCCTGTGAGGCTGGGATGGTCCAGGTATGTCAGGGTGAACTGGCTGGGATGGGCCAAATGGGGCTGGTATCGGTATGTGGGAGAGTAACTGGGTAAATCCCTGCGGTTCGGTGGTAAAGTGGGGTGGTATCAGGTAGGGGTCCCCTGCACCCAGAGGATATGGTGCAGGTGGCATCATGGGCAAGGTGGGGATAGGTAGTGTCATAGCTATGGTGGGTGGTGCTACAAGCTCGGCCAAGGGGGCCATAAGGGGCTCTGCAATAGTGGCCCACTCTGGGGTGGACACCACTACGGTGGGGGTAGGAGGGCTCGCGGTGGCGAAAGCTGCCATACCTGCCCTGCGTAGCTCAGAGCTATCGGCGGGGCTACCCTCTAGGACGTGTGCTGCTGTGGCTGGCCCCTCCTGAGGTGCGGGCGGCTTCATGCTCCGCGATAGCTCGGGCTATGCGCTCCGAGATCATGGTTTCGAGTTCAGCTGGTGTAGCGGGCAGTCCGTCTGCGCCACTGTTGCTTCGGGTGGCTGGTGCCATTTTTCTTCAATAATAATTATCAAAGGTTAATTTGGCGAACATTCACACAGATATAAACATACACAAAGCATAAGTAGCAACTCATCACATGAATATAATAATCATCACAACATCACCACACAATCACACACAACACAATATATGGAGTAAGCAATAATAATCATAGACAACAACATATTTCACCATCATAATAATAAGATTTTTCATTAATTTCAATAGTACGAGTACAATGCTTTGTTTATAATAACAAAATAGGGAATAACATCCCTCATACAATACATCGTTCTGAAACAAATAAAAACATCATATCATATGCCGGCATACCCGCTTGGCTAGGCAAAATACAAAAGGGGGTGTCATAACCCACATAGTGCTATCGTACCACTACTACTACAACTACTACTGCTATCTGCAGGTGCTCCACCATGTGTCCCCGATGCGTCCCTACTGTGGCGGCGGCGGCGGGAACTGATACTGTGGTGCGTGCATGCTGATAGTCATACTAATCGCCATGATACGATCATATAAAAACTGTCGATGCGCAAAATGCGCATCCCCGGTAATCCCACACTGCGCATCCAGGCTCAATAACTCCTCAGCGTAGTGTGCTAAGGCATCTCGAGTATCAATCATCCGTGTCCACATCAAGCGAGTCTGCTGCTCTACCTGGTTCACGGTGCGCTGCACCGTGTCGGCGAGGGTCTGAAAGTCTCGCTCCAGTGAGATAGCAGAGGACCAAGCTGGTCCGGATAATGGTGTCATCCTGTGAGGCTGGGATGGTCCAGGTATGTCAGGGTGAACTGGCTGGGATGGGCCAAATGGGGCTGGTATCGGTATGTGGGAGAGTAACTGGGTAAATCCCTGCGGTCCGGTGGTAAAGTGGGGTGGTATCAGGTAGGGGTCTCCTGCACCCAGAGGATATGGTGCAGGTGGCATCATGGGCAAGGTGGGGATAGGTAGTGTCATAGCTATGGTGGGTGGTGCTACAAGCTCGGCCAAGGGGGCCATAAGGGGCTCTGCAATAGTGGCCCACTCTGGGGTGGACACCACTACGGTGGGGGTAGGAGGGCTCGCGGTGGCGAAAGCTGCCATACCTGCCCTGCGTAGCTCAGAGCTACCGGCGGGGCTACCCTCTAGGACGTGTGCTGCTGTGGCTGGCCCCTCCTGAGGTGCGGGCTCGAGTGGTGCAAGTGGGGCTATGGGGGCAGCAGGGGCGTCCTCCATCATTGGAGCCACTGGCTCCTCCTGGACGACTGGAATCTCAGGTACTAGCATGTGCTCTACAGAGGCCACTGACTCGTCGTCTGAGTCATCTGAAATCCATCCGTTCCTCCCACGGGAAATCGGCATGAGCCTCATGCCTGGAGGAATGGGGATGTGTGGTGCGGGTACTGGCTCGTGATCAATGTGAGCCTGTCTATCAAACGGAGACTCCGCTGTCTCCGACTGGGCTGGGACGGGTCGCGACGGACCGGCACAGCCTTCAGGGAAGTCCCTGACGGCTCTGATGGGGTGTGGGGCTAAGGGTGCGGCAGGCAAGGGTACAATGGGTAGGTCAGCCTGCGGCGCGTCGGCCACGGCGGCCGCGCCATCCCCTGCGGGAGCCCAGTCAGGATCCTCGCTAGGATCCGTCTCGTCGGAACTATCGTCGCCCGATCCTCCGGCGACGCCCATCTCTACATCGTCCTCTCCCGAGTCGAGCACAACCAGCTCAACTGGCTCAGGTGGAGGTGCTGGAATAATCTGCAGGCTACTATCGTAGCTCGGCGCTATACATCCGGCGTCAGACATCCCTGGCAAAAGAACTGTACATATATATATGAATTATTTAAATTAGATAGTTAAGGCGTACATTATCAATAACCTTCCTAACCTCTAATACTACGTACTGCATAACAATACCATGGCTAGCTCGGTCGGAATCTCCTCATGCCCAATACTTCTTGAAAAATTACTTTATTGCGTTTAGCACCTTTATATATTTTTTGAAAACTTTATCTTCTGCACCAAATCCGGTTATAGTCTAGTTTTTAAAGAAAATACTCTAGTTCGCTATAACCTTGGCTCTGATACCACTTTCTGTCACACCACGCCAATGGCGGAAACACGTGGCGCGACGGTTCAAGAGCATAAAGTCAAGGTTAACGCAAATCACAAGTAATTTAAGAAAATGGGTCATTTATTTAGGCGTCAAATCTTGTTCAAAACATTACACAAAAGTAAATTGTTTATAACACAAATAAAGAGGTTTCTCAAATATATCCCATAGCCTTGGGAAATAAAGGTGAAACCCCGCAAAACATTCAACGCTGCATAGGAGGATTCCGTGACCCAGCTTGCCATGATCGTCTTCGCTAATTACCTGAAAGATATGTTTAAAATTTCGTCAATATAAATATATTGGTGAGTTCACAGGTTTTAGTTTCCAAAACTTGAATACTTGGGAAATACCATGTTATGACAATATATAGGAGTTGCAAATTCCTATAACTCTACTTGAGACTATAATCAAACCAAGATGTATAATAGTAATGCCCCGCTCCAAGTCGTTACTCGGTATCCTACGACTTAAGTTCAGAATATATGCACCCCAGGCATACACTAATGCATAATCGACGCTATCGATTAGGGGTGGGCCTTGTCAGACACCAATAGTACTATTCAAATATTCCACCGGTTTCATTTCCCTGAACAAATGATTATAGAGGCGATGACTCAACCCCGAGTGGCGGTCACACCTCAAGTAATAAATCCGTCAAACATTTTCCCTAACATATCTTTCCCCCGAAAACGTAAAAATAGTTTAAAATGGGGCCGTGAGACTCACCTGAATCGACGTTCGGCTCAACTAAGTAGATAGCAAACGGGGTCTCGCACCTACAAACGTCCTAGACGTATAAGTCACTATCCCTATAGTGCATGTGCCTTGACAAGTTGTACACCCAACTCCCGACCATAAGTTATTCCAAATTCCGTTTAATTTAGCGCGTATCCTAGGTTTCGTTGGCGTTAGATTACCCTTGGTGTTACAAGTTATATATTACTCTTGTTAATATTTCCTTAACTTGTACATTATTATCATCGACTTGACTTCACTTAACGTATAATTATTTTCCCATTTAAATAATTATACTTAAGAACGCATCGCTCGATATAATATATATTTCAACACTCGACCCGACTCACTTTGCCGCACATTTATTTTCCCATTTAAACAAATATGCTAAGATCTTGTCGTTCGACTGTATATCCTCAACACCCGTTTCAACTCACCATGCCGTATATTTATTTTCCCATTCAAATAAATATACTAGGATCTTGTCGGCACGGTATACACATAAATAGATATCTTTGTCTACTCGTCTCGGTTTTCCTTCCCACATATCTACTTTCCCATTAAGTAGATATACTAGAATTTTGCCGAGACGAGCGTATATATATATATATATAAATGTGTAATTTTTCTTGTTAAGTATATACGTTTGTTTAACGTCTTACTTGTTTACGTTATGTTTTTCTCCCGCGAATAATTCCTTCAACACTTAGGAAAGTGTTTATTAGTTTTCACCCATGATGTATATATATATTTTACTTCCTAAAAATATATATTTTCTCATTTTGCCGCAATGGCATTTTTCTCATGTTTTGTCCGTGTATGGTTCGTTAACGCGTCTTAGTTCGATATCTTAGCTTGGATAGTTAATTTTCCAAGTTTTTCCCAACATGTGTTTTATGGGAATATTATCCATATTCCTTCTACCCAACACATGTTACTTGGAAGGTTTAAAATACTTTTGTATTTTTAACCCAACTCGTTAACTTAGATACAAAAATGCTTCCAATACTTTTATATTCACATTTATATAAAAGTATTCATTTTTGTATAAGTTTCTCAAGTTTTAATTTTTGTTTAACATTTTTATAAAATCTCACTTTTATAAAAATCCTTATGTTAATACAAGCCTATATTTTTATAACTTTCACTTTTATAAAAATATACTTTTTATACAAAATACCCAAGTATTTCTACTAGTATTTACCAAATCAACCTTGGAAGATTATTACTTATACTTTTGACACCAAACTTTCCATTATTGCATTTTTGGACTAATAGTTTCTAAAATGTTCATTTTAGTCCTCTAACTTTCAAAGTTACAATATTAGTCCCTTAACTTTCAAATGTTGCATTTTTCCACTCTAACTTCCAAAGTTAGTATTTTTCACTCAAAATAGTGGACTTTGAAGATTCATCTTTTTATTGTTAAGTTATTTTTGCATCAAAACACTTTTAATAGTCTTATATTTCATACAAGAGGCTACTAATATGTGTGTTTTATGTATTTGTCCATTATATCAAAATTTCATTCTTCTAAGTAAGTAAACTTTAATTTTGCAACTTCTTTATTTATGACATTCCAATATGTTCCACCATATATTATACCATGGATGATCATTTTAAGATGATTAACACTACTTTTTAATACATTCAAGTTTATTCCACAAATCTTAACCAAATCATCATCCTACTTAGTGTATGTGTAAATTTTATACATTTTCATGAACACTACTTTATCATCATCAAATCCATGATCCATTTACATATCTTTAATCATTTATTTTACTCATGTAAAACCTATTAAAGATTATGTTTCAAAACCGCATTTTAAACCCTTCATGTACAACTTGCTTCTAAGAACACATACATGAATATTAATAATCAAAACAAGGTTAAGAAGCTTACTACTAGCACAAGGCTAGGGAAGACAAAACCTTGGATTTTGAGAGGGGTTTAGTGTGTTCTTCCTTAATGGTTAAGCTCCAAGCTTGAAACACACAATAGGGGTTTGGATGATGGATTGTTTTAAGTGATTTGAAGATGTAAAAAAAACTTGAAAGAAATATGTGTATGGATGGGGTAAAACTCACGGCCACAAGAGAAGGAAAAGGAAAGAAGAAAGCTTGAATGTGTAAGTATCTAACATGTGTTTATATAATGCTATCACATGTAATCTTCCATGGATTGCACATAATCTTCCCAAAGATTTAAGAGATTTTAAGAAGTACAAAAATGATCTTGGATGGATGTGTAAGTGTGTTTGTGCCGTGAGGTAGAGAGAGAGTGGAAGAGGTTACTTGTAAATCTTTGATAAATATTTGTGATCTATCATAATCCTTCACTTGATCTTATTCATGCATGTGTGTACTAGTGCATCATTAGATTGATTTTGTCTTGGATTTTATGGCCTTAGGGCCGAAATTTTCTTACACAAAAGGTAAGATTATGCATGCTTGTACTTGTGTAATCTTACACATTTGTCTTTTGTCCATGCATGCTTAATATCTTAGGTATATAGGTTATTATTAAAACAACAAAGCAAGGAAGATAATATGGCCATTAGGCCGGCCCTTTTGTGGCTTAGGTGGGGTCCACAACTCCAAATATTTACCCAATACTTGTTAAGTTTAATTCCTCGTCGTTCGGGTGTCGTTCGGGTATTTTTCGGGTTTTAATCGCACGTTATTCGGACATTAAAAATACCTTTAATAACCCTTAAATATAGTCTAATTTAAGCGTTGATTGGTTATTTAGGCTTTTGCCGGGTGAAATTATGAGTTATGCGCGTATCGGGTGCGGTACGCGCACTTTATTCGTTACCGGGAGATTTGTATGAGACGTTTCCACTTATGGTTTTGGAGTTCCAAAACTCATTATACTTTGTGAAAATACCCTTTATTTTATATCCTGGGTGTCCGGGATCCTTTTCGTTTATTTAATTATTACCGGGTAATCGCCAACGTCCATACCGGATAGTTTATTCGCACATGATCCTATCATGTTTTACCATTAAACGTATGCATTCCTATGCATTATTTGGAAATTGCTATCTCCTAAGGCCTTGATAATTAAATCACACATAATTGCATTTAATTACGTTAATCATATATTAATTAATTAGTACGGAATTACCTTATTTTTGCCGGTTGTTACATGTAGGGCCTCAACCGACTGTTGAGCAGGCATGATGACCTCTACCAATCGTTGAGTAGGTTATTTGGTACTCTACTAACTGTTGAGCAAGTACTTCATCCTCTATCAGTTGTTTGATTAAGTGTACCAATTATTACACATATAAATTGCAAATTGATAATATGTACAAGTAAGCAATCAATTATCAAGTATAGAATGCGAGTTGTAATAGACAAGGTTAATGACTCTAGGTGTGTTTATAGCAAATAGTTTATATTCCATGCTTTAAGTATCATGAATAATCAACTGTTCACAAATCCTCATGTAAAACAGACAATCAAGTTTTCAATAGTTTGGTTATCATGGGTAACTAGTTCATGTTTGAGAAGGTAAAGGACATGAGTCTAATTCTTGAGAGGATGGTGACAAATCTTGAAGCAGAATGAAGGTTGTGAGAGATTGTTAATATGAAGATGGTTGATTAAAAGTTTATTTTATAGTAAGGAGATTATGTAGCAATGTAAATTGTGGGGTTTGGATCAAAGGTTAGAATCAAGTGTGTGAGAACACATGATTGTGGTATTTACCAAATATTGTAAAAATTTGAACAAATAAAAAATAAGTAGGTGTCGATGGAGAATTTAGAGACTAAATATTGTTCCTATGGGTGGGAAGATTTTATTTTCAAAATTGGTTTTGTATATAAAACAAAAGTCGTTAAATAGTACAAACTAAGTGAATTTTGATTAAAATATTCCAGTTAGTTGAAGATTTTAAACACAACATTAGGTTTTATAGATCAAGGTGACATTATCGAAAATCCTTTGTTACGCTAAAACATTTGAATTTAGAAATTAAGTTTTAGGACATCTTTTGACAAAATTTGACAATATTTAGAAAATTTGAGGTTACAGTTTGGAAATATGTCGCATGTTGAAAAAGGAAATAATATGATATGGGTAAGTTGTGGAAAATAATCAAACAGGTGGTTAAGATGGTAAGATGAAGTGTGTTTGTGAAATCCATATATGATTATGAAATGGGATTGATTTAAGCTGTAAAATTTTGGGATTTTAGAATTTAATATTAAGGGAAGTGTGTGTAATCATTTATTCATTAATTAAAACAAATAAACAAAAACGTTGACTTATCAAAGCTTCTGGATTCTATTAACATAGTGAAGACATGCTTTAGCCTATAAGTGAACACTCATCCCGAGAATTCCCAGGTAGGCATCCGGGTCCCTCGTTTGATTGGGATTTATTTGCAATGCCAGTCCTAGAAAGAAAACTCAGAATACAGGCGTTCACCCTTCGAGATTGCACGTGTTCGTTATAAAAATCTAGAACTTTGACGGAATCTTCAAGGCAGTTCAGGTTAGGACTTGAGAATTTTGTTCTATTAGTCTAAGGGTAGATCCAGTGATGGAGAACAATCTTGTTGTAGGGACTAAAGTAGGGATAAGAAGTAAGATGGAGATAGAGAGTAGAAACAAGTAGAGTTGCAAGTAAGAGGAGCAAGTACTGGTTAAAATCCTAAGGTTATAGACTAGATTATTTTTCTAATAACCTAATTCCCTATAACCAAGGCTCTGATACCAATCTGTAACACCCCAACCGATGGCGGAATCATCGAGGTGTCACGTAGTGACGATTGTTCAAAAGCACATGGTACTAAAATGTAAATATATTATTGAATAATTTAAATTGTCTTACATAGATGAAATGGGAAAAATACAAAAGCCTGAACGAAACTTGAAATTTGAAATAACTTAGTACAAGCAAGCACTAAAATCCAATGCTATAGAACTAAGATCAAACTACACCCGAAACATGTACAAAATAAGTTTTGTCAACATATGAAATGTTGGTGAGCATTCTTAGATTTATACATATAGTAAGTTCGAAAAATGTTATATAATTCAAGTGCAAAGCTACAGTGCAATTATGTAAACTATGTATCATACAAATGAGCGAAATCAATCCTGTGACTGTATAATGTACTAAATGAATGGCGGTGTACTTATCCAATAAATGGATAATAACTTAACAATGACCACGGATTCTCCGATGAAAAAGGGGGAGAATCAACCTAGGCGGGTTGTCAATCCAATAGCGCAATCCAATGTTAAGGTCGTCTTGTACAATGTTAATGATTTCACTAAGTACAAATGTATTCTACATGTAATGTCTAAGCATAAAGCACGTTTGTAAGCAAATGCACATAGTACTAGAATAGTATTGTAAAAATATGAACTTGTATTTGTAATTTGAATAAGTGTACATGTAACACCCAAAAAATAAATAAAAGTAAAAAGAGGATAGGAAATACTCACAGTTTGCGTAATAACTTGAAATTCTACCGATTGAATTAGGATTATCCCAAAGGATTAACCTAAAAAAATAGATAATTTGTAAGGGAATGAACTTTAAGTATTTAGTGTATTTATTTCTATTTGTCAAAGATATAATTTTAATATCTAAAAGTATTAAAATTAAAGAAATTTCAAATTAAAATTTATATTTTTGTTCTAAATGAACAAAAATAATTTATGTAAAATTTTCGGGTAAAAATATTGAAAAATGAATTTATTATGATTTATTTATGCTTTAAAATAACAAAAATCCATTAAAAATATGAAACAAACGATTTTTCTGAAATAAAATTTATTTTTAAATTCTTTTTGATCTACAAGTTTAAAATAATTTTTGTGGAATTTTATAATGTCGTTTTGATATTTTTATAGAATTATGAAATTATAAATGAAGAAACCTGTAATATTTATAATATATAATAAATAAATAATATTTGAAAAACAAAAAGTTGGATAATAAACCTTATCCTCAGAATAACTTAAAATAAATTTTATAGAATTTATAAACCATGTTTAGTATTTAAAATCTATTTTTTAAAAAAAAATAATATTGAATATATAAGTATAAAAGAATTTCAAAAAAAAATGGTTGCATGTGCCAGGACTCGAACCCGAGTCTCTGGCCGGTTCAATGCTTTTAAAATCACAAGCCAGACGAGCTAGTCTGACCCTGAGAACGAGTTAGCTACAAATTTAATTAGTTATAAAGGTTATCTGGTTCATTTATATAATTGATTTAGAAATAAAGGACAAAAAAAAGTTATACGTGTGTGGGGATCGAACCCTGGCCTACGGCCGGTTCATGTTTTAAACATAAGCATGTTACCAACTGATATGTGGATCAGTTGGTTATCGTTTCTATTCTGCAATATGTTTAAAGGCTTGTCTGCAGCGAGTATATCCCCAAATACAAAAGCTAAGAACCCTAGCCATCTAATCCTAACGATTCGTAATCAATAGCCCCTGAAACCTTGGGGCTATTGTTTGTGATAGGTCGAAGGATAAAACCAAACAAAATAATTGAACTTACAATGCGGTTAAGGCTACCAACGATTGGTCAAACGTAATAGTCAACTGAGGCGGATTTTTGCAGAATTGAGAGAGTTTTAGGGTGAATTGAGTATAGGGGTTTGTTTTTCGGCGATGTTAGTTCGTAGGGGTGTGGTCAATTTATACTAACAACACCTAATCGTATAATTGGAAGTTTGACCCGTATTGAATACGTATACGCGTGATTGAACTCGAATTGGAAAGTTTTAAATATGATTTTTGCGTGGGAATAAAGCAGCCTAGGTTGGTTAGTACTTACCATAATGAATTGCTAATCAAAACGCGGATTTGGTGTTGTAATTGGAAGTTGGCTCGCAGTTGACTTTCACGAGTCAACTATATAGTAAACAAGGAAGGTTTATGTTTGTTCGAGGTTGAATATTATCACCAAAACACGATGCAGCCAAGTTGGTTGAGTTATTTGTTTGTTTGAACCGTCCATGGATGCGGGTTCGAGTCCCGGTCCATGCCTTTTTTTTTGTGATTAACACTCTATTATCTTATTATAATAATGTCATAATATCATTATTAGAGTCCGAAAATGTAACGAGATATTTTTAAAGTGTACTAGAAGGATAAAATGCGACGTACAAGATAGGAGAAACGAAACGTTTCAGTAACAAATGAAAACGAAAGGTGACGGATGTCACAGTATATATCATTGTATTATATATCAATCATGTCATCTATACTTACTATATATTACAGGTATAATATGATTTTCGTTCCTTTCACCGGTGTGGAACACCATAAAAAAATATGTTTCATTTGAAACTAGTCTCATATATGATGAAACAATTGACTCATACATTTGGCTGCTCGAAACATTCCTGAAAGCTCATAAAAAGCAGCCTCGTTTGATCTTAATTGAGCAAGACACATCGATGAAGCAAGCCGTGTCTATTGTGTTTGACAAGTCAATTCATCGATTGTGCATGTGGCATATCGTCATAAAGATACCTAAGAAGGTTTATTAATTTTCTATCATGTAAAGCAAATTCATACTTATCCGCTTAAATAAGAAAAAAAAATCTATTAACTATATAATATACCATTTTGATAGTTTTAAAATCTATGCAAATACATAACAAAAAATATCAGTGTTTAAATTAATAATACATGTAATTAAAGTCTTAATCTATTGGCACGTAGCTAGTTTTTCATTTGGCAATAATATGCCCATCCATAAAAATATTATAATTCCTTGAAACTTTAGCTGGTTTATCAAAGGGCGAAATTACAAAAATTGCATAGTTTTTCCTTAAAGGGCCAACCTCTTTTTTTATCTATTGGGCAGAAACTACGGTGGGCACCGGCCCACCATGCTTAAATGATACATCCGCCACTTATTATGCTAGTCTATATGTGGAGATTTACCTGTTAACAAAGCATGGTTGCCAAGGCATGGCTAATATTATTGCAAACAATGAAGTAAGCAATGATATCGCCTCTTCCAATAGAACCAGTCCTTTTTTCATAAGCAACCCATGACCTGTAACAAAGCAATAATTCATAATTGTCAATAAGAAGAGTAAGATAAATGGTCATCTTTATCCAAAAGTGTATTGAACGCATTAAAGATAAAATTCAAGTTAAATTTAAACATTTTGTGTGATTTATAAGTTGGATCAATGATATAAAGTCCAAGAGTAGAGGGCGATGAAGATGAGGCGATATTTGATGATCTAGAAAATGAGTTTGATCTCGCAAATAATTAGTAGCAAATATATGATAATAGTCTGCTTTACATAGTCAAACATCCTACAAAAACAGGCAAATATATGATGTTGGTTATTAAAATCGGAAATAAAATATTAATTAGTTTATATACCATGTATTATGTTTATACAAAATTCATCATCAAAGTCAAATAATAGAAAGTCAAACAAACTCAAAGTCAAACATGCCATATTTGAGACAACCCTTTCCTTTGGTGTCATGGGACCTAACCCTTTTTTTTTCTCATTAGAGTAGGCTGAACTTCTTTCTTTTTCTACCATGGATAGCGTATCTAACAATTTCAAACACAACTCGTGTAAGGAATACGGTATACATGAAACGGGATAAAATAGATAAATTTGAATCTTGTTCTAAAAATCATCTCATTCTTGTCAATTCTTCAACCCCTACACTGATGCATCGAAATTGTAGGATCGTGTTCCCGAACAAGAAACGATGTACCGCACGCGTTTCGGATTAAAGGCCGAATGAATAATCCGATTAGTTGTTATAGGTGAGTGTTTACGGATAAGATAATAGCAATAATGTGAGAGCACAAACACAAAAACACACACAAAGGGTTGCACTAGTATCGACAATGACAAAAGTTACAAAATGACTAAGGCATGGGGTATTTATACTACGTCTCATACTCCTCCCTCTCCTAGTACATGTATGGCTTTCCTACGCGTGCATATCACACGTATGACACTAAAAGGAGGCGTATGGCATTATAACAATTCCCAAAATACCCCTAAGCCTATAATAACATATAAACAACCCTAGAACGTGATAAAACGAGATCCGACTAGCATATCCAAGCTAAGTACATAGTTGAAGCGTGCATTTACAGACTATCCCATGGATCTAGCTGTATACTTACAAAAACATCTAAAACATACACAAAAACATAAGATAACCAAATCTTGTCTTGATCAACCGGCAACCGTCTTCAAGTTTCTAGCTTTGTACTGTTACACACGTTTACTATAACTAATATACTTACTGATCATGGTATATATCATTGTATTATATATCAATCATGTCATATATACTTACTGTTACAGGTATAATATGATTTTCGTTACTTTTACTGGTGTGGATCACCATAAAAAAAAATGTTTGACATTTGGAGCCGGTCTCATATATGATGAAACAATTGACTCGTACGTTTGTCTGCTCAAAACATTCCTAAAAGCTCAAAAGAATCAGCCTCGTTTGATCTTAATTGACCAAGACGCATCGATGAAGCAAGCCGTGTCTATTGTGTTTGACAAGTCAATTCATCGATTGTGCATGTGGCATAACGTCAAAAAGACACCTAAGAAGGTTTATTAATTTTCTTTCATTCTTTTATTTTTTTTATGTTTTTTATTTTTTTACATATTTGTGACATCCGTCATCTTTCACTTTTATTATTGATCAACTATAGCCCCCCGTGTTAGGCCTATTTAACATTTTTAACCTTGGTATTTTGAAGTTCCTATTCGATAATAAAAGATTGCGAATTTATTTCTTATGAATATTAACTATTTACTCCAACTGTCATCGTTTAAAAAAAGTTCTTTTCTTTTAATAATAACTAGTAGGTAACCCGCGCATTGTGACGGAGTCGACAATACGCGGTAGGAACATGCATGATATGCATCAGACACAAGTATTTTGCATGTATTTTAACTGATGCTCTTTTTGCCTTTTGAGGAGATAGTATGTCCTTCTTCACTTGCAATATTGCTAATGCAAAATGAAGATCACTAAAGTGTACTTCAAATGCATTGATAAAGAAGTTAGAATATATGATTGTAAACAAACACATAATATTGCCATGAATAATATTTTTTTTTGGAGTATTAAAAATATACATTTAGGTAAAAATATGTATATGTTATGAGGAATTTGAGCAAGTTATTCCCTTTTGAACCCATTTGGGTAAAACCGTAAAATACTACTTGTAAATTTAACATCTAAATATAACAGTGTCAATAAATCAAATTAAAAAATATATAACACTGTTAAAAAAATATAACAGTGTCAATAAATCAAAATTATAACTCAATTAAACTTGGCTTTAGATTTGATTTTTAATGCCAATGATTTTGTTCAAACTTTTAACATTTAAAGGCACATATACCTACAAAAAGTTTAGATCAAGTAAAATATTAGATACAGATTATTGAGTAATTAAAATTTAATAAAAAAATTAATGATTAAAATACCTCATCAACATCTTTGATTGACAGAAAAGCTTCACAAGAATCGTCATACTAATCCTGAAATTTTTGTTTTGCAAGCAGATTAATCTAATCGAACTGGAAATATGGAGGAAGGATGCTCCAACGATCGGTTGGTAGTCTCGAGTGATACATGTGGATTGTCCACCTGTAAATATGCTAATAACCAATGACAATTATAGTTAGTACATTGTATGTATAAAATTATAAAGGATAAAAATATTATAACCATTAATCATTACCTCACTAAATCAACTGCTACCTACATTAGCAAACAAATCACTCCAAAATTCAGGAGGCAGTATATTTCCCCGGTTAGGCCAGATTTTCTCATAACATTTTTGGGATACCAGGTTTTGATTTATTTATTTTTGTACCATCTTCATTTTTAGAAGTCAACTGATTCTTAAAAAAGTTTTTAAGACTGTAAACAGGGAAAGCATACAGGCAGCTGGCTTTACTAACTGTTCAGATTGTCTCAACTCCACAACATGGGCCTTAGCACTCTACAAGTAACAAAAGTTGTAATATTAATTGTCACACTACTATAATAATAAGAGTAACAATAATAAAATGTAAAGACAAAGTATCGTGTAATGTAACTTACCTCATGTGCTTCTTCTATGTGGCTGGTCTCGGGTCGGTAACAATCATCGAAATTCAAAAACTCTTCAACCTAAAAAAAGTACCAGTTAAAGTGTACACACTTTATTTTTTTTCAACAATGTAACATATATTACCGTATAATAATTAATCTTGGGTGTTTCTTTCACGTCTTCTTTTGGTTTAGACGAGGTTGAAGACCCTGAATTTTGTGCCTCAAACCAAAGAATGGAAAATTTTTTAAAATAGAAGATTAAAGTATATAGAATAAACTGATCTTACCTAGATAAATATCTTAGACAATTTTTTGTTGTTTTCTTCCAACAACTCTCTAATATTTGATATTAAACTGCTCTCCGAATCCTCATCATTCACAAAGGACATCCCTGTACATGCAGCCGACTTATGTTTCTTCGAATGACAATCCTCGGCTATATCATAACGAGAGTGATCAAAATTAAAATACCCATCACACGTGTGCTAGTTCTGAGTAACTTGCTGAACTCCACGGATATCATTTGCAGTATTTTGCATTGCATCCGGAACCAAACTTTCTTTGTTGTCCGCATCAAAAAACTTAGCACATGAAATGTACCACTCACAAAGCATCTCCTCCATGTTCAGTAACGAAAATGGCAGCGGTTGAAAGTCACCATGCTGACAGTTAAACACTAGTAATATTTAATTTTAGGTACCACAACTAATTATGTCAAACCCTGATTTTCGAAACTTACCTTAGCCACATCCCTAAACATTCTGTCAACAGTAGGCTTATGAAGTCACTTACCAGGTCCCAGCTTAGAAATCTAGGAATAGCATCTCCAATATAAAAATTATTCATTTTTTTAAATTTAGGAAAAAAATTCAAAAATCCAAATCTGAATAAATGATATGTACATGTAAGACATAAAATCTAATTTGAATAAACGAAATAATTCATCAAAACAAATACCTTGAATGCCCAAACAAATCCGGGTAACCCAAAACCCTTTGCATCTTCCTTTCGCCGGTAGTGCATATTATAGATATTCGGCCACAACCCCTCCCAAAAATAAATCCCCCATGTATAATCGTTACAAGCCTCTAAGTCCTCAACAAAATATATGAGTTTGCTATCAGCATACCCAGACTTTTTATGTGTCTCCTTAAAGCATAACTCTACCATAATCAAAATACATATCCTAACACAATCATCCTCATCAAAGTTATCCCAATCGGAAAAAAGGTCATCAACTTCTTTAAGTTTAACCCTACGCGAATTGTTAGCTCCAAAAAATCTTCTTATGAAAGAATTGGGATGGTAATTCGGTACCTAGTCAGATTCTCCAAAACGGAGACCGGTAATCATATAGAACTACTTGGGGGTAAACAATATAGTGTGTGGCCCTATCATATACTGAATACCCGCTCCTGGGTTATTATTATCGACCTAATTTTGTGCAACACCATACAAGATGTTGGTCTCACACACCTGCGACTTAACATCAAGAAACTTCCCGAAACAGATCTACCTAAATTTGGACTCGATAGATGGTGACATTTTTTGTTGCATGATGGGTAAGATTGTCCAAGAAGTTTGGACTTTAATTGCACAACTGTCCTTAAAAGTAAGCAATGTTTAAACACAAACAATGAATCAACACAACAACCTAACATAAATATTTAATAAAAAAATATAAATTACAAGAAAAATATAAAGAACAAACTTATAACCGGAGGAGGATTCGTAATATGGTGGTTAGCATTGTCTTACACAACTGTTGTTGTATCTAAAAGATGGTCAAACTGTTGTTGTATCGGTTGTCCAAGTGGATCCCTGGGTCTAATGGTTGATTTAGATTCATTTGGTCAAATGGGTCGGAGTTTAAAACGGTCGGGTCAGGTCACCTTCGAACTTTGTTCATGCTTTTCTTGTGTGGCCCCCTTAGTAATTCTGGGCCCTACGTGTGGGGTCCTCTCAAGTCTTTAATTAGTAATAATACCCCACCGAAACAATAACAGAATGGGGAAAGTGGCTGGAAAGGTGGTCGGATCTGTGTTCCCGAGGGGCTGGGGAAATGACTTGGGAATGATCCGGGCCGTCTTCTGTTGAAGATGTGTGGAAGCGTCTTCGAGACGCTTCTTTGAAGGCTTAGAGACATCTTGGGAATCGAAATAGTTTTGAATTTGCTTTGGGAATCAAAGCCATCTCTGAGACGTCTCAGCTTGGGGATGACGTCGACGTGACGTCTCCGATTTGGCTGACGTGTCGGTTTGTGCCACATGTCTCCGTGACGTCTCCCATTCGGCTCAAGACTCAATGACATTTTGGCATGGGCCAGATGTCTCTAATGGGTCTCACATCTCTTATTAGGCCTACCGTCTCGTGATAAGTGCCCATGCTTTCGGTTGGGCTAAACGTTAAAGTTTAAATAACATAAAATTATTTGTATTGGCGATTCTTCACCGTTCTCCTTTTCTTGTTAACTCCTTAAGGCGGGAACACCTGTTTTAATTTCCATTTAAGAAATGTCTAGTAGACGTGATAAAAATTTAGCGCTTGCGGTATACTTTTCTCAACCAGCGGAGAAATCATCAAATTGGATCTTAAAAAAGTGGAAGCGACCGAAAAATCAAATGGAACCTTCTTCCTCCAACGAAAATGCAAACCAAGTAGAGAATACAGAAGAAAAGGAATATCTACACAATCGACAAAATTTACACCAGCACAATAAAAGGTAATTGGCTATTCCCAATGATGAAACAGTTAATTGGTCGAAAGATGTTGTTGACTTTTACAATAAAGGGGATGCACAGTTTTGTCATTCGGCAGTTTTTTCTAGGACAGTGGAGCTTGACAAAACCTTTTGGGGAACTTTGTTGAGCTATCGTTGTAACAAATCACTCACAACAACAATTAATTATTAAATATTTAAATTATTATATTTTTTGATATAATATCTTGACTATATTTCTTTACAACATATTGAAGGATGGGTTAGAAGACTAATGAATTCAAGAAGTAGGAGGATTCAACAAAACGCTTTGCTAACTATGCGGTGGACAATACTGCCACCACAATTTTATGATTCTTTATTGGAATCTATTCCTAAAAATGTAGTCAATTATTGCAATGGAAAATTAAAGTCATTTCCTTCTTCTTTTTTTTTTTTTTTGATGGAGATAACGTTTTTTTCTCGCTTCCACTTTAAAATAAAGAATGTCTACTCATGCGACTAGAATTGGTGACCCAAGAGATGGTCATGTATGCTTATCAAGATGTTTGTATACGCGAAAAATATAGAAACATTATTCACCAAGGTTGACGAAGGTACAATTTATTTAGGAGCTATATTAGTGAACATGTGTTACTGGAAAAAGTCAAGTCACCCGGAAAAATGTATGACATATAATCTTAATGGAGACTATGTCGTGCCGACCAACACTCTATCTGCTAACGAAGCGGTGTATCTTTGTATGCTAATGGAACATCTATTTACCGGCAAATCCATTGCTGTGAATGGAGATATAAATCAAGCATGTGCGTCATACAGGCGTTTAATGGCAAAAAATGTATTTTTGGCGGTGTTTACCCCGTCCAAACGTTTGAAAAATTATTATGTAATTTTAAGATTGTAGAATATTATTCCTGTTTTTAAATTATATTAAAGATTAAAAATGTGTAATTTTACTTTTTTTTAACGACAAGCGATGTAACCGGAGGAGCTCCGCCTAAGGAAAGTGGTATAGCTGGTGGAGCTCCGGGTAACACCATCATTAACCACCAACCTCCACCATTATTTCCTACCTATATATATAACATCTTTTCAAAAAAACCAATCACAAAAAAACTCTTTCAAACGTAACTTAATGCAAGAAAATGGCACCCGCTCGTTGGTCTGAAGAACACGAAATCGCACCTGTAGCTGCCTAGTGTTATGTCGAACACAACCCACATCCGGGTAACAAGTGGTACCGAATTCGATACAACTTCAGTAGGTTGGTAGGGGGTTCAAACCGAACCATTGATTCCTTCAACCGTAAGTGGACCGATTTGAACACCAAGTGTCAACTGTTTAACGGTGCCATAATCGAACACTGCGAGAGGTACCTTCGGACACACCCGAAGACGTGGCCATCGGAATAATAGAAATCAAGTATGAGTCCAAGCAACACAAAGAATTAAAACACGTCTATGCTTGGAAAATGTTAAAGAATAGGCTTAACGAGTAGCTATTGTGGTTGTTTGTTTTGTTGGTTTAATTAAGTTTAATGCTTGTTTATGTTTTTTTTATTTTTTTAATCGAATGTCAACTTTATGTTATCCTTATTTAAGTTTATATTTAGTCTTTTAAATATACTTTATATCATAAAAAAGTTAATTTAAAAAAATAAAGTTAAAAAAATAAAGTTAAATTAAAAAAAAATCCATTGTAATCCAAGCTAGCATGAACCACCATAGCCCTACGGAGTCGAACCACCACAGGTCTACGGAGCCAGCCATGAACCACGACAGCCCTACGGATCAAATGGAAAAAAACCGTTGTGGGATGGATTCGAACCTAGCCCTATGGCCGGTTCGGTAACTTGAATCACAAGCCCAGACCAGTTGGTCTGGACCCTGAGAACCAAATAAAGCTGATGTTAATTTATTTAACTACTTACTACACTAAACTAAATTTAAATGAAAAAAAAACACTGTGGGACGGATTCGAGCCTTGTCCTATAGCCGGCTCGGTATATTGAATCACATGCCCAAACCAGCTGGTCTGAACCCTGAGAATGAAATAAAGCTGATGTACAATTAATTTAACTACTTACTACACTAAACCAAATTTAAATGAAAAAAAAAAAAAACATTATGGCATGGATTCGAACCTGACCCTATGGACAGTTTGATAACTTGAATCACAAGCCCAGACCAGCTGGTCTGGACCCTAAGAACAAAATAAGGCTGTTGTACGATTATTTTAACTAATAACTACGTTAAACCGAAATTAAATGACAATAAAAAGGTGTGAGCTGGTCTGGACCCTAAGAACAAAATAAGGCTGTTGTACGATTATTTTAACTAATAACTACGTTAAACCGAAATTAAATGACAATAAAAAGGTGTGGGCTGGATTCAAACCCTAAGTGTAAACCGAAATTACATGTTGTGTGTTTTATATCTTTAAATATAATTATTACAGTTCGAATAGGGTTCAACAAATTTACATACAAAATACTGGTTATCATACAACATATATCCGAGTTACCTATAATACACCATAGACCAAAATTAATAAATGCACTTGACATGGTTCTGAAACGAAAAAAGGTGAGTTCTCCCATTTACCTTTACCAAATAGCTTAGTTATGCAAAGGAGTTCAAAGCAAGCAAACCTTGGAAATATCCTATCAACAACAATAAAGGGCTGGTCGCTACCCTACGTCCGTCCGTGGAACTCGTCGGCGTCCACTACTACAACCACCACCACCAAAGTTCTTTCACACGTGGGAGAAAGATGCTTCAACAGGTCATGACGTATATTTGGGATGTCCACTCACTCGCCAATATTATAAACTACCAAACCAAAGTTGCATTATACATGGGTTATACCACGTGTAGATGCAATGACGATTTGAGTAGTTTTATGAAGATATAACAACGATCCAAATGATATCGGAACTGTTTATATGATTCGGTAGGCTTGGGTTTGAAAAGCGATATGAACACATTTAGTCGAATGCAACTTGAACTAAATATTAGAAAACATCAAGGGAATTGATAGCGTGCTAGTTTAAGGACTTAAACTTCTTTCTGTAAAAATAGCAGGTTCCCGGTGGAAGTGCCAAAAATTTGATGAAAAGGGTAATTAAGCCAAAACTTTGGGGTGAGACACTTTCCATGTTTTAAATTTATAAAATAAAACGATAAATTTTAAACGTTCTAAACCCAAACAATAGGCAAATGTACCTATCTAGTATAGTATCGACACAAGCAAGTGCCAAGTATCGAACCCTAAGACACGACTTTCCCTGTTCAGTTTTAAGTTGCTAAAGTAAAACTAAAGATAAATAAAAGTGAGAGATAATGAAAGTGACAGAGAAGAAAACCAATGTCCAAATAAAAGTGTTACTTGGGGTTCCAACTTGTCTTTGTACGGATTACCGCATAAATATAAAAACGATTTGTGTTCTCATTTGTTATTGTGAGGGTCTCCCTACCCCGGTAAGCTCACCTCTCATTAGTGAGGGGAGGATCACCGGAGACTGTGTATACCTAACCCCGAAGAACCCACCTCCCAGTGTTGTGATATTGACATCTAACGACTCTAAACTTTTATGAATAACTTACTGGCGGCCGGAGCATGGCCGAACAAGCTACCACTTGACATCATATAGGAGTCATGGATGTGTCCCTCTCACGCTCATCCCCTACTTGAATTAATTAACTTTTCAAAATGTGATTGGCCTATTACTAATTGTACGACAATATAGTAATGGAAAAGAATATAGACCATTCAGTTCCAACACGGGTTCACCAATCTTGATTTGCGCTAAAGCTAGCACATAGACCATGAAGCTAAGTCGCATAACCTAGTCTTGGCTTATCAAAAGGCCCAAGTATAAATACCATACCGACCCTAAGTGAGATTTCGATAGTCGAAAATTAAGCCAAAAAGTGTGAATGTTTCCAAGAACAAATGGGACAATCTCTACATGTGGAATTAGGTTAGCATACAAGTGCGTGGGTTGTTACACACCACTGGTACACTCATAAGTCCATCCACTTCCTATCAAAACACCCACAAGACCAAATACTAATTGATTGATTAGTTAATTCATTAAACAAAGATAGCGTAGAAAGAATTAAATGAGAACATAAAACATCACTTAATAATAAACATAAACTATATAATCCATACCAAAATAGTCTTCACCGTAGCAACACTCTACAATCCTAGCAAACGGATGGTATTACAACAAGCTCACTGGACATGTTTTGATATGAAAACATGGTGAAGGTTGCTAGAGGGTTTAGAGGGTTTTTGAATGATTTTATGTGGTTTCTCTCAAAGATCACACTCTCTAAATGTTTATGGAGTGATCCCACACTCCAAAGGTCACTCAAAAGACCCTAAGATAGCCGAAATGTGGGTGAGAATCGGGTGAAATGGGATGCCAAAATGATGGGTGAAGGTCTGCTTTTATAGAGTTGTCAGGGCGTGCACACCCATGCTCAATAGTCAGGTACTATACGCCCATGCTCAATAGTCAGGTATTGTCCGTTGGTACTGGAGGTCCTTCTGAGCAGTCCTGGTCTCCTACACGCACGTGCTCCAAGGTGAGCACGCCCGTGCTCGTCTGCATGGCACGATTGCATGTCAGTCTTGGTCATTTGGAGCCATAGGGAGCATGTATCAGCAAGCATGGTCGTGCACTAAGTTGTGCACGCCCGTGCACCTTGACTTTCTTCATCTGGATGGCTGAAAATGTTAACTGGTTGACTTCTGGTATGAGCACGGCCAGAGCACGGCCGTGCACACTCTGCTACAATCTTCTAAGTCTTCAAATTCCTTCTCATTGTGCCAGTTTCCGCTCCTTTTGCCTGTTTGCCTCCAAATACCTGTAATTGACTCATAGGAACAATTTAGCTCTGTTTTGCAAAGATAAAGGCACAAATACATACAAAAAGAGTGGTAAATACATGTATAAATGATGGCACATCAAGAATCAAAACCATATTAACGTTTGAAAACTTTATAAAAACTTTGAATATAACATTGAATTTTAGAACACATCATGAGGAGAAAGACACAATTTTGGGAAGTGGTGTAAGTATTTATAGCTAAAATTTGAAAAAAATAATTTGTGATGGCTCAAGACGAGCCACAAGACATCTGGTGTCGTCTCCCACGTCACTGGAGACATCTCGGCAGTGGAGAAACATTTTCTAGTCACGTCTCAAAGTCTCATACAGGTGGCTTCTTTGCATTGGGCAGCAAGGGTGGCGTCTCTGGAGTTAATTCCACAGCCTCGAAACCTGGGAACCGACTCTCTAAAGTTGTGGGAGGTGGCCGTTTTAGTGATTTGTCTCCGTCAATGGCCAAATTCGTGGTTATTCCTTGTGTATATGAGGTGTTTCCTGAAAGTAGAGTCTTTGATTTTTACGTTTGAACAGTTACATGTCTAAATGATGTGTTCCATTTTGTAAACACGTTTATTTTATAATTGTAAGGAAAAAAAGTCATGTCCATGTTATTGTTTACTATAACGTTTTTATCAATTTGAAGACATGAATTTGGGGACCTAGTCTTTATTTTTCAAATAGATTGTAGCCTAGTGATATCAATTTAATAAAAGGGTCAAAATATTTAGAAGTGATAATGGGACAGAGTTTTTTAATAATCAAATGAGTATTTTTTTTTTAAACAAAGACATTATTCATCATACTACCTCTCTGCCTATACACCACAACAAAATGGTATGGCAGAAAGAAAACATAGGCACTTGTTAAATGTTGCTAGGGCATTGTTTTTCAAACATAATTTATGTGACACCCGCCAAATCCACTAGTTGAGTCCGTACAATTTTCTGGTTTTGCTTCACTATGTGTTTAGAATATGTGTATCAGTGCTCCTCATTATTTGAATGATTATGTGAAAATGAACTCTACCCGAACACCATGACCATGATAAGGATCAACAAAAGCATATGGTTTTTCACATAATATTTTATTTTGCTAATACTATATTTTTTTATACTTGTGTGCATGATGAAAACATGAAAACAATATTATGCATACACACAAGCCTTACATATGCACACTTGAACTAGATGAGACAAAAACCATACAACCATATATATACACACATACATGCGTAGATATATATATATATATATACACACAAATGCACACAAGTAAACATTAAATATGTGCACAATTCTTGTTCCATGACATGTCCTTTTCCATGACAACTAATACCTTATAGATGAAAAGGACATAACATAAGACTACTAGGTGACAACCATGCAGACAACTCATAAACAACCAGAGGTTTTATAACACACAAGTCTTTTTCAAGACAACTTGCAAGAACTATGATCAATCATTATCCTATGACAAGTCTTTTTCAAAGCTTATGGCACATCCTATTTTATACCAATTTAGAGTTAAGACAACCATAACTAACCATATGGCAACACACTCCTTTCCTTTTCCTTTTTCCTTTCTCGGCCAAACACCACACACACATAAATGCCTCTCAAATGACAACCAAGAGTCTTGGACTATCACTATCACATGGAATGGGACAAATACAAGATCCTAGGATACATCACTATCACCTCCAACTCATGTGGATATGGATCGGCCGAGTACCCCCATGAGCACATCACTATCTTCCAAATGTACAACTAAGACATTCCAAGAACCATCACCATCCAACAAGTGAAGACAAGGTGTGTCACGGATAAGTCATTGTCAACCTTGCATTCCTCAAAAGTTTCAGCCAACTATGCACCTCCAAATTGTTGACAATGATTGATCAAGAAACCTATGACTTACACATGAGGACAATCGGCCAAAGAAAGTGAGTCATCAAGAGGTCCCTATCAATCACAAAAGGGTGTTTAGAAACCTTAACAATGCAAGACATCCAAGTACTCCTTGAATTGCCACATATAGCTTTTGTTGATACATTATGTGTGGCTATCGCTTTGGTTTCATAATATTAAGCGTTTTTGATATTGAAGATTGCTGAATGAAGACACATTCGACCTGTCATAAGGTCTAATGATAATTTCAATGGTCGAACGAAGTTTTGTAGTTTATATTTGTTTGTTCGAGCTATGTAGAGGTCGAACGTGTACATTCGACCAATACAAGGGTCGAACGTGCAAGTCTATATATAGTTTAAGTTTGTTTGAGAGAAATCAGTTGTGTCATTTGTATGTGAGAAGTTTGTGTGTTTTGAGGAAAGGTCTAGAACGTCTAGTGTGTGTGTTTTATCATTGTAATCGAGTCTTTAACGTATAAACGTATTTGAATATTAATGATAAAGATGATTAACATGGATTTCTTTGTGTCTGATTGATTGCTTATCATATTGCATAGAATTTAGGGATTCCGCACCTGAATTATTCTACTCGTGTGATACATTGTGTGTTTTTTCAAAAAAAAAAAAAAACGATCCTTTACAGCTTTGTCTTCTTCCACCCTTTGACCTATATAAGGAGGGGATCACACCATTGAACACTTGCACCTTCACTCATAAACACATCACAAATCACTCCCAATTCACTTCTTCTTGCATGTAATCGGCCGAAGGCAAGGAGGGTCCCAAACCACTTGAGCTACGATCCAAAAGAGAGGAACAAGAACCTCACTATCACTTACCACATCCCTTGTTTCCTTTGGTATTTAATCAAGCCCTTTTCTTTCTTATAACTCCTATAATAATCGACCCTCAACCCCTAGTCATTTAGTAATCGACCCTATCTTGCATATAAGTTAATGATTTTCTAAAAAGCATTGTCTTGTTTATTGTTGATTGATTTTAAGACACACACATGTACACTTATATGTAACCGCATACCACACACTTATGGGACTCCAATCAATTTAATGAATGCACTCACATCATTATTAATGTTTTATAAACCACACTCAGCTTTAATGATTATTAAGGAACCGGTTTTTGGATCAAAACATACACAATCACATATAATGTTGCACATATTCCCGGATTACACAAAACAATACACTTTATAAGGTACAATCAAGATGTGTAGTAATTATCACGTGCAAGAGCCCCACATATACATGACACAAGGGTCCACAAGTCGGGTGAACAACTTGTATGGTAAACGACAAGTATACAAAACTTAAGATATCTTTGACGTTATAGGGTACTTTTGTCGGAACAGTAGTTACTTCTACTTTGCTAGACCACACGTGACACTATCAGGTGAGTTTCGTGGCTCCTTTTACTGTTTTACTATTTTACAACTTCGGGGGAGAAATGTAACACCCCAACCGATGGCGAAAACATCGAGGTGTCACGTGGTGATGATTGTTCAATAGCTCATGGTACTAAATGGAAGTTGTATATTACTAAACAATTTACAATTTGACATACAATTTAATAAATACATAAACTTGATTTACATAAACTAGGTCCAAAGCTCCTATGTGATCCAAGACTTGTACAACTTCCAAAAGCAAGTAAAACCTGAAACATGTTGAGTTGGAAAGATGGGGGGTCAACTATAAATAGTTGGTGAGAATACATAGGTTTTGCATATAATTGAAAACAATATGTTGTATAGCAATCATAGTTGAAGTATAATAATGGGTAATGATAGAATATGAGTCAGACATGTAACAATGCGTCTTTTGTACAATCAAACCATGTGTCGACTGAGACCTAACTCGCAAGTTAGTAAAAATGTAACTGTTATCGATCATCCCTGAATTTATGCGGGGGGATGGATTTGTCAGACCTATAGCGCTATAATCTAAACAGGCGGCATGATCAATGTTAATGATTGTACTGTGTCTTTTTGTTACAGTCAAATGATAGAATAAGTAAATGATAGAATGAGTAAATGATAGTGTATAAAATTTTTATAATTGAATCACAACTTTCAACAATGATAATGTATAAAATGTTTAAACATGTTTCACCCCAAAATGTAAAACAGAAAAATGGGCTATGTAAACTCACCTGAAAGCAACATATTGTAGCAAAGCAAAAGCAAGTAGAGACTAGCAAACTCCACATATGCCGGAACCGACTTAACCGTGCCCTAAGATATAACAAGACACTTTAAGGTCCATGCAATGTTTCTAATGTGTAAGTTGGTCGTTTATCAAGTTCACCCAACTAGACTCACGATGAATGTGCGCCGTGTTTCCAAATATTTTGACTCGACTACCATTGGTGACGTGTTAAGATTTCCTGAGAGATATATATTTACATAACATATATACATATAATAATATATACAAAAAATGTGTCCTTGAGTTCTTGTATCCATGTGTCCATGTATCAACATCATACTCAGATGTATAAAAATCAATATTGTTTTCAACCCGAGTCGTAGCACGTATTGTACGAATATATATATATATATATACATATAACTTTATATGTTTATCTTGTGAAAATGAGAATATTTGTCGTGTCATATAAATAAATGTAAGATAAAAATATATATACATACTCACAATGTTTTCCCCAAATCCATGGCATAAATCTATTTTCTTTCTATATATATGTAGTTCTGACATAACCTTTCATAACTTAAATCATTATAACTTAAAGTTTATTTTTTTTTATATGTTTTGAATCTCATATGATGCTTTCAATCGTATATGTTTATATAAAAAAATAGGAATCATATAGCTTAAATTAATAGGAATCAACTTGTAGCTACATTGAAGTGTGTTTATTGTCATCTATGTAGGCATGTATGCATATAAAAAGCTTAGTGAAGATTGGAATAAACTTTCAAATGAAAGTGTATGTATTTGCACGGTCATTTAAGATTCACTAATATGATTTATTAGTTTTTTTTTTATAATGAACGATTTGACACATATGAATCCATGTTGGGTGACCAAGGTTTTATCTATGTATAAGTTCAAGTATAATAAACCTGAACATAGCTTTAAAAAAATAATAAGAAAAATAAACATAAAAGGATTACTCACGTTGCGAAACCAAGTGAAGAAAAAAAAACGTCTCTTGAAAGTAAGCTTGGAAATCAACACATATGGAGGTTGGATGGTTGTTGGGGCTAGTGTGGAAAACCAACGATATAGGATTTGAGGGAGTGTAATGGAATACTAGGGAGTTGTTTTGGTGTGTTATCAAAAGTGTATTAAGCTTTCTTTTATAGAGAAATTCATAAATAGCAAATAGGTAATGACTTGTATGTATATAAGGAATATGAGACAATCATTCATAGACTTTATGAAGCAATATGAATTAAATATGTGTTTAGGAAAGTTTCTACATAAACATGGAAAAAAAGAGAAAAAGATGGGTCAAAGGTACAATTGTCAACTAAGAAGAAGTGGCAGAGTATTGTTGGAGGAAAAATGGGTCAACGACGTAAATCTTGGATTGGGTTTGTACGTAATCGAGTAGTCGCGATCTTAGGCGAAGAGTTTGGGTGAAGGGTGTGTGGTCAAAATTGTGTTTTCTCCATTCTTAATTTACGGATAGTGGTCAATTATGGTTTATGAGTTGCCATCTAAATTGCCATATCATAAATGTAAATGAGTTGTACTTATTATTTTTTTTCATCATAGTCAACGACAAACAAGTGAAAGTGTTTTGTATTATTTTTTTTAAGAGACTAACTTTATTTTTATTATTATTATTATTATTATTATTATTATTATTATTATTATTATTATTATTAAAAGTTATTAGACAAGGTCAGTATATTTGTACAAAAGAAAGCATAATATAGGTAAAGTGGTGGTTTTACTAATCCAAAGATTGGGGAAAATTTCACGATGTTACAGTCTCCCCTACTTTTGGGAACTTCGTCCCGAAGTTATTAAAACATAGGGTTGAGGGTTGTTGGGTAAATGTTAGGGTAACTGTGGCATGACATGAACTTTATAGATAATAAACGGTTTCGAATAATTTGGATAAGAGGTTTGATATGTGTGAGTTTTGAGGTTTGAATTAGGTTCGTCTTGAAATAGCAAGGAGAATATGAATCTAGCAAGAAACTAAACTTAAGATTTAGGAATTCTAAAAGAAATGCATGAGTTGATTGACTATAGAAAGACTAAATGAACTACTAGAGTTTACAATTGGTTATCTACCGAAGAACCTTGAAAGAACTTCACACTACCTTAACGTACCTGTAAATTCATGATTACGTTCCGGACCGCAATCACCAATTTACCGTACATTAGGGTTTTGTGTCCTTCTATTACTCTAAACACACATGTAAAATAATGCAATTAACCTTGTGATTGAGTCGTATACAATGTATCCGAAAATGAGTCCAACTGTTGAACAGGAAAAAGACTTCTACCAGTCAGTGAGTAAGAACCTCTACCGATTGTTGAGCAGGTGCGATAGCCTCTACCAGTCGTTGAGCAGGTTGTAGGGCCTCTACCGACTGTTGAGCAAACATGATGACCTCTACCAATTGTTGAGTAGGTTATTTGGTACTCTACTAACTGTTGAGCAAGTACTTCATCCTCTATCAGTTGTTTGATTAAGTGTACCAATTATTACACACATAAATTGCAAATTGATAATATGTACATGTAAGCAATCAAGTATCAAGTATAGCATGCAAGTTATAATAGAGTTGCCCTACACAAGGTTAATGACTCTAGGTGTGTCTATAGCAAATAGTTTATATTCCATGACTTCTAGTATCAAATGTTCAAATATGGTAGATAATCGAATTCTCATGTATAACTAAGGATTAGGTTTGATGCAACACACAATCAAGTTTCAATAGTTTGGTTATCATGGGTAACTAGCTCATGTTTGAGAAGGTGAAGGATATGAATTTAGTTCTTGAGAGGATGATGAAAAATCTCGAAGCAGAATCAAAGCTGCGAGAGATAGTGAATGTGAGGATGGTTGATAAGGAGTTTATTTTATAGTTAGGAGATTATGTAGCAGTGTAAATTGTGGGGTTAAAGTAGGGATAAGAAATATGATGAAGATAGAGAATAGAAACAAGTAGAGTTTCAAGTAAGAGAAGCAAGTACTGGTAAACGACAAGTATACAAAACTTAAGATATCTTTGACGTTATAGGGTACTTTTGTCGGAACAGTAGTTACTTCTACTTTGCTAGACCACACGTGACACTATCAGGTGAGTTTCGTGGCTCCTTTTACTGTTTTACTATTTTACAACTTCAGGGGAGAAACATGCTACAGACCCACATATGTACATGAAAATAATATGTGTTACATGAGTTGGACCCACAATTGTCACAGATCAACAAAAATTCCCCGGACAACTATAACCATTAGCTTAGCGATAAGCCGTAGATTATATTAATAGTACTATTGGGGTTGACACCCCCTTTCACTGTTAGTCGCGCTAACACATATGAATGCATATTATCCATACTTTACAATGTCCCGTGACAAGGCATTGGGGCGGGGTGCACACGAACATCATGGTTTGGTTATGGTGCTCATGGTAACTATATTTGTAGATGCATTTTGGTGCGACTAATGCTTTGGATTACAATAAACATATGTTTTTGTTGATTGTCGAACGGACGAAGGAAAGAATTTGTGGGCGAATGAAGATTTTGATAGGTGCGAAGGAAAGAAACAGTGCGAAGGAGAGACTAAGGGGCGAATGTAGAATTAATTGTTATGTCATGCTTGGTTCGCACGATATGATTGGGCGAACCTGCACATTCGACCATGCAATATCGGCGAATGTGCAGGCCTATAAATAGGTTAAGCAATTTTTGAAAGTTAGTTGTTGGTCATTTTATTCCCTCCTGTTTTGTGTCTTTCCCTAGTGTTTGTGTCAACTTATTTTCACGTTAGATTTGATTGTAAACATTATTAAATCGTGTAATTCAAGTTGTTTATGAATGAGAAAAAGCTTTGAAAGATGATTTCTGTGTTTTGATTGTTTGATTATCATTATTGTGATTGATTCAGGGATTCCGCACCTGAATCAAACTTGTTTGATCAATCTCTTTGTAGATTTGACGATCCTAAGCGCATACAAAGTGGTATCAGAGCCATTATGGATCAAACAACCACAATTTGATAATTTTACAGCAGATTTGGACCCTATTTTGATCAAAAACTTTCTGTTTTCATTGGTAAAACTGAATTGGTGATAAATTGATTGATTAGAGCTTGTTTTCATGGATAAAATGCATAATTCTCTTTCATAAACTTGTTCCGAATCAAATCCGAATCAAAACCTGATTAAAATCATCAATTTCTTTCAACTTTTGAAAAATTTGATCAAAATCAACTGATTTTCAAAGAATAACCGTTTTTGAAAGTGCAGGGTCGAACCTAGGGAGAAATGGGCGAACATGTGTGTTAAATGGTCGAACCAAAGGATTTTTGGTCGAAGGTGGTGTTTTAAGTGGTCGAACCTAGAGTTTGTTAGTGTTTTGGTGTTCATTCGACCATACTTGTTTCATTCGACCATTCGAACGCTCGAAGGAGAAATTCAAACGGTCGAAAGAGAGTCAAATGGTCGAAAGTGATTTGTGTTTGTTATATCTTTCATTCGTATCTTTGAAAAAGGTCGAAGGAGAACATTTTCTCTCATTCGACCACTCGATTCATACGAAGGAGAAAACTGTTTTAAACTTTTCTAATCTTTTCGTGTTTAAACATTTTCAGATCAACATGTGGAACTTTCCGACTACACCACGACCCAACGCGACACCACAACAGCAGACAACCATGGATCCTTGGTCAGTTGCTGCCCAAAAGTCTAGTCAACCATCACAACCTATCAACTATATGGCTATGACTAGTTCTATTCCTCAACACGTTGCACAACCACAACCGCAACCGATTGGCGACTATTGGGGAGTAGCAGCAGCAGCAGTTCACACATAGACGACCAATGCCATATCAACGCTTATTCAAGACTTGTCATCTAGAAGTGGAAACCGACCACCTAAGCTTATGGAGATGGTCGACTACAACACGTGGAAGACTAAATTCAAGATCCATTTGGAGGGTATGGGTTTAGAGGGAACTGGGGCGTGGCAGATGATTGCGAAAGGCTACGTTGCTCCGATCTTGGAAAACACGGGAGAGCCTATTCCTTTGGAGAATCTACCAGACGATGAGAAGAAAAGGTTTGCTATTGAGAAAAAGGCGTTTTCTCAATTATCCCAAGCTATCAACACAGATTTGCTGCATCAGTTTGGTTCCTGCACAGCTTCTAAGCAGCTGTGGGACATGTTGAGAAATAGGCATGATGGGAATGAGAAGACTAGGAAGCTAAGGATGGAGGAGCTTCGCAAAGAGTTTGAGAATTTTAGTTACATGGGTAACGAGACTTTGAAAGAGTTGGTTCCAAGGTATTTCCACTTACTCACAGAGTTGTCAAGCTATGAGATTAGCATACCTATGTCTGAACTGGTGGACAAGTTTGCCGATGCGTTGCCACCGTATTGGAACCATCATATTGAGGTGTTGAAAGAGAAGGATGCGTACCAGTATTGGACGATCAATGAGTTTATACAGAAACTGGAGAACAAAGAGATGGAGGAGAAGAGGAAAGCAAAGAGGGCTCAAATTCCTCAGAATCCGGAACTTTATCTTGGTGTTACATCTTCTTCTCATACTACTTCCAGTTCTACTACCAATGTTGCTCCACACATCGCGTGCGTATCTAACATCGTTGAACCACCCAAACAACCAATCAACTACCTTGCTCAAACATCTTCATATACCTCACCATCATATCCTAAAACAACTACTTATATTTCACCATTCTCACCTATGCAACAAGCAGCATGTTACTCTGCTAGTCAACCTCAACAACAACAACAACAACCTTACAACACTCAAATGAACCAAATTCAACTTAACCAAAACCAACCGAACCAAAGCCCGATAGTGTTGGAAACTTCAAATCTAAACAATGTTACTGTTGAGATTGCTCAACAACATGTAGCATTAGTTTCAGCGATGGTAGCATCATACAATGGTCTGGTTGCTAGTCAAATTGGGAACAACAATTTGACCAATGAGGACTATGCACAGATCGACAAGGAAGAGATGGAATTGATGGATATACAGTGGGCTTTTGCAAGTATCATGAGAAGAGCCACTGATTTTATTCAGAAGACCGGGAGAACGGATCTTTCAACTTCTCCTAACACCAGTTATGGCTTCAACAAAGCCAAAGTAACTTGTTTCAACTGTGGTGAAAAAGGTCATTTTAAAAGAGAGTGCACACAGCCAGCACAACAAGGTAATCGAAATCCATTCAACTCTACATACCAAAACCGTCAAACTCAAAACCAAAATCAAGTATCATACCAAAGTTCCAACAACATTTCAAGCTTTCAACCTCACAACAACTATCAAAACCGCCAAACTAACCAACAAAATAACAATGCTAGACAATCCACATCACAAAACCAAAACCAAACACAACAGAACTCAAACCGAACAATCATTCCCATTTCTACACCAAACACACAAACTCAAAATGAGAACCCAAATCAAGCATTGGTGATACAGAAGGATGAGGGTTTTGATTGGACCGGTATGCAGTTGGGTGTGGAAGAAATTACAGCTGGTAATGTGGCTTGTGTGGCACAGCAGATGAACTTGGATGAACCGGTGGAGGGTGAAGAAGAAATTGTGTCTGAAAAGATGAGTGAGTTGAAGATTGAAGAGTTGAATGATGAGATGAATGTTGATGTTGATTATGCTAAGAAGAAGACTGGAATGATTAGGGATATTGTTGCTGATATTCCAGAACAGTTTGATTCTACTTATTCGGATGAGGAGAGTGATTCTGACTCTGAATCTAGTGTTAACTCACTGGATGACGACATTAACCAGTTGCTTGCTGAAGCTGATTTCTTGATGACTCGGAAGTCATGCATGGTGGATGATGCTTGCACCAGAATTGATTATTCGAAGTTTTTCGCTGGGAAGGAAGCTCATTTTGCACTAATGGCAATGACAGAACCTCCTAAGCAGGTAAGTACCGAATCTACTGTTAATAATTCGACTTGTGTTAAAAATTGCAAAACTTGTGATAAATTGACAGATGAAAATAAGCAACTCAAGGTTCAACTTGAGAGTGCAAAAATCAATTGTCAATTGTATCAGAAAGAATCAAATGAATTTAACAGAGTACTTGATGGGTATAAGAAAGATGTGTTTGAATTGAAAAAGACTTTGTCGTTAAAACAAATGGCCATAAATAACTATATCAATGATTTAAAAAACACAAAATTGGAAATGGCCACCATCAAGTGCTTTGTAGAGAAAGTTAATAAAAAACTTGAGAGTTATAAGCACATTGCTTATGTTGTTGATCACATCATAGAAGAGCCTTCACAGCCTAGTAGTGCAAACTACAAAGTTGTTCCATCTCCGGTGCTGTTTGAAAATCATAATTTGCATGTAATAGCACCAGAAAGCTTAGTCAAATCTGACTCTACATCAGATAACGAGTTTAACACATCCAATGTGGGAGACCCGTATTCTGATGTTAGACCTGTTCTGGGAAACAATGAAGGTGTGGTTGCTGCTGATGATTCTGATGAAGAGGATGAACAGTCTGAGACGGTTGTTGAAAAAGTGAGTGATATTCCTGATGAAAATCACATTATCACTACTGAACCGGTTTCACCATCTCAGATTGTCCATCCCATGGCTAATGCTCACAGAAAGAATCAATCAGCAAAGAATGTTGATAAAAAAGTTGAGAAGCCTGTTGTTAAGAATGCTGAAAAGAAAATGTTTATGAATGTTGAAAAGAATGTTGTTAAGTCTGTTGAAAAGAAAGTTGAAAAATCAAATGATGAGAAAAATGAATCGTGTGATAAACCTGTGAAAGTTTTCTATCGGATGTAAGGCTCCGATAAGATTATGCCTGATGAAGAATATCCGATTCAATTTGAAAATTATTCTAAAATTGAAAAGATCTGGCAGGAAAGTACCATTTGGTTCCCGAAACATGAACGAACCAATGATATTCCTCCAGCTATTTTAAAGAAAATTCATTCGGATAATTCTCCCAAATGTCAATGTCACACAATTTGTTAAACCAACAGACAAGTCAAATACTTTTATTGAGCCGACTTACTCAAAGGACCCTGCTCCTGAGAGTTTAAGAAGACAGTGTATGGTTGATCAATATCCCATTGCTAGTTATTCTAAGTCGAACCATCATGGAAAACTATGAAGAGTACCGTGCGTGTTTTAAGTGAGGGGAAAGGGGGCATTTACTTGCTAACTGCCCGTATGTACGACACAAGAGGCACGAGATGGAGATGAAGCAAAGATATGATTATCCGGTTGATAATCACAGTTATCCACAGAGACGGTTTTTCCCTCAGCCAGCACCTATTTATAACCAAAACAACTATTTCAAAAGGAGAGAAAATCGTTCGATGACTTATGATAGACGCAATCGGATAGCCACTGAGAAACCATTGAAGAAACCATTGGTGAACGCAACTGCTGACAACAAAAAGGTTCCTACTAAACCTAATGTCAAACCAGCAGTTGGACCTGTCTCTGTTAAATCAGAGAAGGTAACCAAGAAGGTATCGTTCAAGGAAGAAGTAAAGAAACCGGCTGAGACCTCAAAATCTCAGATCCGGATCTTGAAACGGACTGAACAATCTTGGTCATCAAAGGGTTCTGAGGGTGCTTCAACTTCACAACAGAATGTGAAATCTGAGATGGAAAAAGATTTGTGTGAAAAGAAAAAGGTTGATAAACCCCAAGATGTTTATGAGAAAACTGATTCTTTGAAACAATCTATTCAAAGACCCAAGACCAAACAGGCTTGGGTCCCTCGAAAAATCTAACTTCTTTACTTGATATGTGCAGGGAGCTTCAGCTGGCCTGTGAGCAGTCTTTGGATTTTTGACAGTGGAGCTTCTGGCCATATGACTGGGGATCTTTCGCTACTGTTCGATATTCGAAACATCAATGCTATGTAGCGTTTTCCGGGAACAAAGTAGGTTATATTACCATGGAGGGTAGTGTGAGCAATGGTATTATGAGCTTCGAGAGAATTTCTTATGTGAAGCAGATAGATTACAATCTTTTGAGTGTCAGTCAGATATGCGACAAACAATTTTCTGTGTACTTTGACGACAAATCTTGGGGGTTTGAATTACCGAAAGAGTGGGTGATGCTAAAGGCGCCGAGAGTGAATAACCTGTACATTCTCGATATGTCAAAAGCAATGACCACCCAAGGCCAAGTCACGTGTTTCCTCTCCAAGGCTACAGAAAAAGAATCCATAATGTGGCACAGAAGAATGGGACACATTCACCTCAGAAAGATGAATCAATTGGTGAAAAATGAACTTGTCACAGGCGTGAACGTCAAACAGTTTCACCTGAATGACAAGTGTGTGAGTTGTAAAAAGGGTAAGCAACACAAACAATCCCATAGACCAAAGAAAGTTAATTCCTTTGAACTGCCACTTGAACGTTTGCACATGGACCTGTTTGGACCAGTCAAGCGTAAGAGTCATGCCGGGGAGTTATACTGTCTTGTGGTGACTGATGATTATTCAAGATTTTTATGGGCGATGTGCTTACACAGGAAGAGCGACACATTTGACAATTTGAAAGTTCTGTTCACTCGTCTGGAAAATATTTATGGTCTCAAGATCAAGAGGATTAGGAGTGATAATGGGACAGAGTTTAAAAATGCACAGATGGACGATCTTTGTGAAAACAAAGGTATTCATCATGAATATAGTGCTCCGTATACCACACAACAGCACGGTGTCGCGGAACGTAAAAACAGGACTCTAATTGAAACGGCAAGGACAATGCTTGCGGACTCAAATCTTCCAGTAATGTTCTGGAACGAAGCAATTTATGCAGCTTGTTATACTCTTAATCGCATTTTAACGGTGAAGAAGTTTGGCAATACTTCTTATGAGCTGTTGAATCGTCGAAAGCCGAATTTAGAGTATCTAGAACCGTTTGAAGCTCCTTGTACTATGCTTAATCCATCTGAGAAGTTCGCACCGAAGGCTGAGTAAGGATACTTTGTTGAATATGCAACCCCGCTCAAATGGGTATTCAACAAAAGGACTCGTCAGGTCGAGGAGTGGACTAACGTTGAAGTGCAACGATTCACTCAGAACTTACAGGGAAGCGGTCCAGACTGGATGTTTGATTACAAAGATTTCTTTGAATCATTCAACCTAGATAGCTTGGTTGAAGAGGCTGTACTACGTTTATATTACAAGGTCAAAAACGCAGTGACTTCACCGTTAGTGCGTCCGATCACCGTGAATCCCCAAACAGCTTCTAATGATACCAATGTTCCTGTCGTTGAAGAAGAAGTATTTCAAGAAGCTTCCACAACGTTGAATTCATCAGAATCAGAAGATGACGACGATGATGTTACAAGTGAAGCTATCTTAGATCATGCTACAGAGACACCACCAGTGAACCCAACTACAAATGGTGCTTCAACATCGACTGTGGGTAATGATCTGGTTTCTACAGAGAACTTAACTACTCAAACGGTAGTCCAAGTACCCGATTATCCAGAATCTCGGATACATCGAATTCACCCGATTGAGCAGGTTATTGGTGATCCTGGTAGCAGTGTGATGACCAGAGGACAATTGAGGAATGCGAACTCACTAGAAAACCTTGGCAATCTTGCTTTATATGCCAAAATACAAAAAATCTGGTTTTCAGAATGACTGGTCTTTTGCTTGTTATGTTTTGCAGGTGGAGCCGTGAACTTAAAAGGATGCTCTTTTGGACGACGCTTGGGTGGAAGCAATGCAAGAGGAGTTGTTGCAGTTTCAGAAACTTGGCGTCTGGACACTGACAGATCTGCCCCCGGGAAGAAAGAAGATTGGAATGAAGTGGGTTTTTAAGTGCAAAAAGGATGTTAGAGGAGTGATCGTAAGGAACAAAGCTCGTTTGGTTGTACAAGGATTTTATCAGGTTGAGGGAATCGATTACAACGAAATTTATGCACCAGTTGCACGCTTAGAGGCAATCCGAATGTTTCTGGCGTTTGCATCATACAAGAAATTTAAGGTGTATCAAATGGATGTCAAGAGCACATTTCTTTACGGTGTGGTCAAGGAGGAAGTATACGTAGGTCATCCACCAGGCTTTGAAGACCCTATTCACCGGGATAAGGTCTACGTACTGAACAAAGCTCTCTACGGGTTGCACCAAGCTCCAAGGCAACGGTATGAGGAGCTGAGCACGTATCTTCTCTTAAAAGGATTCAAGCGAGGTTTGGTAGACTGCACACTGTTCACTAAACGAACAGGCAATGACTTGCTTCTAGTCCAGATTTATGTTGATGATATTATATTTGGGTCTACTAACGAACTTCTATGCAGAGAACTTGAATGTGTTATGCAGGAAAAGTTCGAGATGAGTGCAATGGGAGAGATGCAGTTTTTCCTAGGCTTGCAGGTGGAACAAAGACCAACGGGGATCTTTATTCACCAGACAAAATACGTTTCTGAAGTCTTGAGCCGATTCCAGATGGATGATTCGAAGCCGATGGACACCCCAATACAACCTAATCACGGGATTGGAGTTGACGCTAAGGGGGAGCTAACTGATCCATTTACATACAGAGCAATCGTCGGATCTCTGATGTATCTCACCTCCTCCAGACCAGATATAATGTTTGCCACATGTCTCTGTGCACGTTATCAATCGATGCCGAAACAGAGTCATCTTGCAGCTGTCAAACGTATCTTTAGATATCTGAAGGGTTGTCCGTCGAGAGGACTATGGTACCCTAATGATGATAATTTTGACGTAATCGCTTTTAGTGATGCAGATTGGGGTGCTGTGACAAAGACAGCAAATCCACAACGGCTGGATACCAGTTTATGGGGAGCAGGCTCGTGACCTGGCAATGCAAGAAACAGACCGCAGTTGCATTATCCACAAGTGAAGCAGAATACGTTTCAGCATCGAGCTGCTGCTCACAGGTTCATTGGATCCAACAACAGATAGTGGACTACGGTTTGCAGTTTCTTAAAACCCCTATTTACTGTGATAATGAAGCCGCAATCGCATTAACAAAAGACTTAGTAAATCACTCAAAGGCTAACCATATCCGGATTAAATATCATTTTATCCGTGATTGTTATGTTAAAGAGTTTATCGATATGGTCAAAATCCACACTGATTACCAATGCGCAGACCTTTTTACCAAAGCTTTTGATAAATCGAGATTTGAATATCTTTTGAAAGCTAATGGTATTAAAGAAAAACAAGACTGGTCACCACCCCAGTTTATCGCTTTTTAGTTTAATTTTACTGCTTTTCAGAAAAATTTCAAAAATCCAAAAACATTGAAAAATTTTAAAATTCATAAAAACTAGAAAATGTCTTTGCTGACTGCTATATCTTCTTCTCTTAGATTAATGTCGTCAGATTTCTGTGAACAAACGATATCTGGGCAGTCACATATTTGAATAGCTCCAGCTTATCCTTCGGAACAGTAAATTCAAAAGTTTATAAAAATCAGAAAAACCAAAAATGATTTCCTGGAGAAAAAAGGGGAAATGATAGTACATCAGTGGGGATCTGACACATTCTAAAGAAATGTAATGCTATATAGGGCGTGTGTCTGAGTCTGAGCGATGTGCTGATAGGCTTCGTAGACCTATTACTGCGCGCCTGATACATACATATCAAACAAATTGTTGTGTGGATGAACTCCTCATTGGCATATGGTCTTAGTACCGTAATTTCGTTTGATAGGGTATTTGTACAAAACTCGGAGGTTTTGGGTTGTTATGTTATTAGTTGTCTGGGGATAGCCTCTCCGATCTTCTGCTATAAGTAATTACGGACCTAGATCACGTAGGGTGTCTTTATAAAAGAGCTTTATGCCAAATCCTAAAGTTACCGAATTGAGGAACTTTCCATGTTTTATGATAATCAAAGATTATCTATTACATCGTATTAATCACTGATGCAAATCATGATTGATATCAGTCCTCAACCTGGTAGAGTGCACATGTTACTTTGCTGCATTAATTTGCTGACCTGTATACCTCTGTGCATTATACATTGTAAATTACAGACGACGAAAGCATAATCACGCTTTACAATGAGTCTTTGTACATTTACTTCTTGATACAGGAGTATGTCGTGTGCGTGGGAACCACAGGCAATTATGTTTATACTATACATAATAGTATCAGTCTAAAAGCACTGCACAAAAGTCTGCATGTGAGTTTATGTGGATCACAATATCAGCAGTTGTCAGATCACACATTGTCTTTAATGATAATAATCAAAAGATCAACGGTGTGATCAGATTTCTCAATAACTGATATGATCCCTTTACCGAAAATCCCAAAACATTTACTGCTTTATTTTTTCATTTCTGCATTTTATTTTCTCGTCAAAAATTGCAAACCTCAAAAAGATTTTAGGTGTGTTTTAACATAAACTTTAGAAAATCCAAAAAGATTTTATATTTCTATCTTATTTTTTATAGCTGATGGTGGTTGATGACAATTTTCTAAACCTTGATGAACCATTTGAGCTTTGTTATCTTTAACTGGGAAAATATGATTGTCGGATGCTTAAAAGTTGGAATATATTTTGAACGGGACTCGATTTTGAGATTTGGTAAAATTTTCAAAATTCCTGATTCACCTTCGCCCATTCGATTGGGTCAAAAGAGGAATTTCATGTTCATTCGTACGTTTCATTTTGGGCGAATGTGAGAGTTCTTAAGTTGTTTTTCTCTTTCGAACCCTTTTATCTCATTCGCACCTTTCATTAGGGGCGAAGGAGATTAATGCTTCACATTCGACCACAATAAACGGTCGAAGGAGCAGTCTATATATATCCATTTCTGCTCATTTGAACCTTTACAGAATTTTTTCAAAATTTTTGATCATAGGTCCACTTGTTGCTCGTGACTTTTAGACCATATCATTGTGTTCTTCTCATTGTACTGATCATTTTGCACTCACTTTTACAGGTTAACATCCAGTTTTGAATGTTTAATTAATGAATTTCAGTCCAAGCCCTAACTGTCATTAAACTTGGTTTTATTGTTGATAATTGATATTAGTTTTGATAGGGATTCATTGTTTGAATGTTTTAGGGGGAGATTATGCAAAAACTAAGGATTAAACATCATCAGTTGGCATAATCGATTGATTTAAAACCTATAGACCCTAGTTTTTGAAATAAAACAATCTATCAATGAAAAACTAATGTAATTGATGATTAGGAAACAATAATCGGAGGTTTTAGGTGCATAATGAATCATAATGAAAAGTTAGAATCCACTGGTTTTCAAAATTTGAAATTTGAATTGAAGAACAGTTCCTTCGCCCCTTTCAAACGTTCGAACGTGTAAAACTGGGCGAAGGAGATGTTCTGTTTAGGCGAATGAAGTTCAAATGGGCGAATGAAACATTTAATCAAAATTTTCACATTCGACCCTTAAAAACTTCTCATTCGCACCCCCAAAAACTCTCATTCGCACCTCCGAATGGGCGAATGTAGAGATCTATTACCAAATTTTCAAGTTTTGATTATTTTTTTCGATTCTTAACGTGTTTACTTGTTTTATTTTGCAGTATAAACCATGTCTGAACAAGAAAAACCTACTGAACAAGCTGGATCATCTGCACAAGCTGCTGAGAAAGGAAATGAAGAACTTTTGCCGTTCGAGAATGCGCATAACTGTTGTGCATATCTTGGGGACGTGAAGAAGCACACTGAGTTTACAGAGTTATCGAGTTTCTAAAGAGGAGTCGGGTGATAGATGCAATTGATACACCTGCTATTATCTATCGAGACATGCTACAAGAGTTCTTGACGAATGCGAAGATGGATTTCTGGGAGTGTGAATCATCTCTGGTTAGCAAGATTCAAGGAAAATTGGTTATTGTTTCAGAGAATGATATCAGGGAAGCTTTGAAGCTTGAAGATGAAAAGACTGATCCTAGAGAACCTAGCTTTACTGAACAGAGGAAATGCTTTCTAAGGATGAAATATAACGGGCCGATTACTGATGGTTCGTTACACAAGGGAAAGCTTTGTCCCCAATTCAAGTACTTGGCACATGTCATGATTCATGTATTCGGTTCAGCAGCAGGAGGTTATGATTTGATGTGGAAGAGTATTAGCTCAATGATGGTTGCACTGATATTGAGCAAACCGTTCAACGTATCAGGGATGCTTATGGAACATTTATTGGAACCGGTTAGAGGTACAAGGAATTTAATGTTTTTATTAAATCCTAGATTCCTTCAGATGATATTTGATCACAAGTATAAGGAATTGAAAAGGGATCTAAAGCATATCATAGTTCAGGAACATATGTCCATCAATACATTGGCAAGAATGAAGGCTTATAAAGGCTTATCGGTAAATGAACGACCACCTGTTAGACGTTTATTTGGGCATTTGGCGAGGATTGATTATGTGGATCCGGGTAAAGATGAGGTAAGACATGCTGATAGTGTATTAGACGAAGATAATCCATTACATCCTGTAAGCGAAAGAGACAGGTTGTGAATGTGGGAGAAAAGAGTGGCAAAGGTAAAGAGAAAGAAATCAGGATTGAAGTTGTTCCTGAGACTAATCCTACAAAGAAGAAGAAAGTGTCGAGAAGGCAGAAGAGCGTGGCTAAGAAAGGTTTACATCTTGTTGATGAAGCGTCAGTCGATTCTGAAGAGACGCATGAGGATGAACATTGGGATTCTGATACTGAGACTGTAAAGGCTACCACGCCCAAGGTCACTGTAGCTGGTGAGTCTGCCAGTCTGAATAGATCAGTGGAGGAACAGAGAATGAATAGCCCTATTCACTTAGATGAAGAGGATGAGGGATTAGGTTTGGGAGCAGGAGATTTTCCTGGTTCACCAGTTCAAGGGGAGAAACCAAAGAAGCCCCAATTTAAGAAGAAAGAAAAAGTGTTAAAGCCCGCAGAGAGACGAGCTAGAGAGATTGAATCGTTAGTAGCAGGAAAGAAGTTGCCACCTGCTTCAAGCTCGAAATCACCAGTTGCTGCTCTAGCCTCGAAGAAGCAGAAAACCACAACTACTTCCAGTACTGAACAGGGAGCTGATATACCTGTTGACGCTTTTAATGAAGCATTGGATAATGTACTGAAGAAGATGAAGAAGGGTAAACTGCCTGAGGTTGCTGAAGTTTCTATTCGAAAGGTTGTAGTGGATAGTGATGTGATGAACACTGTTAACCGGAAACTTACTGAGATGATGAATATTATAAACAAGCAGTAGACTGAGATTGATCAATTGAGAAAGAACGACTCAAAGATGTTGGATTTCGTTGTTACGTCACATGAGAACAATGAGGAACTGAAAAGGAAGATTAAACGGTTGCAGAAGGATAATAAGAAACTGTTAAAACATGAGCAAAGGAACACCAGAAGTTTTATAGCTTTGAAGGAAGAGAATAAAAAGCTAAAAGAGAGTAATAAAAGCATGGATAACCTGATTAAAGATTTATACTCTCGAGCTCCTCAGTTGAAAGAAGGTGAAGAGGATAAAGATCAAGACGAGGAACAGGTTGGTTTTGAACTGTCTGATGATGAGGAGGAGGATGATGAAGATCTTGATGAAGATGCTGGAAAGGCTCCTAAAAAGACGAAGGATGATGGAGATGATGATGGTTCGAATGATGGATCTGGTGATGATAGCAGCTCTGCATTTGATGATGATGATGATGATAATGATGATGATACAGATAAATACAAGTATGAGAAAAGAGAATCTGGAAAAGGAGGAGAATCTAGTTCTAAAGCTCCTGGAGGATCGGTTGATGATGATACGATCTTCTGGAATGAAAAGCTGAAGTCATTGTCTGAAGAAGATAAACAGATGTATTGCCAGATGCTTACTGATCGAGTCTGGACGATCGACATGACCAGCAGATTCTCTGAGATCTTTGAATCTTGTGACAGGGTGCTTGAATTAGAATATAATGATCCAGATTTATAAGATGGTGAAGTTTCTGCGGCAATGACAAAAGAGATTTTGGAAGGCTTGGTGAAGCAGGTTGGGAAAACGTTAGAAGAACTATTGGCTGATAACCAAATTCCTGATCTACCTAAAAAGGAAGCTGGAAATCATTCTGATGATCATGACGTACCTGTGTTCGAGGATATTGAAGTTAAAGATGTGACCAGTGAAGAGTATCCAAAATATTTTAAGAAAGATAAGGATTCTGGATTTACGGCATTCACTGATGATCTATTGAATGAAGCCGAGAGACTTGCAAAAGAGAAGAGTGATAAGTTTGTTGATGAAGTGTTCAAGAGGCATGATAAACCGCATATCAAACAATCCGATAGCTTGAAAGAGTTACTGAGGAAACTAAAAGAGACAGAGGCAAATCGTCCGAAAGCAGAGATTCAGGGTAGCTTTTATAAATTCCACAACGAAATGTTTAAAGGAAAAGCGTTGGGTTGGAAGTTTATAAAGCAGTTCAAGTGTGTTGCCGTGAAGTGGGAGTAGGGGATACTCTATTTTGAAAGATTTCATGATTTGAAGACTCTCCCATATTGGGCTATTCGTGATATTTATCGACATAAGTTGACTGGGTCGTCAAATGATCGTATTGCCTATTTTGCTGATAAGATGGCAAAAGAAAGCAGGACGAAGTGGAATCTTTTTGCTCCTCAGTATCCAAAGCGGATTGTTCACAAGAAAAACATTGATGATATAACCGGTTTGCCCAAGTTGACTCTAAAGTACAAAACACCCAATGTGTTGAAACATATTCCATTGTTGCAGATTCCTCAACACTTTGCAAAAGACTTTATCTGGTGGTATTATGACTGGAAGATTGCAGAGGTTGTGATAGTGTTGAAAGACGGAGACAAGAATTTCAAAAAAAATACACATATTTGATCCCATGTGGTTGGTGAATTGTTCACATGAGGACATCATTATGTTGTATTACAATCCCATTTTCAGTGATGTGAAGGATGCTGAACAAGCAAGTAAATACCAGCGTGTGGTATTTATATGCTTTGCTCATGACATTAATGCCGGATGCGATTACGATAAGAATCTTGGCAAGTTTGTTAAAGTTCAAGAAGTTCTTGAAGTGAAGAAGAAAAAGCCAAAACAAGTATTTGAAAAGGTGATGACGTTGGAAGAGAAGAAACTACTGCGCATAAAGCTTATGAACAAGATTATGGACCAAGAGCGTAAACAATCCGAGCAATAGTCAAGGGGGAGTTTGTAGATGCATTTTGGTGCGACTAATGCTTTGGATTACAATAAACATATGTTTTTGTTGATTGTCGAACGGGCAAAGGAAAGAATTTGTGGGCGAATGGAGATTTTGATAGGTGCGAAGGAAAGAAACAGTGCGAAGGAGAGACTAAGGGGCGAATGTAGAATTAATTGTTATGTCATGCTTGGTTCGCACGATATGATTGGGCGAACCTGCACATTCGACCATGCAATATGGGCGAATGTGCAGGCCTAGAAATAGGTTAAGCAATTTTTGAAAGTTAGTTGTTGGTCATTTTATTCCATCATGTTTTGTGTCTCTCCCTAGTGTTTGTGTCAACTTATTTTCACGTTAGATTTGATTGTAAACATTATTAAAACGTGTAATTCAAGTTGTTTATGAATGAGAAAAAGCTTTGAAAGATGATTTCTGTGTTTTGATTGTTTGATTATCATTATTGTGATTGAATCAAGGATTCCGCACCTGAATCAAACTTGTTTGATCAATCTCTTTGTAGATTTGACGATCCTAAGCGCATACAATAATCTGCATGGACACAGACAACGAAACTTTCTGAGCAACAAAACTGTTTTATCGAGTCAACAAAACCTACGGACTCAGCAACTTTTTAGTTGACACTTGTAAGCATGTTTTTTCAGGAAACCAAGTAAGGATGTTATGGAGCCAAGTCTAGGATTGCATGAAGAAGGCTTCGTTTTGTGGTTTTGACATAGCTGTTTGAAACATTTTTAGGATTTGAAATCTGTATTCGACTATGTGACTTATGTGTTTGACGAAATAAATGACATTTAGTATTTCTCAATAAACAATGTTTGTGATCACCATGTTCGTCTCACCTCGCGTTTCCGCCCTAGGCGGGGTGTGCAATTTACCTATTAGATTCTGGTCTGAATGTATTCTTACTACTGCTTATCTTATTAATAGGACTCTTTCTTTTGTGTTACATGAAAAAAATCCATATCAGTTAGTGTATTTTTTTATTTCCTTTCTAGATCATCTAAGAGTTTGTGGTTGTCTATGTTTTTTTTACCATTTTTAATGAATCAAACAAATTAAAAAAATGTGTTTTGGGGTGCTCAAATGAGAAAAAGGGGTATAAAGTTTTTAGTCTTGATAGCAAAACAACATTTTTCTTAAGAGATGTAAAATTTTATGAAAATTGTGTTCCTTTAGAGAAAAAATCATCTTGAAAACTTTGATTTTAATGAAAAAAAATCGGTAAATACTTTAACCTTTTTTTATTTGTTTGAAAACACAGAATCTCAAAACTCTTTTGATATAGATGATCCCTATGATGATAGAAAGGGAAGTGTTAATAAGGATTGAGGAACACATGGGTTTGGCTTGGCTAGGAGTTATCAGCCTAGTAATCATGAGATCGGGACTGATAGGGCTAAGCATGTGAATACTAAGAATGACAATAATAATATGTTTTGGGGTGTGATGTGCTAAAAGTAGTTTAATAAAAATAACTAAATTAAAACTAAAACTAGACACCTAGTAATACTCTAGACTCTCTAAAACTAAACTACTGACAGGCAAGTGAACCTAACGACTCTAGTATAGCTAAAGTAAGTCCGGATATCGAACCCACGAGACTCTAATGGAAAACGAAAACTAGACTCGATTACTTATCCTAAATACTGATTAAATTAATTTATTATTTTAAAGGGGGGTTTTGCTGAAAAATAAATTGCAATAAAATAAAGGTTAACTAAAATTTACTAAACTGAACTAGAGACACGAACTTAGCTGAGCCGAATTCAGATGATGACAAGACACTACCTAGACCAGATTCCTAACTATGCCTGATAAGCTTCTATGGTTATGGAACTGATTTGGAACCGGGATCTTAAAATACTAAACATCAAGAATAAACTAGACACCCTCAACCCTTCTCAAGGGGAAACCCTAGAATATTTTTGTGCTGTTAAACCACCGGTTGGAGTACAAACCCTCACAGGTTATCTAACTCTTATGATCGAGTACCCGCTAGACAATCTACCTCACAGCGCGAAAGCCTCACTACACTAGGTGCACGGGGTAATTATTGAAGCCTAGATCTAACTTGATATGCAGGAGTTGAAAGGGAAACTAGGCAGATCTTCTCACAAAGCCTCTAACCTAGCAATCTAACAACCTAGACATACCAACAAGCCCTCACCTCACAGCTATTGAACTTGGAGGAATACCTAAAATCTTCTAACCACCAAATACCACTCCTATGGTAAACTCGCGACTATTGACCATAAACTAGTTGCTACACAAAGTCTGCAACCTAACTAGCACTCATACATGAAAGACATTCACAAAAGTGCAAGTGGAGTGAATAAGTGACAATAAGAAAATAATAAATATGCATATACACCAGATCTAGAGAAATCAAAATCTTTACTGAATCATAAATCCAAAACACGTTTCAAAAACCATAGAAAAATCAAATCAAAACATAGTTATTTGTCTTAGTCTAGGTAGCTATAAAAGTTTTAGCCACAAATCATCTTGAAAAGAGAAACGAAGACAAATAAAAATTTAGCAATCATGGTCTAGAACAAAGATAATAAAAGAACGAAGAAACCGAATGGTTGACACCCGAATACTCGCTCCCTGGCTTAGAACCTTTGATCCTTGGCTTACCTCCCAAATAATATTTGCTTCTTTTCGCTCTGTCCCTGAAGACTCTTCGTGCTCTCCCCTTCATAAAAATGTTCGCTGCCCTCCTTTAATAATATTTGCGCCGCCCACCTTCCATCCAATCCCTTCTAATTTCTTTTTCCACTTTCATGAAACCCTCAATGTTTGGGCCGTGACTTTTAAAGTCATGGTTTTCTTTTATTTTTTTATATTATTATGTAACTTATTATAATTAGTTATTATTATAATACTATTATTATATATAGTGGTGTAACTCCATGCTCTTGACTCGGGTGTTCTCGACTTTACTAAAGTTACTCGTTTATGCTACAACGTCCATGAACACCTACAAAATATAAATAAATACATAAATACTAAAAAAGTCCCAAAACTAATAAAAATCTATAAAAACCTATACTAAATAAAATAGACTAGTACAAGCCTAAAACTAATAAAAACACTATCTAAACGACTCGAAAATTATACAAACTTTACACTGGAAATAGATGTATTTTACAATACATCAAATATCCCCACACTTATCTTTTTTTCGTCCCTGAAAAAGAATTATGCTATGGAATCAGAGTTAGGTTTACATCCAGTTTCAAAACATAGGTTACTTAATTAATAATCTACTAACGTGTTGATTGCGATTGCAGGTATATTGATCCTTTTAAACCCACACCGGTTTCCAAGCCCCTTTTTATTTATGTCAAGTTCATGTTGATTAGTCTATCTATGGTCTCACTCGAAGGAAGCCACAGTTCCTCCTAATCCCGCCTCAAGCTTATGAAGCTAAAGGAACGACCAATTGACCATTTCCCAACCGTCTTATATAAAAAACCAAGAGAATTTAAAATCACTTTTTTTTTACATACTTAACTCAGAGGGTGTGACCAATCCAAGTCGCTATCCCAGTGGCCAGGCACCTTAAGCTTCAGCATTTTTTTTTTCATCTCAGCATACTTAACTCAGAGGGTGTGACCAATCCAAGTCGCTATCCCAGTGGCCAGACACCTTAAGCTTCAGCATTTTTGCTTTGATTTCTAATATTTTTTTTTTCAAAGTGATTAGAAATTCTAACGGTTTTAAACTTATAACGGTGCTTCTTATACTATTTTTGGCAGTTTCGGTCTCCCCGTTTCTCCTAGATGAGAACCCACAAAATAGCCTAACATAATTAATTCATTACTTTTCAAAGGAAACCTTTCTACCGGCCGAGCCTACCCACATATCCCAAATCAGACACGTTTTCAATCAATTTTAATCTCTTATTATACATACTATTTGAAAACCGGACACCTAACTTTACCTATCATTTTCCATATTTTATACAATGCAAACTTCAAAATCAGGGACATTTTCTCAATTTTTTCGATTTTTTTTTTTTGGGACTCAAAATGACTCTATATACAGACTAGACGACAGTTTCTATCCCCAGACTTAAACTCTACATTGCCCTCAATGTAGGAATAGCAAACGACTCAAAACTAAAAAAAGATTCTGAATACAAAACTAAAAAGATAAGGGCAAATTGGAAAGGACTTAGCTGGTTAAATAACGCGTAAGCTCCAAAAACTCTAGTCCAATCCAGCTCGATCGTATAGCATTTCATTCGCGATCGGCTCTGACACAATGATAAACTCTCGGGTTTGCCTTGATAAATGATAACAGCTTCGGAATCACCCGAATGGAGATTGAGTACGGGTGGTGCAATCCAAACCTGCGCAAAACGAAACAAACAAAACCCGAGCATAATACCGAACCACAAAAAAATAAAAAGACTCAAACCACTAACTTAGACTCATAATATAACAACAAACAAGAAGACGTACCTGCTTGGCAGAATGGCGGTGAATGGTGGTAGAACCAAATGGGTAGAAAGAAAAAAAATATGGTTCTCGCTCAACGTGAAGGACACTGGTGATCACAACACGCGTTGCAAGCGACAAAAAAAATATAACTTTCCGGGGTAATAGCTGGTCGCATGAGGCAAACAGGTCAGCCCAGACTCCTCTCATTACGTGAAAAGTCTTTTTTCACAGAAAGTTAATTAATTTTTTTTTTTAAGAAAAATTCTCTTTTATTACCCAAACCTTTTTCAAAACTCCCACTCATAAAATATATATATAGAAAATACATGGGATCCGCTCATGTGAAATTTCCCTACCTAAGCAAACACGCAAACAGACTCAAAGACACAAAAACAAAGATAAAATAGAAAGATAAAAACCTATGAACCACTACCAAACGACGGATCACAAATTAAAAAACAATGAAAAGCTAGAAAGAAAAAAAAAATAAGTATAAATATAAATTTACAAACTCTACAGAGCCTCCCCACACTTAAACTTAATCAGGGGGCTTCTCTTTTATCTGGATTCGATCCAACCCGTTTATTTCCACCCGGTCCTTATTAATTAACAAAATTATATTAGTAGAAGGGAAAAATAATTTAAGCATTTTTAACGGGTCAAACCACCAGAATTTAAACTTACCTGGAATGAACCGGATACGTGGCATATAGCAAGAAGACTGGTCATGTTTGACTTTCACTGGCTTCTTCTTCTCCAACTCATACCAGTCTTTGATCCTCTTCCGGTTCCGATCTTTTCTTTTTCTCTTCTTTGTCCTCTCCCGTGGTGCTGTTGATTTTGAAATTCCATCTATCACTAATACCACGGGCTAGCTATGGTGTGCTTCTTCTACTACCATTTCCACGGGATGATCCCCACACTTAGTTCTCTCATCTGGTGCAGGTTCAGTCATGTCGGTCGGTTCACCTTCAAGTAGGGCATCTAGGTATGTTATATCCCCATCGGGATCCGACTCCCCAACTCCTTCATAAGAAGGTAAACCATCTAAATCCAAATCTAAAAATTCATCATCCTCAGATAACGACTCCTCACTATCCTCATTGTCTTCATCTGCACCAAACATCATACCTATGGAGTCCCCCAATTCCACTTCTTCTTCTATCACTTCTCTCTTCACTAACGACCTTTGATACGCCGCCCATTCTTCTTCGTCGTCCTCTTCATCAGAGTCACTCCCAAAATCATATATACTAATCTGTGGCACCGGAGGTAGGACTTCAACGTCCATTTTCGTCTCCGTGATTGGGATGATCTCTTCATCTGACTCATCTGCGTATTCCATGATCGGCTCTTTCCCTTCTTCTGGAAACGTTGGGAACAACTCCCCTCGAGCGTTCATGTACCCAAGGTAGTTGCCCTCCTCATCATATGTATAACCGACTTTCGGCGGCTGCTCTTGCTGAACCTTTTCTTTTTCTTCTTCTAATCTCCTAGATATATCTTCTAGAGTTCGTTGATGATCTAAAATAGCAGTCTGTCGGCTTTTCAGGATGGTGTCGTGCTCTGCTAACATTTTCTGAGTATTTTCATCTTTAGCAACTAATAATGTCAACAGACTTTTGATTTCACTCCAATCATTACCACTATCCTCACAAGAAGTGCATCCAGAAAATTGATCAGGATACTGATTATAATGTGGCTGCTGATACGAGTCATCATAATAATTTGTAGGACAACCTTGTGAATAATATGGATGCGGCTGCACAAAGGAATTAGCACAATAATGTGCAGAGGACCCCACATTTTGTGGAAATCTAATGGTAAAATAGGGTCCTCCACAAATTTCAAACATATTTACAGATTCGACAGAAATTAAAATACACAAACAATTAGACTCCTACGACTCACTGTACAAAAAGACAGACTTAACACAAAACACAAGTAGCACAGATATAGCAGATAAGTGTAATCAAAGCTAGTAAACGCAATCGCCAAGAGTCCCCGGCAACGGCGCCAAAAACTTGATGTGCTAAAAGTAGTTTAATAAAAATAACTAAATTAAAACTAAAACTAGACACCTAGTAATACTCTAGACTCTCTAAAACTAAACTACTGACAGGCAAGTGAACCTATCGACTCTAGTATAGCTAAAGTAAGTCCGGATATCGAACCCACGAGACTCTAATGGAAAACGAAAACTAGACTCGATTACTTATCCTAAATACTGATTAAATTAATTTATTAATTTAAAGGGGGTTATGCTGAAAAATAAATTGCAATAAAATAAAGGTTAACTAAAATTTACTAAACTGAACTAGAGACACGAACTTAGCTGAGCCGAATTCAGATGATGACAAGACACTACCTAGACCAGATTCCTAACTATGCCTGATAAGCTTCTATGGTTATGGAACTGATTTGGAACCGGGATCTTAAAATACTAAACATCAAGAATAAACTAGACACCCTCAACCCTTCTCAAGGGGAAACCCTAGAATATTTTTGTGCTGTTAAACCACCGGTTGGAGTACAAACCCTCACAGGTTATCTAACTCTTATGATCGAGTACCCGCTAGACAATCTACCTCACAGCGCGAAAGCCTCACTACACTAGGTGCACGGGGCAATTATTGAAGCCTAGATCTAACTTGATATGCAGGAGTTGAAAGGGAAACTAGGCAGATCTTCTCACAAAGCCTCTAACCTAGCAATCTAACAACCTAGACATACCAACAAGCCCTCACCTCACAGCTATTGAACTTGGAAGAATACCTAAAATCTTCTAACCACCAAATACCGCTCCTATGGTAAACTCGCGACTATTGACCATAAACTAGTTGCTACACAAAGTCTGCAACCTAACTAGCACTCATACATGAAAGACATTCACAAAAGTGCAAGTGGAGTGAATAAGTGACAATAAGAAAATAATAAATACGCATATACACCAGATCTAGAGAAATCAAAATCTTTACTGAATCATAAATCCAAAACACGTTCCAAAAACCATAGAAAAATCAAATCAAAACATAGTTATTTGTCTTAGTCTAGGTAGCTATAAAAGTTTTAGCCACAAATCATCTTGAAAAGAGAAACAAAGACAAATAAAAATTTAGCAATCATGGTCTAGAACAAAGATAATAAAGGAACGAAGAAACCGAATGGTTGACACCCGAATACTCGCTCCCTGGCTTAGAACCTTTGATCCTTGGCTTACCTCCCTAATAATATTTGCTTCTTTTCGCTCTGTCCCTGAAGACTCTTCGTGCTCTCCCCTTCATAAAAATGTTCGTTGCCCTCCTTTAATAATATTTGCGCCGCCCACCTTCCATCCAATCCCTTCAAATTTCTTTTTCCACATTCATGAAACCCTCAATGTTTGGGCCGTGACTTTTAAAGTCATGGTTTTCTTTTATTTTTTTATATTATTATATAACTTATTATAATTAGTTATTATTATAATACTATTATTATATATAGTGGTGTAACTCCATGCTCTTGACTCGGGTGTTCTCGACTTTACTAAAGTTACTCGTTTATGCTACAACGTCCATGAACACCTACAAAATATAAATAAATACATAAATACTAAAAAAGTCCCAAAACTAATAAAAATCTATAAAAACTATACTAAATAAAATAGACTAGTACAAGCCTAAAACTAATAAAAACACTATCTAAACGACTCGAAAATTATACAAACTTTACACTGGAAATAGATGTATTTTACAATACATCAGGGTGACACTGTTCAAAGTACAGCTAGAAAGTCTACTAGATCTATGTCTTTTCCAAAAAGAAAAATTAATGATTTAGTAGTTGAGGGAAAGGTAAAGTATGTCATTGAGAAGGTTGTTAACTTTTCAAAGTGTTCAACCCTAGTATTATCATGAAGTTGTTAAAGATTCTAATTGGGTAAATGAAATGAATAAAGAATTAGAAGGTTTGTACAGAAATAATACTTGGAAATAGTTGACTTACCTAAGAATAGACATAAGATAGGATGTAAGTAGTCTACAAAATTAAGTATAGATAGATATAAGGCAAGATTAGTTGCTAAAAGTTTTAGCCAAAGAGAAGAGGTAGACTACGAGGAAACGTTTTCACCTATGGTTAAACTTGTAACTGTTAGATGTGTAACTAGTCTTACTGTTAATGAAAATTGGAATATATTTCAACTTGATGTTAACAATGCTTACTTATATGGTAACTTACATGAAGAAGTGTACATATCTGTTACTGAAGGTTATGACCATATGTTTGAAAATAAAGTGTGTAAGTAAATGAAGTATTTGTATGGGCTTAAGCAAGCTCCTAGGATGTTGAATGAGAAGTTAAGCAGTGCATTGGTTAAATTTAGATTTAGAGTAAATTGCCAAAATGGCCCCTCAGGTTTGGCCCAAAATGCTTGTTTGGTCAGTTATCTTTTTTTTCTGCCAAAAGCGCCCCTCACAGATCGAAAATTGTCATTTTGGCCCATATTTAACAGAGTTTCTAACGAAGAAGAAAAACTCAGTTAAGTGGGAGGGGCATTTTCGTCCTTTCATGTTATAACGTTTAAAAACCCCTTTTGTTTCACTTATCAGTCATTTTAACCCTAACTATACACCTCTTACCTCGTCTTCCATTTTACCTCGTCTTCCACCCACGTCTTCCACGTTCTTCGTCTTCGTCTTGCTCAATAATGTGGAGGTTTCGAGACAAGGGTGCTGATTTCAATCCTCTGCTTGAATACCGTAAGTTATTGTTGCTTACTGTTGCTTTGTCATGATCACCTCTGCTGAACATGATGAATAATATTTTTCTTTTTTTTTTCAGGTGAAAATCATCAGTTTTTTTAAGTGTAATTGCATTATGGTGGTGAGCTGACTAATTTTCCAGACAGTACATATGTGGGAGGTAAAATGGCATATATTGATTATGTTGATCGTAATGTTTCTACAATGCTGAATGATATGTTATTAGAACTTGGTTATTCAGATGAGTATATTTCCATTTTTAGGTATTATTTTAAAGTTCCAGGTGAGGATTTAGACTTTGGGTTAAGAACATTGAACGATGAAAATGATTATAACAGAATGTTGAAAGCTGCTGTAAAACATAGGGTGATAGAAATTTATGTTCAACCAATTCTAACCTCTTCCAATTCAAGTAATCAAACACAAACTGATCCTAGTGATTTAGGTGTCATAACCCAGGCAACACAGCCTGATCCTACTGAAACATGTGTCATACACGAGGCAAAGTTTTATCAGGGTGTTGATGATGGTAGGGATGAGGGTGGTGAGGGTGGTGAGGGTGATGAGGGTGGTGAGGGCAGTGATAGTAGTGGTTCTTATTTACTTAAAGAATGTGGTAGAAGACTTGTGGCCATTAGGAAGAACAAGGGGAAACAGGGTACACATGTAAACCCTGATCCAGATGATGGTGATTATTTTCCTGGTGATGAGGGTAGTGATGAGGATAGTGGTGAGGATAATAATGAGGGTCATGATGGGGAGGATAGAGACTTCATAGTTGATGAGGACAATGCAGATGATGATATTGAGGTTAACATGGATGAATATAAGGCTGCTGTTGACTTTAATGCTAGTGATTATGAAAATGTTGACCCACTTGAGGAAGACATTGACATAGACTTAGATAATTTTGATAGTTTTAGTAATGAAGAAGAGAGCAACACTTTGCAGAGAGCTAATAGGGTTTGTAGGAGAAAAAGGAGGGAAAGAAAAGCTTTTGGTTTAGAGGGGAGTCCAGATTGTCCATTCTCACTTGGTCAATGTTTTCCTGATAAAAAAAACCATTAAGAATATGGTGAAGGATTATGAAATAAAGTCTAGGAGGCAGCTGCATATAGTAAGAAATGAAGCAAGGAGATTTAGGGTGGTTTGTAATGGTCTGAATCGTAGGAGCGTAAAACCTATGGCACAACGGGATAATGTTGGAAATTCAAGTGGTGTAAAGACTAGGTCAAAGAAGAAGGACAAAGTGGTAAATTCAAGTGGTTTAAAGACTAGGTCAAGTGGGAAAAGGAAGGTTACAGATGGTGGGGCCCAGTTTTGTAAAGAATTGGTGGTAGTTGAAGATAAAGGGGGACAAACTTCTAAAAGTAACGAGGAACCCACATGTCCTTGGGTTTTGCATGCCTCAAATCTGAAAGAAAAGGGCACATGGATTATTGTCACACTTCACAAGAAGCATGAATGCATCCAAACTAGGGATGTTAATTTGTGCACAGTAAGTTGGCTTGCAAGAAAGATTGAGAAGATTCTTCGGACAAATCCAGAAATTAGGATCAAATCACTCCAAGAAATCATGGTGAACAAATACCAAGTTCAGGAAACAGGTAATCAGATCTTCAGGGCTAAGGCAATAACAACTGCTAAGCTTAATGGTGATTACAGTGCCCAATATGGACAGCTAAGGGATTATGGTGCTGAGTTGATGAGAGCTAACCCAGGTACTACTGTTAAGATTGATGTTGAGAGTGAACCTAACCCTAGCAGCCCCACAAGGCAATTCAGGAGAATCTATGTCTGCTTAGGGCCATTAAAATAGGGTTTTAAAGCTGGTTTGAGAGACATACTAGGGCTTGATGGCTGTTTCTTAAAAGGCCCTTTTCCAGGACAGATCTTAACTGCAGTATCTGTTGATGCCAACAATGGGATATACCCAGTGGCATATGCTGTGGTTGAGGCAGAAACAACAGCAAGTTGGACATGGTTTCTAGAGTTATTAGGAGATGATTTGGATTTGGCATCAAACAGCAACTTCACATTCATCAGTGATCGACAAAAGGTATGTAGTGCTGAGCATAGATTTTGTCTAAGACATATATATGAAAATATGAAGCCTAGGTGGAGGGGTGATATCTACAAAAACTTGTTGTGGAATGCAGCTAGTGCAACCACACCTATTAAACATGAAAGGATGATGGATGCAATCCTGAAAGAAGACAAGGCAATGTATGAATACTTGAAGGGTATTCCAGTCAAACACTGGTGCAGAGCTTTTTTTAGTGGTAACAATAGTTGTTTATGTTTCTTTTCATTGAATGCATTTGACATTTTTTAATTGTAACAATGAATGTTTATGTTTCAGAAAGGCCAAAGAATGATATCCTGTTGAACAACCTATGTGAGGTGTTCAACAGGCAGTTGATCCTAGGCAGGGATAAACCCATTATCACCTGTCTAGAATTTGTAAGAGAGTACTGTATGAAGAGGTTGATGATTGTTCGGGTGATGATTTCAAAATCATCAGGCCCTTTAACACCAAGAGCCACAGACCTGTTTGAGAAGATAAAAGATGATGCTAGCCAGTATTCTGTCATTTGGTGTGGCACTGGAAAGTATCAAGTAAGTGGTCCAGAGAATGAGACAAGGGCTGTTAACATGAATGAAAGGAGTTGTGCTTGTAGGAGGTGGCAGTTGACTGGAATGCCATGTAGGCATGTTGTAGCTTGTATATGGAATATGGCACTTCATGGATTGGATGATGGAGTTCCTGAGAAATATGTTCACAAAGCTTACTAGGTTGATACATGGAAGAAGGTGTATGACCATACCATTGAACCACTAAATGGAACTGATATGTGGGAACATTTTAACTGTCCCACCACCCTCATAGCTCCTAAATACCACAAGCCTGTTGGAAGACCTAAAAAGAAGAGGAGAAAGTCTGCTTTTGAAAAGGATGAGGTTGCAAAGTTGTCAAAAGCTATTGAAAAGGGTGCCAAATTGCCAAGGAAGGGTAATCCAGTCAAATGCAAGATTTGCAAGCAACCAGGACATAACAAAAGGACCTGCAAGAAAGCTGCTGGGGGTTCACAGGCTGCTGGTTCACAAGCTGCTGGTTCACAAGATGGGGGTTCACAAGTTATGTAGTATTCAGTTTAGTTATGCCACTTTATGTATTAAAACTTGTCATTTTGGTGTTTGTGAACTTTGACTGATATGGTATGGGTTATGGTATGTATTATGACTGGTAACTTGGCAGTTTAATCTAGCATGTTGGGGTTTCTTTTGGTTTGTATTGGTTAACTTTACTATAGTTTTGTGACCATTTTAGCAGTTTAATGTAGCATTTTATGTACCATTTTGGCAGTATAATGTTGCATTTTAAGTACCATTTTGGCAGTCTGATGTACCAATTTGGCAGGTTGGACCAAACATAATGTACCATTTTGGCAGTTTGGACCAAACATAATGTACCATTTTGACAGTTTGGACCAAACATAATGTATCATTTTGGCAGTCGAAGACTTGTGTAACACTTGTGTGGCAGTTGCATTGAATGAAGTTCATTTATGGGGTCAGTGGGTAGATTTCAGGTAGATGGATGAGTTAATTTTCAGCTGATTTAAAAGACCCAATATTGCAAAAGCATCACCACAATTCAACTTCATACTTCATCTCTAAATTCCAAAAATGTTTAGGCAAGTTGTTCTTGCACTACCTGCAGTTCAAGAACCGGTTGAAAACCCTGAAGTTGTTGATGAAGAGTATGATACAACGGATGATGAAAAGGTGGTTCAAGAGTTGGTTGAAGATAATTTTAAACAACTTACAAAGGTTGATGAAAAGGCTAAAGGGAAGGCAGTTCAAGAAGAAGAGGAGCTTGACCCATGTAGAGACTATGACCCAGAGGTGTTAAAGAATGCCTGGAATTATGACAGCCCACATCAGTATGACTAGTACCATGATGTTACAAAGGTTGATGAAAAGGCTAAAGGGAAGGCAGTTCAAGAACCGGTTGAAGAAGAGGAGCTTGACCCATGTAGAGACTATGACCCAGAGGTGTTAAAGTATGCCTGGAATTATGACAGCCAAGATGAGGATGCTTATTACCATGATCCCTATGAAGGAGAGCATGGAACAGATTCGGACTACTGTTCGGATGATGATTGTCGTTGGAAGTAGGCTTGTTGGTTGTTGTAGGTTATGTTTCCTGACTTAGGCTTATCTATTTCATGTATGCACTAGACTACTTTTAGTATGAACTTTATTTTGTATGTTTCTGTTTGGTTATGTACTAACTACTTTAAGTATGAACTTTTCAATCTTTTCACTAAATACATTGTTCTTGGTCATTACAATGGGATATACCATTACAATAAGAAACAACATACATTGAGTTTGCAGTTATTACAAAACGACCTACATTGAACTACAACATGATAAAATACATGATGATTCCAAACCAAGTCATCCATAGATAAGTTTTCAGCTTCTTATTCTCAGATTTAAGTGTCCCAACTAAGGTCTGCAAGGCTGTGTTCTTGACTCTCAGTTTTTCAGTTTCTTCACCATCATTGATAATACTAGGAATCTGACCCAAGGGTAGTTCAGCCCAACAAACGAAACCACAGCTCCTCCCCTTCTGGTTGCAGCAGAAAAACCGCCTACCAGTGTTTGCAGAGGTGGAAGACACACGTATGATAGTAGGAGCTCCACATTTGCAGAATACCATCGTCTAGGTTAGCTAATCGAAACCTGTATGATTTGGAAGACAAACGAAATCCACACTTAGGTATGATTTGGGAATTAGGGTTTGTATGATTTGGGAATTAGGGTATGTAGGATTTGGGAATCAGGTTTGAATAGAGAGGGTAGTGATGAAGAAGGTCTGAAGATGAAGAAGATAGGTTTTAAATGGGGTTTTTAAACGTTATAACATGAAAGGACGAAAATGCCCCTCCCACTTAACTGAGTTTTTCTTCTTCGTTAGAAACTCTGTTAAATATGGGCCAAAATGGCAATTTTCGATCTGTGAGGGGCGCTTTTGGCAGAAAAAAAAAGATAACTGACCAAACAAGCATTTTGGGCCAAACCTGAGGGGCCATTTTGACAATTTACTCTTAGATTTATTAAAAGTAAATGTGACCATTCTATGTTTGTGAAAAATAACGATTCTGTGTTTCTTGTGTTGTTGATATATGTCGGTGACATTATAATAAGTGGAAATTATGTTGAAGAAATTAGAGTAAAAACTTGTTTTAAGACAAAAATTTTATTCAAATATTTATGAGAGTTAGAATACTTTCTTGGAAGTGGAGTTCTTAGGATTGATAAAGGTTTGTGTTTAACACAAAGAAACTATTGTACTGAGGTATTAACTGAGTATCGAATGTTAGGTTGTAAGCCTATGCCTAATTCAATTGAACAAAACCATATTTTAAATAATATTGTTTCAAGTTATGAAAAGATATCGGGTAATATGGTTGGATATCAGCAGTTTGTCGGTAGCTAATTTATTTGTTACTAAGATATTTAATGTCTTCTCTTGGAAATGGGAACTTGTTTCTAAACATGAAATTTTTGACCTTGTTGCGTACTCTCACTTAGACTGGGCTAAATGTACTGAAACGCGAAAGTCAGTTACTGGTTTTTGTTTGTTTTTAGGAAACTATTTTGTTTCATGGAAAAGTTAGAAACAAGCTCTAGTTTCTAGGTCTTTTACTGAGGCAGAATATAAAGCAATGTGTGCCATAGCTTGTGAAGTAATCAAACCTATTGTCTAAACTTAACATTGTGGTTAATCTTTCCATAGGTTTGAAGTGTGACAGTTCAGCTGCCATGGCTATTGCTGCAAATCCAGTTGTTTATGATAAAACCAAACATTTTTAATTAAACTTATTCTTTTTAAGAGAACAAGTGTCTAAAAAGGTGTTATTAAAACTGACAAGGTTGAATCAAGTAATCAACTTGCTGATTATTTACTAAAGGGTTATTAGCACATTAACATTCACACTTGTGAGAAGAAATAAAAAATATTAGATGTGTTCAGGTAATAAAATTGAGAGAGGGTGTTAAAAATGTAACAATATTTTTATTTATCAATTTTATTACATTTATTTTGGTTCCAGATGATTTGTATGTTGCATAAGTTTATAGGTTTGGGATTGGATTAAGGAGCTGGTGATTGGGCTTGTTGATAAGGAATGATGTGGGCTATCTTTGGTTGCTGACTTGGGCTCAAGGCAAGGAATGATGAAGACTTGGCTTGTGGCCCAGTGGTGGTTTTTTAAATAAAGACTCAAAGATGGAGGGTCATATGTGTTTCGTTGTTTAAAGTTTGAGGGCTGATTGAGAAATTCAAAAGTTAGCTGATATAAAAGGATCTAGGGATTCAAGATCCTACATTTGTTAGGGGGACGGGGCGCTACCAGAATTAGGCATGGGTACCCCTTTACCAGCACGGTAACACCACCGCCACATATGCTGGTAGGGTTCTCGTGGACCATTTTCTGGTTGTTGTTACCGTGCTGGTACAAAGAAACGGTCTTTTTCTTGACCAATGATAATAGGCCACATTTTACCTTCACCTTTGACCGTGATATTTTGACCGGGTTTTATTTTTGACCGTTTACATTTTGACCTTGCTTTATGTTTTACCCCTATACAAATCATACTTTCACATAACATAAATACGGTGAACTTTCATTAAAAATTTAAACACCATTAAACATTAAACAATCGTAAACATTAATTATTAATTATATCTCGTAACAATTTTCATGACGCAAAATGGGTGAAGTTAGTCATTTGTTCATGGTAGTAGCTACCACGAGTGACTTGGATTGCAATGTCTTCTTGAACATTAGGGTACCTCTCCATCGTGGCTTCATAAAGGACATTCCAACGGAGACACCTAGACCAGAGAAGAAACCACCTACAAACGATCGAATCCTTGGAGCGGTCATTTGTGTCGGTTAAATTGTTGAATATCCCCGACACCCGGTGCCAAAACGAAATTAGGGTATCGACTTCATGAACCCATGTGTTTCTCACTACGAAGTAGGCCCTCGTTAACACATATCCTCATTTGCATTCCACGGGATCATTTTTACGAAACAATTAAAGTATAATCGGGTTATTGTGTGATTTTGTTGTGTTGGATTAAGGTGTTTTTATAGACCAAACCGTAACGGTACAGATTCCAATGGTTGCAACGGTTTAAATGTAACGGTAACAAAATTAATTACCGTCTGACTGTACAACGGTTAGTTTTCTCAATTTTAAATGAAATATAATGAAATTATTAGTGGAATGCTGCCTACAAAAAAAGTGTTTCAGTGAAGTAAATCAGTGAAGTGATGTGGCATTGCAGGATTGGTTAAAATCAGTGAAAGAAAACTAAACTCTACAAGGGCCCTTATACCCTTAACTCACTTTGTTTCTCTCATCAAAATATCTTGTGGTCTCTCTGTGAATAGGCGATTAGGGTTGATCAGTAAACAACTTGTTTCTGATCGTGTATTTTGTTTCTGATCAGTGTTTTTTGAGTGTTTATAAATTTTGATTTTGTAGAGTATACGTTTCTAAAGGTATGTTTGTAGTTTCTATTATCTTTTGTATTTCTTGATTAATAAAGTGTTGAAGTTCTTGTTCTGATTTGTGATAACCATGAATTTGACAATATGGGGATTCTACATGGACGTCATTGTGACACCAATGTCTTAATTACATTTTGTACCTACGCTTCAAGAACATGTTTGTCCACAACCAAGCCTACGATTTGGCACATATATGTTGTTAGTGCGTATATAGATCTTTATTCGGAATGCACTACAAATAGTATGCAAAAGCAACCGACTAAGGCTGTTTTTTTGGAGCGCAAGCGAGCTGGCACGAGGGTGTAGTCGAGCCACGTGGCTCGCGAAAACCACAACAGGCACACGTTAATGTGCCCACGAGTGAACACCAGCAAGCTGGCTCGCGTGAGCTAACGTGTTAGTCCATGATTATATTACCACATTTCAAGAAGGAGAACATGAGGCTCCAAAAACTTTTTAGAGCACGGCTGTGACTAGATTCCGTTAACAAATGGTTAACAACCATCGTTTCAGAGAAGACATAACGGGAAAATTTATGGCTTTACGGACGAAGTCTATAATATGTGAGGGGTTATTCGTAAGTACGTTGAACAACAATGCGGGTTTAAATGAAAACGAGGCAATTGAGGATGCCCATAACGAGTATCGTTCCATGCACGACGATAACTATCTGAACATTGCGGTTTGGAGAGCTATGAGGCCACGCTTTCAACAATATTCGGGTTTTTAATATATATTTGTGGTTTTTAATATTTATGTATGTTTTTTATGTGATGTTATTTTATTTTTAATTACGTTTAATGTTTTGAGTGTTAATTATTTAATTTGTCTTCTAAACAAAAATTAAAAAAAAAAAAAACTGGATAAATGCATCGATCAATGTGAGCCACAATAGGGTCAACTGAGTGGAGCAGAAGCTCTATCAAGTGCCACGTCAGCGTCCACTTGGTATGATATGAGAGGATGATATATGCGCTCACGTTGAGCCATAACACATGGTCTAATGCGTTAGACCACAAATCAACCAAGATGCAAGATCAACATCAAACTAGATGATCCAATTATAATACATAAAAAAATCCAACAGACATAAACCCTTAAACAATATTCTCACTTATACACGAGAACAAATGAAAATAAAAGAGGATTGGCACAACACAAAGAGGATTGGCATAAACCCTTATCATACATATATATGAATGAATGGGTGCTAATTCAGTGGTATTGGAACAACACAAAGAGGATTGGCCTTTGATAAGGTGATTCCAAATTTCTCAGTCATGTCCCAAGCATCGTGTTGAATTTTGGCATCAGTGCTCCAATCAAAATTATTGAGTAATGAGCCCAACATGACTGGGATCATGCGGATTGCAAGTGGCAAACCAGGGCATATTCTCCGTCCTGCACCAAACGGTATTAGATCAAAATCTTGTCCCCGAACATCACGACTAGACTCCAAAAACCTTTGTGGCTTGAACACTAGCGAGTCATCCCATAAAGTTGGGTCTCGTCCTATGGCCCATGCATTCACTAGAACCTGTGTGCCCTCTAGGATGGTGTGTCCACTAAGTTGTGCTTGGTTAACCACTTTTCGAGGTAGAAGGAAGGGGACTGGTGGGTGTAGCCTTAAGGTTTCTTTCACAATGCACGATAAGTAAGGTAGCCTTACGACATCTTTTTCTTTTACAATTTTACCTTTACCGATAACTTCCTCAAGCTCCTCTTTGGCTTTAGTCATGGCCTCTGGGTTGCGTAGTAGTTCTGCCATTGCCCATTCTAATGTGTTTGACGTCGTATCAGTTCCAGCACCAAACAAATCCTATATCATCACATTGAAACAACAAAGAAAATCTCAAGAAGTTTATTTGCTTAGTATATCATATTTAAAGGGTTTGCTATGTAGCATTGGGACGGGTACGCAGTCAGGGTATGGAGACGATACGTGAATGGGAAACGGCAATACTTAAAAATTCAAGATACGGGTACGGCAAAGGCACGGCAATAAAAAAATACATAAAAATAAGAATATATATTAAAAATAGCTATGTTTTATTTATAATACATATTTAATGTTAGTTTTATATTTTTTCTGTATAAATTTATAAGTTTATATTACATGTTTCAAGTAGTCTTTAACAACATTTATAATACATATTTAAAAAATACAATTAACATCTCCTTGTTTATTAAACTAAATGAAAATAAACGTGGGCTTTAATTTTTTATTATTATTAGTTAATTTTACAATAAAAGAAAGAGTGATAGACACCAACCGAGAAGGCTTTACCACTTTAATAGACTTTTTTTATACATATAAAAGCATTATTTACTAAAATACCTTATCACTTGTGAGTATTTACATTTTTTGCCATCATCTCCCTCATAAAAAAACTCGTTTTTTTGGCCATCATCTCCCTTATAAAAAAACCAGTTTTTTTTTAGAATAGAAAGATGTTCTAATAGATTGATAGGTATGGTACAACTTGCTACTAATTCCTAGTAGCTATTTATAAAAAAATAAAGCAAGTAATGACCATAAAGAAATAAAACTAATAGCTTAAATCAAGCAATGCTTGATTTATACCTTTGACTTTGATTGTTGATTTAACTAGATAATCATTGGAGGGGAAATTATCTCTGATAGACATGTTCTCCAAACGTTTAAGAGCAAATTTAGAGTGTTTGATGTTATAAAAAAAGCAAATACAGATTGATTTGATATTTATATTTGTTTAAATAAATATCAAATAAACGCCTTTGAAAATAACTGAAAATTAGGTAACTTTTTTTTTTTTAACGGCCAACGAATCAATTCCGAGCACTCTCGGGCACCCTTTTGGCGAATCAGGTACTCGAGAGTACCCGGGCCACCAATTGCCACCAATTCCCGAGAAAATTAGGTAACTTACTCACCAAAAACAAACTCTTTATGTGTGTGTGATTAATCTCATTCGGGCTGTCTTGAATGATCTTCAAACACACGTCCAATAAATCATCTTGTTTCAAGCACCCCATTTGCAGCCTCTCTTCAATCAACTCCTCAAATAACTCAAGAACCTTCCCAAAATGTCGTGTCAATCTTCTCCGGATGCCCTGCGGATCAAACTTCTTTAACACTGGAAAAAAGTCCACAAGATTGGGCTTTCCAGCCTCTACCATGATGTTTGTAATCACCTCCTTAAACTCTTTACCCGAATCCTCATACGGGTGTATCACATCCTTGGAGAAAATAGTGTTGGATAAAAGATTCAATGAGGTTCTGAAAGCAGCACGACCGATGTTCACATAATCATTCGATAGACTAGCCTTTCGGCAGTATGCAACTAGCTCTTCAACTTTCTGGCTCCTCAAGTGCTGATTAGCTTCAAGGGAGTTGTTTGAGAAGATATTGGAATTAAGGATCCTTCTTAGGGTGCGCCACTCGGTGCAGACAGGGAGCCATGCAACCGCGTGGCGGGCGTGGTCACACGCATGCACCGCGTCAGGGACATGACGGGTGGAGAAAGCAAGGTCTTGTTTTTGGAGTACTTCTTTGGCTGCAGTGGAAGAAGAGATGACAAGTGTGGTGATCTGACCGAGTTGTAAAGACATTATTGGGCCATGGGTTTCGGCTAGTTTGGCTAGGGACCGGTGTGGTTGGTCTCCAAGCAAGTGAAGGTTTCCGATAATCGGTAGCCGTGTTGGGCCTGGAGGTAAGTTCTTGGTTTTGCCGATACTGAAAATGGAGGAAGTTGCTCGGATAAGTATGTAAGACAAGAGCAGACTCACAAGTATAATAAATTCCATTAGTGGATGTGTGTTGTACCAAGGCTGTTGTTATATTTAAACTTGAAAAAAATAAGTCACCGCCTACATTATTGTATACTTTGTGTTTTTTATTAATTAAAAACATTTAATTAAGATTTTAGCAGATTCACAAAAATTTTCGGAAAACAGAAATTGTTTTTTTTCTTTTTTCCATTCGAAAAAAAAAAACTCAAAGATAATATTAAATATTTGAGGTGTGTAGATATTTTAGTTTTTATTTTATAACGACAAAGATAATATTAAATATCTGGAAGATGGGGACAAAACTATAATACTGTATGTTATACTATAGCAAATTATTTTCTACAAAAATTTGAGCTAATCGGATATTGATTCATGTGGTTTAGTTAAGGTCAGTTTTAGGGGTTAGGAATATAAGTTAAACAAGTTCTAACTTCGTGTTATGAGGTTCTAGTTGTATAACTATATATGAGTTTAAAAGCATTCACACTAGGAACATCGTATTTTTGTGAATGAATTCTACGTATTTTAAATAACCATTTGTGAATGAATTCTACGTATTTTAAATAGTGGTTATGAGTTGAGAACAAAGAAAAAAAATATTGTTCATGCGTGTTTGGGGTGACACTATTCTATCTCATTTTATATATTTTTAGAAAGTGATTGTAAGTGGATAGAATAAAGAAAGGTAATAATAAAGGTATAAAAATTATTATTTAATTTTAAATGATAAAAATATATTGATTATAGATGAAAATGAAATACCTGAAATGAATGATCTAATTGTTGAATAACTAGGCCTATTAACATACAAAGATTATGAAGAGAATAAGATATAGGAGAGTTCTTTCATTGAGATATCTCTAATAGCAATACAATAACTATTATTTATAATACTCTAATAATAAGTATAGTTATAAATGAGATAGCACTTAGGAACATGGATAGTCACTAATAATAACTTTATTCATAACACTCCCCGTTGACTATCCATCTCATACGCTTTTAGATGCTACCTCGCTATGGAAAACCTAATGGGACAAAACCTTAGCTAAGGAAAAAATAGTGCAAGGCGTATTTGGTTCCCCTGATGATGAGCAGTTAAGCACCTTGAGTGGACACATCTAGGGCTGCAGACGAACCGAACGAACACGAACAAGGCCTTGTTCGTGTTCGTTTGTGAAGAAAATCAAGTGTTCACGAACAATTCATGAACACTTGCTGAACGAGATATTCTGTTCGTATTCGTTCGTTAAGAAAACACTTTTGTTCGTATTCGTTTGTTAATTTTGTTCATGAACGCACACGAACACAAACGAACATTATGAACACAAACAACTATTCATGAACACTAACGAACACAAAGAAATGTTCATGAACAGAAACAAACACAAATAGACATATATTAAGTTTGGAATAAGATATAACTCTTAAGATATTAGCTAGATACACCCAAAATATAGCTAAATTATCCAAACATACTTAGTACTTAACATAATATTGCTAATCATGATAAAGTAGTGTTTCAAAAAACTAAGTTCACATCGGAGGTGAATGGAGGAGGGCGTTGGAATGCATGATGGAGGGTGTCAATGCTGAAAGGTAGAAACATATAATGAGTGTGGATACTAAAAGTAGGTTTATTGATCTCATATAGTCATATATTTACCTCACACATATTATTTATTTATTGGGTAAAATAAATAAAAATAAAATAGAATAAAAAATTATAAACTCTATTAAACTATCAAACACAAACGAACATAAACGAACACGTTACCGAACGTTCACGAATATAAACGAACGAACGCGACTTCTGTTCATGTTCGTTCATTTATTAAACGAACGAACACAAACGAACTTCCCTCCGAACGGTTCATGAACTGTTCGCTGAATGTTCAGTTCGTTTGCAGCCCTAGACACATCCCAATACCATGAACCAACTTCTTGAATGTTGAGGTTGGAAGTGATTTGGTAAACAAGTTTGCCAAACTTAAGACATGAAGTTAATGCAGCGGAATAGTAATTGTTCTAATTTAATAGTTCACGTTTAATATCAGTAAATGCTTCCCTTCAATGTATAAATCAAAATAGAACAAGTGTATATGTGAAGCAGAAAGTAAATGATAAAACAGTTATATTTTTTTTAATGATTCACATATATTAGAAAGTGGAAATCTGTCTAAGTGTTCTCTTTACTAGATGGTGTGAACCCATCTATTTATTGACAGAAGTAAACGTACACAATAAGTATAAATCTAATACTATAATACTACAACATGCTGTAGTATTGGAACTTGTATAAAAATATGTATAAAGTAAACAAATACTAATATTATAAAGTAAAAATATCTAAAAGTGTTCGCCAAATGTTTAAGGTTCAGGTCCCATGCATTGGTTATATACATTTAAGAGTAGATTTAGATGGTATGTGATTTAGTTTTTCTCTAAAATGCAACTTCAAAGAAAATTTACTGATTGATTTGATATTTATATTTGTTTAATAATCATCAAATAAACGGCTTTCAAAATAACTAAAAATTTGGTAAGTTTCTCACCAAAAACAAACTCTTTATGTGTGTGTGATTAGTCTCATTTGGGTTGTCTTGAATAATATCCAAACACACGTCCAATAAATTATCTTGCTTCAATCTCCCCATTTTCAACCTCTCGTCAATCAAGTCTCTCAAATATCTCAAGAACCTTCACAAAATGTCGTGTCAATCTTCTCCGGATACCCTGCGGATCAATCTTCTTCAACACTGGAAAAAAATCCACAAGATTGGGCTTTCCAGACTCTACTATGATGTTTGTAATCACATCCTTAAACTCTTTACCCGAATCCTCATACGGGTCTGTCACATCCTTGGAGAAAATAGTTTTGGATAAAAGATTCAATGAGGTTCTGAAAGCAGCACGACCGATGTCCACATAATCATTCGATAGACTAGCTTTTCGGCAGTATGCAAGTAGCTCTTTAACTTTCTGGCTCCTCAAGTGTTGTTTAGCTTCAAGGGAGTTGTTTGAGAAGATATTGGAATTAAGGATCCTTCGGAAGGTGCGCCACTCGGTGCGTACGGGGAGCCATGCAACAGAATAGCGGGTGTGGTCACACAGATGCAATGCATCAGAGACATGACTGGTGGAGAAAGCAAGGTCTTGTTTTTGGAGTACTTCTTTGGCTGCAGTGGCAGAAGAGATGACAAGTGTAGTTATCTGACCGAGTTGTAAAGACATTATTGGGCCATGGGTTTCGGCTAGAGACCGATGTGGTTGGTCTCCAAGCAAGTGAAGGTTTTCGATAATCGGTAGCCGTGTTGGGCCTGGTGGTAAGTTCTTGGTTTTACCGAGACCAAAAATTGTGGAAGTGGCTCGGAGAAGAATATAAGATAAGAGCAGACTCACAAGAATAAGAAATTCCATTATTGGATATGTGTGTTGTGCAAAGGCTGTTGTTGTATTTATAGTTTATAAAACAGACATCACCTACATTAATATTGTATATTCATCAAACTATTGGTGAAAATATAAATTGTTTTTTCTATTTGACAAATAAAAAGAAAAAAGAAAAAAAAGAAATTAGCACCCTTGATTGTGTAAAAGGAAAACCATGAAACTAGCATTTGACCGAGGAGAATCATCAAAATGGCCACCCCCATAATTTTAGAGAGTTGGTTCCCGGATTTCAAGACGGTGTAATGGACTCCGAAGACGCCACCCCTGCTTCCCAATGAAAAGACGCCACATGTCTGACACTCTTCGACGCGTCTCGGAAACGTTTCCCCACCGCCAAGACGTCTCCAGTGTGGTGGGAGATGGCACCAGGTGGTCTTGGCTCATGGCTTGAGCCGTTTCAAATTCCCCCGCTGTCCTAAGTGGAGACATCTCCGTGACAAGTCTCCGCCTACAAAAGACGCCACCGGTGGTGTCTCAGATCCGTCTCCGGTCATCTATCTCGTTTCTGGTACAACATCGTCTCGGTTACGTCTCTGGCATGACAACTCGTCTCCGAGATGGTTCGGTACTGAACACTGTCCGGAGTCGTCTTTTGCAGTCAGCTCCATCTCTGGTGACGTTTGCTCCGGCCGGAGACTCCATTTCCATCCGTACATGACTGAGATTTTGTATTTTAAGTGGCACAAATATGTTTGTTATCTTTGTTTTTATTGTTTTGAAGTATTATCTTCCACTTTTTGTTCTTAGAAAAATATTGAAATGATTAGATTTATTGTATACATTGGTGGAAAGTAGGAAGCTGTTAACAGGAGGCTTTAATATGTCCTTGATTCAAGCAGTAGAAGATGTCGTCTGGACATCGAATCAAATATGTGTTATGTTAGTCTATTATGTTATTTTTCGAACATTTTTGAGATTCCGCTAATTACACGTTTATCTTATAAAATGTCTATGTTTTATGATACGATCGATATAATCAATGATCATGATGTATCATTTCTTTTTAAAATGGCTGATCAAAATCATGATGAAGTATTCATGTTATATGTTGTTTCAAAGTGTGGTACCGGTTCATCTAATTGTGTTCCTTCAAATTATTACAAAATTCCTGATTTAAATGCCCGTTTTGAAAATTTTAAGGATTATTTTTCAAATTACGAGAAATTTGAGGAAAAACAAAAATTTGGATTTAAATGGACCTTTTGAAAACGAAACCCCATATATTTCTCTAGGAAAATCAAAAATTTGTTCGTCAAGTAGTTATCCTGAAGGTTTTCTATTTCGCGACAAAGAGGAAATGAAACTGGAGTTAGGAAAACTGTGCTTATCAGAATGTTTCTCTTATAAATTGGAAAGATCCTCTAAAACACGTTTTGAAGCATCATGTGTAGTTGAGGATTGTGAGTGGCGCTTAGGACATGTAGCTACCTAGGTTGTAAAACATTTTATGTTAAATAATTTAATGATAATCACACATGTTCCAAGACTCAAACTCACCCTCATCTGTGTCGAGCTAACCAAAAAGTTATTGGCAACATGTTGAAACACCAATTGAGAGATAGTGGTCGTGTATACCGTGGTAATGAAATAGTCCAATATTTTTGAGATAGATTTCACGTGGACATAACTTACTCTCATGCATGGCATGGGAAGTGCCACGCACTCGAACTTTTGCAAGGAAATAGCAAAGATTGGTTTGGACATGAGTACCGCCTATCACCCCTAGATGGATGGTCAGAGTGAACGGACAATTCAGACACTTGGGGACATGCTTCGTGCCTGCGTTATTGATTTTGGTGGAAACTGGGACACATCTGCCGTTGATAGAGTTCTCCTACAACAACAGCTACCAAACCAGCGTCAAGGCTGCCCCGTTCAAGGCATTGTACGGACGCAAGTGCAGATCTCCGCTTTGATGGGAAGAAGTTGGGGACAAACATTTGACTGGACCCGAACTAATTTAGGAGAGGATAGACAAGATCTTTTAGATTCGAGATTGTTTGAAGGCCGCTCACGACCAACAGAAGAGCTATGAAGATCAGAGACGCAAGCCACTTAAGTTTCAGGTTGGTGACAGGGTTTCGCTGAAAGTCTCACCATGGAAAGGTGTACCACGTTTTGGTAAACGTGGCAAGCTCAACCCTCGCTACATAGGACCATTTGAGATGCTTGATAGGATTGGTCCCATGGCCTACAAGCTTAAGTTGCCAGAGGAACTCTGCGGTGTTCATGACACTTTTCACGTATCCAACCTTAAGAAATGTCTATCCGACGAGTCATTGATCATTCCTCCCGAGGAAATTCACATCGATAAACAACTCCACTTTATTGAGGAGCCCAACGAGGTGACAAATTGGAACGTCCAGAAGATGAGACGAAGCCGGATCAAACTTGTGAAAGTCAGATGGAATTCAAAACGCGGAACCGTATTCACCTGGGAACGTGAAGCCCAGATGAGGTGCAAGTACCCAGCTATCTTTCCCGAAGCATCTTCAGCCAAGGACTCAACTCAATTTCATGGACAAAATTCCAAATACAAAGGGAGAATGTGACACCCACCAGATTTCCAGGTTAAGAACCGTACACACTCTCACCATTTTGTCAATACCAGTTATGCATTATACGTTTTATTACCATACATGTGTCACCCCGAGTCTAGAAAGACCTATGATAACTCAGGAATCCATTCCAACAAACCATATACCCATGCAAACCCAGACAGTCATGAAAATATCCAGTGAATGCTCATCACAAGAAATCATGGAATTTCACCATTCATTGATTTAACTCATAAGACATAAATACCATGAGTTAAGAAGACAAATCAACACATGTTTAGAAGTGAATTAACACATAACATAATGTGAGGTAACACAGTGTCAATAACATTTCACTAGCCCCACATGTGAAATCTAAGCCGAAACACAACGACATTCACACATGAACATATACCAATCTATCTTACCAAGTGTGTTAGTTAAATGAGTCTCGAAAAATATGTTTGTATATGGACTCATGTACAATCGGTCTACACACGAAAACACCTAACAAAGCTAAACACTAGGTGAACACCATATACATATAACTCTATGTCCTCTAGAATATCAATTCAAGTGATTACATCTCAAACAAAACAATTGAATATATATATACACACACACACACACACACATACACTTACGTGTGTATGTGTAGAGATAAAACAAAGCTAACCTAGGATACCTACATCTATGAATACATACATGGCTATACCTTAGATAAGAACATGAATACATGCACAAGACACAACATGAACAGGTGTATACATACATGGCTACATCTATCCAGAAACACACACACACCCCCACGGCCCACATCCAACACACACACATCGAACAAACATATATACATACATATATGTTCACCAAACACACATCATTGTATCTCATTCCTAAGTGTTGCACCAATATCATAATCAAGGCCACTATGCAATCAATCTATCCATGTTGGAACATCCCAAACTATCCATTTCGTTTCTCCATGTTTCGCCGAAGTCAACCCACAACAAACAACCATGAACATATAATATCATGCCTACAAACTCAAAGACTACACACCAACATGGCAAAGTACTTTATCACCTAGCTTGGACATAGGAATGTTGACTACCAAAACCTCCACACTAGCCCTAGAAATCGGCCCTCATATTCCCTAGGTAAACATCACCGAGATCAAGGTCAATTTTTTATACACATATGGAAATCACCTTTTTATCACCATAATCCACAAATGTTGACTTGCCACAAGTGAAACCAACACACTACACCTCTCTCTCTCTCCCTCGGTATGTATAAATAGGACCGACCCCAAGCTCACAAAAGTTCATACAAACTCTAAACTTCACCACACGAAGCTAAACTCACATATCTTGGATCCTACCCCACTTGTTTCGATCATAACTAAACCTCTACCAATCTTCATTGACCCTTTATCGAGCGCTAGGAGCTTTGGAGAGGAGATAATCGGCTCGAACAGGTAACAATTCATTCAGTTTCTCTAAATTCATTTCGTGGTAAGACATCTTGATTTCCTTTACCTATTTCTCATTATTCTCAGCTAGAACATGTTTACCCGAACCCAAGACCTTCGACCACACACACATACGTTAACCACAAGGGACATAATCAGATAACAGTTGAATAATGTGTCGAGAATGCTTGTGAACATACACGTATATACACATATACCACACACGTGATCACATACTTAACTACATGTATAAACACTCGTACACACCCATTGACACACCTAGGAGTGTATGCGAGCATGTTGGGAGCCGATCCTTTCCATACATTTCGTTTTTAGACTCAAAACATAAACTGATACAAACCGGTGTTTTTGAAAACATGTGTTAAAAACCCGAAAACATATGTTAAATAGACTTGAACAAAAAGTTTTTGGAAAAACATGCGTTAACAACCAAGGATCCTGTGTTAACAAGAGTAAAACATGTGTAAATGACATTTTTGCATAAAAGGGGCCAAAACATATGATAATGTGCCATAAATTGTGCAATTATTTAACAATCATACCACGTGGTAACATATAAAAAACAAAGACAACGGTTTTGCCACAAATGGTTAATCCTAGACACAAAAACTGACCAAACGAGCATTTCAATACATACAGTGTGTGACAACCACACAGAGCACAATCCATAAATGTACAAGTCGGGTGAACATTTGCATGGTGTATAGTATAACATTTAGACCTAAGTTTTCCATACTTGATCTAGGGCACTTTCATTCGGACATTTTCCCATTAGACTCAGTCAGTCTTTAGCATTCCGACATCAGGTGAGTTCTCACGGACCCATTTACTGTTTTCATACTTTTTTGGGGGAAACATGCATACAATTTCAATTACATTTTTTACTATTATGTGATCATGAGACAAAAAGGTTTAGAGTACTCATAAGCCCTTGTTTTATACATTTTATTGTAACCATTAGCTATGGACTTAGAAATGAAACACCGGAATAGATCTAAGGGGTTGCACCCCCACTCTTTGTTAGTCGCTCTAGCCGGATGACAAATATCAAAAGTGTTCTTGTCTTTCACATTACATCCATTGTCTTTAGTGTACAATGGGTGAAGCACAACATTCCTCAATGTTTGGTTACGGGATCATGACAGTCACATAATGATTATTGTCTTAGCTAGGCAATGATCCAGTCACCCATGGTTTACATAGAACTCAAAACTCGTGACCTCACCAACTTAATTGTTGACATATTTAAATTGCATGTTTTTCAGGCAATTACTTGAGCATCATGGAACTTGGAGTTGCGCACGAGCATCTCAGGGATATCATGAACCTTGTTTTGAATAAATAATTTTAGGCAATGTAATTTTAGACATTGTTTTGATGGTTTTTGGTAAACAGTGATGTCTTTTAATATATCTCTTATTTTGCGAAATTGATGCATGCGTGACTTGTGTGCTATAAACCTTTCAAAGTTACATCTCCCGTTTCCGCCTTGGCGTGGTGTGACATGTTGCTTATGGTATTAGGAAATTTGTAGATGGTGAAAGCTGGATATGGTTCCTGTCTAGGATTAAAGAGTGTATTGGTAACATCCCGATCTGGCTATCATTTCTGATCGCACGAATTCAATAGACTTGGCGATACGGACTGTTTTTCCTCGTGCTTTTCATGGGTTGTGTTGTCGCCATCTGATGGTCAACTTAAACTTACCCTCAGATAGAAAGAAGGAATTACAGACACTCTGGTGGAAGACTTGTAAAGCTTATCGGGTATTTGATTTTGAAGATCACTTCAACGCGTTGTATGCAACGGTCCCACGAAAAAGGAATACTTTGTTAAATATCGGATTGGGTATGTGGAAAAGAGCAAATTGCCTAGGTAAACGATATCATTATATGACATCTAACAGTGCAGAATCAATAAACGCATTATCTAAGCATTCAAGGAAAATTTCGATCACCCACCTTGTTGAATTCTTTAGAAAAAAACTTCAGGGATGGTATTATGAACGTCAAAGGGAGGGTATCGAAACCAACTATTTACTTACTCCCTTTGCGGTGAAAAAAATTCAGAACAAATTTGAAGGGTCTAGAACGCGGACTGTTTACGGTGTTGCGATGAACAACTTTCATGTCGAAGACGGTAAAAGAAATGGCTTTGTTGATAGTTTCATCAGACATGCAGCTGTCTCGTGCCTCAAATATTTGGTTTCCCATGTGGGCACATGATTGTGGTATCAAGATTTTTAAAGGAAAATGATTGTAGTCATTATGCTTCTGCTTGGTAGAGCGATGAGGTATAAAAAAAACATACGAAGAAGCGATCTATCCCTTACCACACATGTCTGAATCGGAGATACACGATGAAATAATACATTTACAATCATCACATATTACAAAACGACAATCAGGTCGTCCTCGTTGAAACAGCCGAATCTTATCACGAGGTGAGCAGCCCACACTAGTGTACTGTAATCTTTGTAAAAGTTACGGTTATCATCGTGACCGATGTTCAACACCAATCGAATCACAATCGAAATCCTCAAGGCGTGATTCTAGAAAAAAAAATGTTCTTCAAACACCGTCACCTACTTTTGTCGAACCAGAAGACTAGAACATTTTGTTTTTCATAATACGTGTTCGACAGTTAACTTGGATGATTTCGAATCGTGTTTGTTTGTTTGGTTATTAAAATATTATGCTTTTAGTTTATCCAATTTATTTGCCTTCTTTTTTTATTTAATTTATTATTGTTTGTTTGGTTATTAATTGTTTTCTTTAATAAGCACAAACATAATAAAACTAAACACAAACATATAGAAATTTATATGAAGCAAAAATTAAAATGTTACTAATTTGAAATATTTGACGGTGTGAAATGAGCAACATATATTTCGTCTGCCATAGTATGTCGGTATCTCATACATGGATCATGAAAACTTGTTTCTTCCCATGTCGTTGACCTGTTTTGAACTAAATTTTGCAGGAGCATACAAATTATCACCCCTGAATGCCCACCAATACGCTAATTGTTGCCAAGCCAGACAACTTCTCCGTAAATTTTGCAGGATATGGTTAGTAGCAGATTTTTGCTAGTGCATTATTGCTCCTAGAAACCATAAGAACACAGACTCAAATTCCATAAGAATTTGGTGAATTTTACAGTTACTTGCATCGACGACATATCAATCTTTGAAATAAACTAGTTTTATGTGTCTAAGGAAACTGATATATATACCGTATCAACTTCCCTGAAAGGAGGATATATTCTTCTTGAACCATCTTCATATACATAAGCATGATGATCTTGTTCAAGTATTAGCCCATAAAAATTAGGGGGAACTACACTCCAAGATAATTACTAGATGAGAACGTTTGTCTTTGTCTGTCAGTATCCCTTAAATACATCAAATTGTTACACCGCGCTCGCACATGCTATAAAATAAAATAAATAAAAATTGTATTGACATAGTTATAAAGATTCAGAATGTACGGTCTTTTGAATAAAACCGTTTCCGCGATAACCTAAAAGACCACCCTACCACTATTTGCTTAATGGTGTTCGGCCCATATAGGTTGAAAAGCAACATTGGCTATCACCGTCGTAGTAAAATTCCATAACATTTGGCGACCAAAAACATGATTAGTCTGCTCGATGTACCCCGTTTGTTTTTTCTACTGGATTCAAAATGTTCGTCATTATGGTGGTTGAAAGTAATGAAAACCTGGGGTATTTAAAGACGTATATTGTTAGGTGCTTCGAAAAGTGCTCCGATTTTGTTATATTTATATACTTTAAGGACCTATTTTGTAAATATTTTGGTTATTTAACTCCTTTCATCCTCTTAATTTTTAGGCACTGTAAGGATGTCCTGAGCATCATCTTCATCGTCAAGAACACCTAAAAGCTTTAGAAAACTAGGGAAATATGTTCATGCTGCAGTGCTGATACGTGTATTCGAATCTCCCGGACTCATGCAAACACGTGGAGACAGTTTGTGTGTTGCATAAGTTAAAAAATCCGTTTTTATAGCATCTGATCTATTAAATCATCTAATGCTTTTTGTTCTTTTTTTCATAGATGGCGGATTGTGGTTTTCTCAAGTGGATGGAAACTTCAAGTTGTTACCCGTGTGAAAGTGTCATTCCTAGTTTGTTGCTATTATTTAGCGACTAAAAGGAATTAACTAAACTTTAAAGTTTGGAAGTGAGATGGTTGAAGTTAGTTTTACTATGTGTACTTATGTATGGAACCGAAGAACGATATTAAAAATATAAAAAGCACATGTTTCACTTTAGCATTTCAATATCATCATCATCTGATCCTTTCCCAGGCTCGCCCATGGGAAAATCTCATCTAAAATGTTTTCATAAAATACGATTGCAAGCCTACACCTCATTTCTTGTGCAGCTACAATGGCGTCTTCATTTTGATTAATTGGTTGTTTTTTTAATCAACCTCTCCAGAAAGGTGCACAACCAAGTACCTCAATCACCCAATACTCCTTTCTGTTGAGGTATGCCAACTGGGTAAACAGTCTTGAATTGGAACGAAAAGTGATTCGGATGCTGCTCTTCATAATACTTGTGCACCCGTAACCAACTGTCAAATGCAAAATTTATATGGTAGATAACCTCTCTTGTATCCGCTTTCTGGAGCGCCCAATAAACTTAAATAAGCAAAATATAATACCAAATTACAAACGTGATGTACATAACATTAATACTACCAAATCACTATTAACCAATGCAAACGTCACACACCTGTCGTATACGGTTAATGTTCTCTTGGGTAGGTTGAAAACTCCAAGTAACTAATGCAAACTTTTAACATTTAAAGGCACATATTCCTACAAAAAGTTTAGATCAAGTAAAAAGTTAGATACGGATTATTTAGTATTTAAAATTAAATAAAAAAATTAATGATTAAAATACCCCATCAACATCTTTTATCAATGTAAAAGCTTCACAAGAACAGTCATACTAATCCTGAAATTTTTGTTTTGCCAGCGGATTAATCAAACCGAGCTGGAAATATGGAGGAAGGATGCTCAAGCGATCGGTTGGTAGTCTCGAGTGATACATGTGGATTATCCACCCGTAAATATGCTAATAACCAATGACAATTATAGTTAGTAAATTGTATGTTTAAAATTATAAAGGATAAAAATATCATAACCATTAATCGTTACCTCACTACATAATCAAGTGCTACCTACATTAGCAAACAAATCACACCAAAATTCAGGAGGTAGTATATTTCTGTCACACCCTCAAATTCCACTCGCGGGGTTTTACCACGAGGCGCGTGACATGAAAAAAACTATATGATATGAAAATAACGTAATTAAACCAACCACGTAGTTTAAATGTTTGCATAAACCAAGACCACAGTGGAAGCAATACAAAGTTTACAGACCATGAATCAAAAGTAAGTAGTTTGAACCAAACATGTTTCTAAACATGCATGACAGGATGAGACGTAGTGAGACCCCAGTGCGCCTAGACTTCCCTGCTACCTTAGCGACCTGAGAAAACATGCAATGTTAGTCAACACACACAATGCCGCTGAGTCACAAAGATAAGGTTTGAGAAACTTTGTAACGTTTGTAAGTTGGTAAACCAGACCCAACAATCCTTACATCTATACCTGATGCTAGCTAGACATCGTTACATGATACTATAGTGTCGTGAACCATGGTTGAATGTTAGAATGCCTCAAAACCCGTTACCGGTCATCACCCGGTGCCGTAATGTTTGATAGGACAAATATGCACTCGTCCGACCGCCAGTCGACCCGAGTGGGGCTTGCCGAGCCCAATAAATATATTCACACATTCCCCGCTATGTATCCACATATTAATGGTTCACTAAATGTTTGGAGGACTTAAAATGTTGGTCTAAGTATTCATAAGTTTGTACCGCATGTTTCTTCCCAAAATATGAAAACAGTAAAGAATGGGGATGTTACACTTACCTTAGTTTGCGTTCTTCAATAAAAGAGTTACCGGCACAGTCCGATAGTCCCAAATACCATCGATCTATCAAAAAAGTTTGTATAAGTATTTTGACTAATAAACCTTAGGTTAACTAGTCCCCGATTGTCCAAATCACGTTAGTATGTTTGAAAATGTGCTTGAACGTTGACCCGACACACTAGACAGACCCGACATCCTATTGGTGACCCATTACATAAATTAATCAAGTACATATAGTTTACACATAAGGTTCATGCATAAAACACATAGTTTGCATCAAATATTGCATTTAAGAAGTCGTGGGGTCGAATGAGGTGAAAAGGAAGTTGGTTCGACCTCATGTGTGGTTGAATGAGGTGTTTTTTGGTTCATTCGACCTCTCCTTAACTGGTTCGACCTCCCGAAGGTGTGAACCAGTTTCTCGTTCGACCTAACAGCTGCAAAAACTTATAAAACGCACAAAATCGCACCAAAACAGTCTGAAACATCACGAAACACCACAAATAACAACAGTTTATTACTTCTAACCTATCCCCATAAAACCCTACAAATTATATCCCGAAATCACTCCATTTCACAACTTACCCAAAATGGAATCTTATCAAAATTACCTTATAAACAGATTATTATGCTCAGATTATCATGTATATGAAAATCCCTAATCATTTCATCAATAATATCATCAAGAACAAACCCTAGATCTAGCACAAAACACCCCAAAATGGGCAAAACATCATTAATTATCGATTACACCCTTTAATAATCATAAACCATCATCTAAAACAGTCCTAGATCATTAATATTTCATCTACACATCATTCAAACATCAAATAATACATAACACCTCATTTAACATCATTAACACATGTATTTTTGTATAAAAACTCATTATTAATGAAAAGGTTTTGTTTAGAAAGGTGTTAGATAGGGTTTTATGCATGAAAACTTCCTTAAATAGAATGTGGACCTTTAGGGTTTGAGAAAAAAAAATGAAAAATGATTAAAAAGGTTTTAGATCAAGAACACACCTTGAATCTTCTCTTTTTATGATGTAGAAGGTGTTTTTATGTTAGGATCTGAAAAAAATGTCAAAACCTACTCCCTAGAGGTTTGAGGTTGAGACAGAGCACTTTGGGGCGGTTAGGGTTTGTGAAATGATGAAAAAGTTACAAAGTATGGTATTTATAGTGTCAGTTGGTTCGCACCCTCATGGGGTCGAATGAGTTTGTATGAGGGCCGAATGATAGCCAAGGTCCTTGGTTTGAACCCCAAGGGTCGAACCAGAAGTCTGGTGTTTAAACTTTTATGGTTTTGTCGATTAAACACGTTTTAACACATGTTAACACATTCTAACACATGAACATGAAATCCTAACATATGTTAAGTATGTGTAATTATAAACACCATATAAAGACATATTTACACATTGCACATCATATATGGATCAATTTATGTTTATTACTTATTTCAATTCATGTAATTCACCAATAATGGGACTCAAGACTCGTGTGTGCGTAAGTTACCCCAATGATCCTCCGAATCATTGAACCCTGGACAATATGTAATGTAAACCGACTCAACTGACCGTGTTAAGTACATTAGATAAATGTTTTTCGCTAAGGTAGACTTATATGTTTGTAAATGTATTAACCTGAATATGCTGGGAGTCACAATTTCCCCTGGTTAGGCTAAATTTTCTCATAATATTTTTGGTATACCATGCTTTGATTTCTTTTATTTCACCATCTTCATTTTTAGAAGTCAACTGATTATTAGAAAGATTTTTAATGACCATAAAAGGGGAAAGCATAGAGGCAAGCTGGCTTTAATAACCGTTCCGATTTCCGAACGTCTCAACTCCATAACATGGGCCTTAACACTCTACAAGTAACAAAAGTTTTAATATTAATTGGCACACTACTATAATAATAAGAGTAATAATAAAAAAATGTAAAGACAAAGTATAGTGTAATGTAACTTACCTCATGCGCTTCCTCTATGTGGCTGGCCATGGGTCGGTAACACTCATCGAGATTCAAAAACTCTTCAACCTAAAAAAGTAACAGTTAAAGTGTACACACTTTAATAATTTTTATTTTTTTAACAATGTAACATATATTACCATATAATTATTCTTGGGTATTTCTTTCACGTCTTCTTTTGGTTTAGACGAGGTTAAAGACCCTAAATTTTGTGCCTGAAACCAAAGATTGGAAAATTATTTAAAATGGAAGATTAAAGTATATAAAATAAACTGATCTAACCTCGATAAATATCTGAGACAACTTTTTGTTGCTTTCTTCAAACAACTCTCTAATCTTTGATATTAAACTACTCTTCGAATCATCATCATTCACTAAGGACATCCCTGGACGCGCGGTCGACTTACGTTTCTTTGAATGATAATCCTCCTCGGGTATATCATAACCAGACTGATCAAAATTAATATTACCCATCACTCGTTTGCTAGTTCTTTGTAACTTGCTGAACTCCACGGATATCATCTGTAGTATTTTGCATTGCGTCCGGAACCAAACTTTTTTCCCTGTCCGCATCTAAAAACTTAGCACATGAAATGTACCACTCACAAAGCATCTCCTCCATGCTTGGTAAGAAAAATGGCAGCAGTTGAAAGTGACCATGCTGGCAGTTAAATACTAGTAATATTTATTTTTTTGTACTACAAATAATTATTTCACCCCCAGATTTTCGAAACTTGCCTTAGTCGCATCCCTGAACATTCTGTCAATAATAGATTTATGATGTCGTCTACCAGGTCTCCGGCTTAGAAATCTAGGAATAATATCTCCAATATAAAAATTATTCATTGTTTTAAATTCAGGAAAAATTTCAAAAATCCAAATCTGAATAAAAGGATATAAACATGTAAGACATAAAATCTAATTTGAATATACAATATAATTCATCAAAACAAATACCATGAATGCCCAAACAAATCTGGGTAATCCAATACCCTTTGCATCTTCCTTTCGCCGGTGGTGCATATTATAGATATTCGGCAACAATCCCTTCCAAAAATAATTCCCTCATGTATAATTGTTACAACCCTTCAAGTCGTTAACCAAATATATGAGTTTGCAATCAACATACCCAGACTTTTTCTATGTCCACTTAAAGCATAACTCTATCATAATCAAAATAAATATCCTAACACAATCATCCTCATCAAAGTAATCCCAATCAGAAAAAAGGTCATCAACTTCTTTAAGTTTAACCCTACGCGAATTGTTAGCTCGAAAAAAAATCTTATTCTTATAGAATTGGGATGGTGATTCGGTACCCAGTCAGATTCTCTAAAATGGAGACCGGTAATCATACAGAACTGCTTGGGGGTAAACAATATACTGTGTGGCCCTATCGTATACTGAATACCCACTCCTGGGTTATTATTATCGACCAGATTTTGTGCAACAATATATAAGATGTTGTTCTCACACACTAGCGACTTATCATCAAGAAACTCCCCGAAACAGGCCTGCCTAAATTTGGACTCAATAGATGGTGACAGTTTTTGTTGCATGATGGGTAAGATTGTCCAAGAAGTTTAGACTTTAATTGCATGTAAAGAACAAACTTACAATCAGAGGAGGATTTGGAATATGGTGGTTAGCATTGTCTTGCATGAATTGATCTAAAAGATGGTAATAGTGTGTTGTCCAAATGGATTCCTCATGTCAAACGGTTGATTTAGATTCATTTGGTCAAGTGGGTCGGAGTTTAAAGCGGTCGGGTCAGGTCGCCTTCAAACTTTGTTCACATTTTTCTTATGTGGTCCCCTTAGTTATTGTGGGCCCCACATGTGGGGTCCTCTCAAGTCTTTAACTAGTGATAATAACCCCATCGGAACAGTAACAGAACAGGAGAAAGTGGCCAGAAAGGTGGTTGGATTTGTTGTCCCAAGGGGCTGTGAAAACGACTTGGGAATGATCCGGAGATGTCTGGAAGCGTCTCTGAGACGCTTCTTTGAAAGCTTAGAGACGTCTTGGGAATCAAAATATTTTTTAATTTTCATTGGGAATCGGAGCCGTCTCTGAGACGACTTAGCTTGGGGATGACGTCTACGTGACGTCTCCCATTTGGCTGACGTGTCGGTTTGTGCCACACGTCTCTGTGACGTCTCGCATTTGGGTATGACGTCTCGGCTTGGTGCAAATGTCTCTATGACGTCTCCCATTCGACTGAAGACACAATGACATCTTGGTGACTCACGTCTCTGGTTGATCCTACCATTTCATGATAAGGGCCCAAACTTTTGGTTGGGTCAAACGCTAAAGTTTAAATAACATAGAATTGCTTGTATTAACGATTCTTCACCGTTCTCCTTTTCTTGTTAACTCCTTAAGTTGAGAACACCTGTTTTAATTTCCATTTAAAAAATTGTCTGGTAGACGTGATAAAAATTTAGTGCCTGCGGAATATACTTTTCTCAACCAGCGGAAAAATCATCAAATTGGATCTAAAAAAAGCGGAGGCGACCAACAAATCAAATGGAACCTTCTTCCTCTGAAGAAAATGCAAAAAAGCAAAGAATACCGAAGAAATGGAATATCTACACAATCAACAAAACTTACACCAGTTCAATAATGGGTAATGGGCTATTCCATATGATGAAACCGATAATTGGCGAAAGATGTTGTTGACTTTTACAATAAAGGGCATGCACTGTTTTGTCATTCGGCAGTTTTTTCTAGGACAGTGTAGCTTGACAAAACCTTTTGGGGAACTTTGTTGGGCTATCGTTGTAACGGATCACTCACAGCAACAGTTAATTATTAAATATTTAAATTATTATATTGTTTTTTCTTATTATTTCTTTAATATAATATCATGATTATATTTCTTTACAACATATTGAAGGATGGGTTGGAAGACTAATGAAATGGAGGAGTAGGAGGATTCAACAAAACGCTTTGCTAAATATGCGGTGGAAAATACTGCAACCACAATTTTATGATTCTTTATTGGAATCTATTTCTAAAAACACAGTCAGTTATTGCAATGTTAAATTAAAAGCATTTCCTTCTTTTTTTTTGACGTATATTACAGTTTTTCTCGCTTCCACTTGAAAATAGAGAATGGTTACTCGTGCGACTAGAATTGGTCACCCAAGAGCTGGTCATGTATGCTTATCAATATGTTTGTATCGGCGTAAAATACAGAAACAATATTCACCCAAGGTTGATGAAAGTACAAATTTATTTATGAGCTACATTAGTGAACATGCAATACTGGAAAAAGTCAGGTCTCCTGGAAAAATGTATGACATATAATCTTAATGAAGACTATGTTATGACGACCAACGCTCTATCTGCTAACGAAGCGGTGTATCTTTGTATGTTAATGGAACATCTACTTACCGGTAAACACATTGTTGTGAATGGTGTATAAATCAAGCATGTGCTTCATACAGATGGTTCATGGCAGAAAAAATGTATTTTTGGCGGTGTGTACCCCGTCCAATTGTTTGAAAATTTATTATGTAATTTTAAGATTGTAGAATATTATTCTTATGTTTAAATTATGTTAAAAATTAAAAAAGTGTAATTTTACTTGTTGGTTCAGTTCCGAGCTTGTAAATAGATTCTTATCAAGAACACTTGCTAGGATTTATCAAAGTTTTTAGCACAGTGGAATAAGTATAAGTGTTCTAAGTTAAGATTTCACTTTTAACAGGAGTTATTACTCCCTCTCAGTTAATGCACTAAAGTAGTAAATGAGAATCAAAGCAATATGTAAATAAAATAGTAAAAGCTATGAATGATTCTCAAAGTATATATGTGAAATGCTACTGCAAAAGATTGTCCAAAATAGAAGGGGTGATCCCATCTATTTATAGACTAGAGAGTGCGAACATTCGAATTATACAAATGATTATAATGATACTACAACATGCCCTAGTATCAGCAACTTGTTCATAAAGTAACATATAACAACATAAAACTAAACTGCTGAAGATCAAGGGCGGTAGGAAGCTTCTAAGGAAGTGCTGATGAGTGACAAACTTCTAATGATTAAACTTTAGAAGTTTGTCTTCAGGAGTTGTTCATCATATGTCTGTCTGGTTCATCTTTAGAACTTCTGATTCTTTACTCTTCAGGACTTGTTATCAGCCTCTTCAGGACTTCGTGATCTTCTACTTCAGCAGCTTAATACAAAATATTTAGAGGATGTACGACTAAGGTTTACACTGCCTTGTCAATCCTCTTTGACCCTACAATCTCCCCCTAGATTGATGAAGCCAAAACCTTTATCTATCTTTATTTATAAAATCCTCTTTTCCTTGAGTCAAGAATTCTCCAAATTTCCTTGATTATCTGAAATTTGAGTTCTCTGAGCTCTAGTTCTGTAAGTAGTCCTCTGTCTGGTATAGTGTTTTGAATGGCTAGAAGATCTTCATCTGATAGTTTCTCCAATTCAGTTATGTAGTGAAGGACTATTGAAGTGCAGTCTTTTCTTTCTAGAACCATGGAATTGGACTTGTAGGTGAAGTACCATTTGACAATTGGAGATTTGAAATTAAAGAAGTTGTCTTTGTATGGTACTATTTGCAGGTTTGAAGATAGGTCTGATGTTGGTGGTTTTTCTTTTTAAGATGTGATCAGATTGGATCTCCTTCTTCGTTCAACAAGTATAGTACGAGGTGTATCACTAGAAATGGGAAGGCGATGTTCAGTGATTACCGTGTTTTGTTTTTTATATGTGATGGTCTGCTTCAGTTGATATGCAAACGTTGCAGGATCCCTATCTTATGTTAACAGAGGCTTTTATCAATTGTGAAGTTTTCTTCAACAATGGTGTTCTTTTCACTCAGCACCATCTTGAAGTTTGTTTTGATTTGTTCCTCTGGGTTTTTCTTTGTAGCAGGCCTTGTTGCAGAAGTTTTGAACTTTTCTGGATTTGCAAGTCTTTCAACCTTGAACTTCTTATAAGTGTCATAAAGTACATCTTCTTTCCATCTACACACTTGATTCTTTGAACCATAGTCGTTCTCTACCAATTCTTGTATGATTGGGCCCTCTTAAACTTCCTTTCTTTTTCTGTGGCTATCCTGTCAAGTACAAGCTGTGCCTGGTGAGTAAGTTCCTCAGTTAAGAGTCCCTTAAGTGAGTATTTCCTTGTCTTGCTGTGTTTGTTGATATAGTTCATTAGCTGTTGCGTTTTGTCTCCTTCAGCAACAAGGAGTTTTGCTCAACAATTCTTTCTTGTTCTTAATTTGTCATCAAAGCTTATGTCATCCCTTGCTTCCAAGTTGTTTCAGATCTCATCTTCCATAGCCTTCTTTTTTTCTTCTTTTGAACTTTCCTCCATTTGTTCTTTTAAAAATGATATGGGAGTAGGGCTCAAAACAGTTTTAGGAGTGGGAACATGCTTTGGAATTTCAGCTGGAGTTTATTCGGTTGCTATAGAAGGTTGTTCTGGTTCAGTGCAGGAATTATCAACTACTGAAGGATTGTCTTCAGTACTTTTGGTCTTGCCTTTAGCAGTTTCTTCACTAATGCCTTGGGTTGACTTCTCAGCTTTTTCTCTAAGGAGCCTTTCTTGTTTTTCATACCAGTCGTGTCTTTCATTCAAAGTTATTTCTTGCCTTTTTTTGACTGTCTCTTTTTGGGCATCATTGAGTTGTGTTTCTCTAGCCTTTTAGAGGCTTCAAGAGACACAACCGGTGGTTCCTTTGACATCTCCCTCTTTTTGACTTCATCCACTCCTGGAATCTAAGAATGTGGAGGTGTTACACCAGATAAGTGAGCTAGTTGTCTTCTGTTGTCTTCCATTTTTCTTGACAACTCCCAAGCTTGTGATCTACGGCATTGTTATCATCTCTATTTGAGTTTTGTTGTTTAACTCCATAGAAGTCAAAAATGTTTTGAGATGATTAGAGATAGGTGTACCATGTGGTATAGAGGACCATCTGAGCTGCATAGTTCGTTCAATTCTATGCTTGATGACCAAGAGAATTGGGTAGGTTTTTGTGAGTGTGGAGGGTGTGTTTTTTGGGTGATCATCAGTATGAACTGGGGATGCCACTTTAGGGGAATTGGGGTTCAAGTGGTCTTTAACCTGATCTTTTGTGACTGTCTATTTTTTACAGATACATTAGATTCAGGACCTTCACAGTCACCCGTCAATTCTTGTTGTAGAGATTTTGAAACATCATCCAAATTAATGGAGTCATCTAAATCCCTCGTAACATCCTCAATGAGTATGTCATCGGTTACACCATGAGCTAGGCCCAACCTAGTTGTCTCATGAACCTGTTTTTCTTGGTACCGAGCTTTTCCTACTTCAGGCACAAGGCCTTCATTAATAGTTGCCACATTTGAGGTCTTAGCTATGGTACTACTGTCCTCAAATCCATCACTGGATGGTATTGGAGTAGTAGTAGCCCCAAACGTACCTAAAGTATCTAAGTATTAGGTTAGACACCTTGGTTCCTCCTCGTCTCTTTGGTTAGAGCTGATAACATTCTCATCAATGTCCATAGTTGTGTTTTGATCCCTAGTTTTAAGTGGTGATTGGGGATTGTAATTTTCAGATGGATTGTTTTCTTTCAGCTCGGAGGGAATATTAGCTATCTCAACTTCTGTGTGACATGTTTCCTGTTCAGCAGTTATGGGCTCAGTAGTTTGGTTTGGTTCAGTTGTTTCAAAAGAAGGGTTAGTAGTTATTGTCTTTTTAAGCTTCTTTCTAGCAAACCGAATGGATATGGCCGCTCTTGGGGGTGTTTGAGATGGATGATACTAAGAGGAAGTTTCAGTCACATCTTTCAAAAGTGCAGATTGCACATCAGCAGTTTCAGGCATCTCATCTTCCTGAATTGCTTTTCTTTTTTGGGATGGTGGGTTTTGATTTTTATTTTTTGGGTTGTTTAGGCCTTTTAGGAATGGATTTTGAAGATGTTGGTTCCTTGGAGACTGTGGCTTCTTCCCCATGGTCATCCTCTGACAAAAGTGCCGGTTTGTTATGCCTAGAGTATGCTTGTGAGGTTAAAGGGTTTAAAATATATGTTTTACCCACAAGCACTCCTTCCCTAAGTTCTTTGATAATGCATTGCATGATGAACCTTGGATACAACAAAAGTTTCTTTTTCTCATTTTGGAGATGCAACACCAACTCATTGAAAAAGTATGAAGATGCCCTATAGTGAAATAAAAGTTTTTATTTTGGATCAAAATATTTCTTGTATATAGTAGCATATGATAAAGTACCTTGGTAACCACACTCGCTTATGGTTGATTGGATTGTTCCACTGGGAATTTGATTAGGCTCTTCAGCATCATTAAGACCTAGTCTATTTCCCAGGGTTGCCGGTGTGATTGCCATTGTTAATACGTATAGGACCGATACTACATTACCAATCGCTCCTGATTATCTCCACAAGACGTCAAACCAAATATATAAAACGATAAATAATATATGTTTAAAACCAAGAATCTTACTTTATTGATTGATAAAACAAGTCGGCACAGATTCTTCATACATACACACATACATACGTTTTTGAATGGGACGCCGGCCTGAGGTGAGCTCAACCTCAAGCCAACCTGGACTAGACCACACACACTAGTCTTCTCCTAGAGACTGTTGCAACTTTCTCTTGGAAACCCTAAACTCTTACACTAATATATGTCGCCTAGGCTACCACAATTGCCCCTATTCTAGTTCTATTAGACTAAGCCCATACGAGTTGCATTGCCACAGTCACAAATGCACGAACAAACTCCCCCTTGACCGTTGCTATCAACTCTGACAAACACTGAATGATCAGTCACAAAACATGCACTAACAAACTCCCCCTTGACTAATAATTTCAATTATTCTCTGATAAGACTTGATCTTCGTCTCCTAATCAGCCGTGTTTGACGCTATCTGATATCTTCACAAATCCACCGAATACCCGAAACCTTTGGCATCCAATCTCCCCCTCAATGTAAGTCTATCCAAATTACTTCTATATCCACCATAATCTGCCTCTTTCCTCCTATGAAGAATTTACGCCTGATTAATAAAGGACCCAAGTAACCGACATGTGATAAGGTTCAATCTTCTATTAATCAGTAACGGACATCCAGCTTCATTGCAAAAAATACATCAACAAAACCTCACACATCTATTTTTTTAGAGAACAATGCTCTAATAATTTTGCCAAAGAAATAATTATCTCCCCCTTCTTCTCTGCAAAATATTACCGCATTGACGTGTATATTTTTTGTTTCCCCCATTCACAAACAGCCGGTTAAACAAACAATAAAGCCAACCTATCTCATTTCACATCTCGACCCATGCAACCACCCACTTGTGATCCAAAACCAATTCCATATCCAATACCGTTTAGCGGCCCAAATTAAACAATCAACCCAACAGAATTTAAAACTTTAAATCGGCCCACAAAAATTTTCGGAAATAAAGTCTTGGCATCGATTTTTTTTTTTTTTTTTTTAAAATTCCCTTGATTCAAATGAGTCAATCACCATCTATCTATCTATCTATACATATAATAAACCAAAGCCATTTTAATGACATGGCACTCAAAGAGACATTCTCTTCCTTGAGTGTGCCATGTGTCATCCCATGTGGCATTGAGATATTTTAGGAAAAAATATAATTTAAAAACAAAATTGGATTTTTAACCCTCATGTTTCCTCCCATAATTTTTAAATGTTAATATCTTTAATATAAGAAATTTTTTAAAGAAAAAAATTATACCAAATTAACGAGCGTTTTATTATATTTCCAACGAGTACCATAGTGCTATATAAAAAATGGAGAAATTTTTTTGTGAGGTTTTGTTCATATAGGAAAAAAACACAAAGTGTTCAAGTAAATCATTAATGATGTATAGGCAAGTCACTAATTATGTTCAAATCAGTAAATATGAATTTTTTTTCAACCAGAGCCGAATAGGTTAATAGAGTTATACGTTATTTTAAGTTAAGTGTCAATATTATTATGTTCAAGTTGTACATTTGTTTAGTCTTTAGCATAGATGTTAATATTAGAGTTACATTAAAGTTCTACATTCTCTTAGGTTAGGTGTTACATTGGAGTTGAACATTGTTAATTTGTTTTAGGTTAAATATTAATATTAATATTAAAGTTATACATCAGTCTATTTCATATGTAAAACCGATGTATCATATTAAATTTCTCAACCCGGGACGCTCCCGGGATATAATCTAGTATATATATATTGCAAAGCTAATAATCATACATGTCATAATATTATGCAATCTCTCATTTAAGAGATGCCACATAGGATGTGATGTGGCAACTCTAGACCAATTAAAAAAAAGAAATAAATATGGTTTAAATATGGTTTAACCTAATCTATTAAATACCTAATCTACTAAATGTAAATATTAAACTTTTATTATTTTCTCTCTAATGTTTCCTCCCATAACTTTTAAACGTTAATATCTTTTATATACGAAATTTTTTAAAGAAAAAAATTACACCAAATTAACGAGCGTTTTATTATCTTTATAACGAGTACCATATTGCTATATAAAAAACGGAGGAAAAAACGACTATTTTTTGTAACCCGGCAGGTATTGTGTCAGGTTTGGGATTAGTTTAAAAAAATTGTGGGTTTGGGTCGGGCCTGGGATTAGGTGATACCCGACCCAATTACCCGAAACCACATACCCAAATACCCGAACTATATACCCGATCATATATCCATGAATTTTTTAACGCATCACATAACCCTAGACAAATGCGTTCGATATTTCAATAAATAACTATTTTTCCTTATTTCATGTTAGTTCTTTTTATAATGATCGATTATAAACTTCCGAATTCATTTGACATTATCTAATATTTTATAATGGCACTAGATTTATACCCAGACACAGAGATTCGTTTTTTTATATTTGAATATGATAACTTATGGCAGAGATTTGTTTAAAATAAATAATAATAATAATAATAATAATCATTAATCATATATTGGCAATTCATTAATTATGTTGTCATATTAGATATTTTATTATGTTATATTAGATATTTCAACCCGGGACGCTCCCGGGATAAAAACTAGTTAATGATATTCCATTTGGAGGTTCCCAAAGTCCACTCAAAATTTAAAGCCCCTATTAATGCCATTCCATATTTTGTGCCATAATATTAAGAAGGAGATCATTATTTTATAACTTTAAACAACTTCCTAATTAGTAGCCATGATCCACACGGATCCATGGAAACCGGCAAACAAGATCCATATCCAACTCCACCTCCATACTCATCTATATCTATCTATCTATCTATACATGTAATAAATCAAAACCATTTTAATGATATGGCATTTAAAGATGGTATTCTCTTTATTGAGTGTGTCATGTGTCATCCCATGTGGCAAGGCCTTTATTTTAGGAAAATAATAATTTAAAATTTAAAAACAAAATTAGATTTTTATCTCTAATGTTTTCTCTCACAATTTTTAAACGTTAATATCTTTTATACACGAGATTTTTTAAAGAAAAAAAATTACACCAAATTAACGACCGTTTTATTATCTTTCCAACGAGTAGCATAGTGCTATATAAAAAACGGAGAAAAAAAACGACTATTTTTTGTAACACGACAGGTATTGTGTCAGGTTTGGAAATTACTTTAAAAAAAATTGTGGGATTGGGTCGGACCTGGGATTAGGTGATACCCGACCCAATTACCTTTTTTATATTAGAATATGATAACTTATGACAGAGATTTGTTTAAAATAATAATAATAATAATAATAATAATAATAATAATAATAATAATAATAATAATATTCATTAATCATATATAGGCAAGTCATTAATTATGTTGTCATATTAGATATATTTTATTATGTCATATTAGATATTTCAACCCGGGACGCTCTCCAACAGGTAATTGCTATGTTTTCTTTTTCTACCATATTCTAAAATAGCTCAAATCTTATTGTATGCAGTTAAACACCTTTGACTGAATGTATTGGTGCTAAACAATCGATGTCCCCTTGAAGTGCTTGGGATCTTAATATTCTGTTTTAGGTGTTGATGTTGTAAGGTGAAATGGATCTTTTGGTATTTTTTTTTAAAGTATCTAATGTAAGTTGATACATAGATACCATTTTTATAGTTTAGATACTTCTAATTTTATTCACTTTACTTAGATTTCACAACCCGGGACGCTCCCGGGGTATAAGCTAGTGAACAACATATGATCATTCAATATAGCCAAGAGAGTAATTCTAACCAACTGGAAAACCAAGTCTTTGATTAACTATAAACTAACCAACTTCGAGATTAGTTACGGGGTTTGGTCTAATTACTTAAGAAGCTACGAACCATCAAATCGACAAAAACTCGAGGTAACCTTGTAACATCAAATCAACACCCTCAAACATGAACATCTCACGTCTTCAAACATCATCCAAAAACTCATTAACAAACATATGAACAATGATTTGGTATTACGTCTCGAATGAGTTATAGTAGAAATGTAAATCAAAAATCAAGAGCAATCGTGAATCGAGAGTCGGTTAGACCTTCGGATTCGAAACCATGCTCTGATACCACTGTTAATACGTGTAGGACCGATACTACATCACCAATCGCTGCTGATTATCTCCACAAGACGTCAAACCAAATATATAAAACGACAAATAATATATGTGTAAAACCAAGAATCAAACTCTGACAAACACTGATAATCATTAGTCACAAAACATGTACTAACAGCCATTTCTTTCCCTTTGATCCTGGTCGTCAGTGAAGTGACTTTACCATCTTCGGTAACAGTTTCAGCGTTTGCCCAGAACACATTATGAGTGTCAGTATGGATTGGTGGGTCAATGGTGAACGCCGTGTAATATTGATATTTTACGACCAAATTAATGATTTCATCGTATTGGGACTAGGCTTCATCCTTTTTGAAGTAGCCTCTTTGATTGTGTCCCTGTTTAAGAACTAGAGCCATTTGTGTTTGATAAAACAGTTGTAGGTTTCAGATAGGGTTTGAGAGAGGGATCTTTTGTTTTTGAAACAATAATAATGAAAAGAGGGGTTTGAGAAGTTTAATAACCGTCCTAGTTTAAACTTCTGAAAGTAGGAAAAGACAGATTTGCTCTTTTTGTCTAAAACTTCTGATGAACAATTGTTCATCAGTATTTTCCTATTTTTTTCTTCAGCAGTTTTGAACAATTGATGAGATTTGTTTGATAATACCCAATATTAACTTCTAATAATTTTATTATCGTCACCAGTTTCTCTTTTCAAAAATTTTTCCATACAGATGTTTTTTTTACATCAGTACTTTCACTCATTATGATCAACAGAATTTTTGTGATAAGAAAAAAAATAAGTGAAATTAAAATATGTGCAGAATAATAAAAACACTTACAAAAATTACCCCAAATTTAGCATTCCAAGCATGGATACCAACTTCTGAAAGGTTGTTGTGTCGATAGGTTTTGTGAAATTGTCATCAATTTCATTTGCTATTGACACATATTTGTCCTCAATTTTGCTTTTTTCATAGCAATCACTGATGAAATGATACCTGATTTCAATGTGTTTTGTCTTTGAGAACTGAACAGGATTTTGAATGATGCTAATGGCTGAGGTACTGTCTAGTAACAATGGTGTCTTGGTTTCTTTGATTCCATAATCAAGCAATTGATTTTGAAGCCATTGTATCTATGAAGTACAGCTTAGAGCTGCAATATACTCTGCTTCAGCAGTAGATGTTGCCACAGATTTTTGCTTCTTTGATTGCCATGACACAAGACACTTTCCAATGAATTGACACCCACTAGATGTTGATTTTCTTGACATTTTACTCCCTGCATAGTCATTATCTGAAAATGCTATCAATTTGGTACTACTGATAGCAGGATACCAAATTCCTAGATTAGGAGTTCCTTTCAGATATCTGAAAATTCTTTTGACTGCCATATGGTGTGATTCCCTAGGAGCTGATTGATATCTAGCACAAACACATGTTGAAAACATAATATCTGGTCTATAAGCAGTTAAGTAAATATGAGAACCTATCATACATCTATAGGTGGTTTGATCAACCTGTTTTCATTGATCATCTAGTTCAACTCGTGTGGTTAGACTCATAGGAATGGAACATGATTTACAGTCTTGTAAAAGAAATTTATTCAATAGTTCTTTAACATATTTAGATTGATGTATAAAAGTTCCATTTGCTAGTTGTTTGATCTGCAGTCCTAAAAAGTACTACAGTTCTCCTATGGTACTCATCTCAAATTTAGATTGCAGGAGTTTCTTGAATTCTTCACACAGTTTTGTATTAGTTGAACCAAAAATGATATCATCAACATAAATTTGTACAAGAAGGATGCGAGTTCCAACATACTTAATGAAAAGAGTTTTATCAATGGAACCTCTTGTGAAGTGATTTTTGAGTAAAAATGTTGACCAAGCTCTAGGAGCTTGTTTTAGCCCATATAGAGCCTTGTCAAGTTTGTACTCCCAATTAGGATGAGCAGGATCCTCAAACCCAGGTGGCTGACAAACATACACTTCTTTTATTTTGCCATATAAAAATGCACTCTTTACATCCATTTGAAGAACCTTGATTTTGTTGGAAATTGCATAAGCCAAAAATAACCTGATGGCTTCAAGCCTTGCAACTAGAGGAAAAGTTTCATCATAATCAATTCCTTCTTCTTGTGAGAAACCTTGAACCACCAGTCTTGCCTTATTCTTGATGATTAAACCATACTCATCTTGTTTGTTCTGAACACCCATCTTGTGCCAATTGGTAGCTTGTTAGGAGGTAAGGGAAAAATTTCCCAGACTTATTGCTTCTTGAATTGCAGCAACTCATCTTGCATAGCTTCAACCCAATTGTTGTCTTTGAGGGCTTCCTAGTATTTCTTTGATTCCAATTGTGAGATAAATGCAGAAAAGAAACAAAAGTTGGAGAGCTGTTTTCTTGTAACTACCCCTGCAGCAATGTCACGCATGATCTGTTCCAATGGATGATCTCTGTGTTTTATCAATTGTAAGCCCATAGGAGTGGACTCTTGAGCTTCTCAAGCAAACTACTGAGATTGATGATGTCTGATTCAACTGTTTGTATAGCTTCAGAAGTTTTGGGAACGAAATCAGAAGATTGTGGTGTTTCAGCAGTTGTTTGGTCTACAAAATCAGAAGTTTGTAAAACTTCTGTTAGTTTAGGAGTTGATTTGACAGTATTTAGAGTCCATGATGGAGGACCATCATCAAACCCATAATCACCATAATAAGTGGGTTTAGATGAAGTAATAACAGTCTTCTCAGGTCGGAATTTAAAATTGTCAAGATCAAAAAGTTCAGCAGGATGTGCTGGAATGAGAATGTGTTTTGACTCATTAAACTTGACATTCAGTTTTTCTTCAACTATCTTGGTTCTTGAATTGAAAAACTTGTAGGCTTTTCTTGTAACACTCCAACCGATGGTGGAAACATCAGGATGTCACGTATTGATGATTGTTCCGTAGCACATGTTAAATAGTAAATTTTAGTAATCAATTAATTAAATTACATTCAATTGTTCTAAAAGAATTTGTACATCAAATGAGAAACACTAAATATAAATCATCAAGCATTAATTCTAATCTTCAAGCAAAGCTATAACTTGAAACAAGTTAAGTTTGAAAATATTTTGGGTCAACAAAGGTTAGTGAGATTACACAGGTTTGAATATTGAATAAAACTTCTACAATTCGAGTGTCATGGCAAGTCTAGTCCATATGTGAAAACAAAACTACTAGGTAAATCGTGTGCATAATCAAAGCTTGTGACTAGAATATTGTGGTCCATCCCATACGTATATGGTTCACTCTTTTTTGTTATATGATCTATAACAATCAACCACGCTACCCATACTGGAGGTACACATATCCGGGTGGGGTTGTCAGTCCAATAGATCTATCATTGTGTATCATTGACTTGTACGGAGTAAATGATTATGCTAGTCTAATTGTGCTTACCATAGTCATGTTTAAGACATAATGCAACATAGAATAACACATAGACACTTATGTTGAATTGTAATTGAAAATGTAACATGTTTCACCCCAAAATAGTGAAAAAGGGCTATGTAAACTCACCTTACTGATAGTATTAAATCCCTTGATATAGAATAAATATGGCTCGTGTGTATCCAAGTATCACCCTATGTTTAAGGCAATAATTAAGTATTGGCAAAAATAAGAAGTCTAAGTTTTCTAGTCTAAAAGTATTCTAGGGTTCCTAATTTGGGGATCGACAATTGTTTAATAGTTATTTTAAAATAATAGTTAATGAAAATAAAGAAATTTAGAAATAAATAAATAAAAATAATTTTTTTATAAAATCTTGGTTAAAGGAAGTTGTATTAAAATGTTGTAATGTGAAAATAATTTTTATAAAAATATTTTCTTAATTAATAAATATATAATACATTATAGTTTGTTTGTCAAAATATAGTATTAATGTCTAAAAATATTAATATTCATAAATCTCAGTTTATAAAATTATATTTCTAATCTAAATGAATAAAAATAATTTATGTAAAATTTTGATGCAAAAATAATGAAATATGGATTTATTGTGAATTTATTATGACTAAAATAAAAAAAATTGATTAAAAACAATTAATTAATCTTTTACCAAAAACAAAATTAAGCTTTATACAGTTTATAAGTCTAAAATAATTTTTGTGGAATTTTTATAAATCGTTTAGTGTTATTTTTAGAATTTTTAAATTATTTGAATTTAAATTTTATAAATTATTTTATATATAAAACAATTTATTTTCAGAAAATAAAAAGTGGTAAAATATTCCACAGACATTAGAGAACTTTGTATAATTTTTATAAAATTTTTGGACTTTATTTAGTCATTAAAACGAATTAACAAAAACTTGAATTTTCGTTTGGTAACTTTACTAAAAAAGAAGAAGAATGGATGTCCTTCTTTTTTTTTCAAATAAAGTATATAAAATGAATAATTGGCAGTCCCTATTCTAATCAATATGAAATAGACCTTTCAATTTTATATTTATAAAAGAATTCTTCTGTTTTCTGAATTCTAAAAAATAAACAAATAAAAAATAAGAAAGAAAAAAAGACAAAAATTTTTATTTTTTTCTATTTTCGCTCAAATTTTGGTGATGGGGAGTCTTCTTTTCCCCATCGACCCTTACAACAATGAAAATTTTTTATGTTTATTATATAGGATTTTGATCATTTGAGAACCACCATTTAGGGAGAGAACCAAGGAACCAGTGTGAACAGGTAGCATTTTTGTAAATATGAAGGGTGTCTACAAAAACACCTCCATCAAAAAATAAAAAAAATAATAAGAAAATTATATGACCTAAATAAATGAAAAAATTAAAAACACCAAAATGATTATTTTGCATTAATAATTCGAAAAAAATAATAAAAAGGTAAAAAAAATAAAAAAAATGGTTGTTATGACATCATATGACGTCATACCTAATGCACATGTGCAATTCACTGTTATATATATAGAAATATACGGTATGCATATGTGCATTTCACTATTAAATCACACTTTTGAATGAATTGTCAATTACCATAATTAAATGATTATTAAATAGACGCGATACACATCTATAAGGGGTCGCAAAATTTATTCAATGACCATTAAATGGATGCGAAGAGATATATAAAATACACTCTATATCATTAATTAAGTAGTCATGCATATTATACCATAAATTGAAAAATAAGACAAGTGTATGACACAAACATTAATAAACTTAAAACAACTCTATATAATAACTATAAAATAAGAAATGTGTACCACATGCACATGTGCATTTCACTAATATAGTAAGGTTTTTCTAGTGGTTTAGCTTCAGGGCTTAGGTTTTAGTTATGGTGGGAAGGGGTTAGGTTTTTTTGGGGGATTGAGTGGTGAGTTTATGTTTTTGGATGGTGGGGGGTTTATTTTTAATTGTGTACATGTGCATATCACAATTTCCTTATCATACAAATTTACATACACCAAAATAGTAATCACAAACATAATCAACCTATCAACCACCATATAAGACCACCCACAATATACATATGTGCATGCATCATCCTTCAAACAATAAACTTTTTTGTACCTATCTATTTTTATTATACAATTACATGTCATTTCTACAAAACTATCAATACAATAAAACAAATGGTAACATAAAAAAATATCCATATTACAAACCAATCATGTTACCACTAATTGTCTCACAACCTCACGTTCACCAACAATGTCCCCTTCTATTGCTTACTTGTCCCATTTTCAACTTCTTCCCCTTTTACTTATCTTCTTCCAACACTCTTGACACATCATTGATGCCTTATCTAACTGCTAGGATCTGAGTTTGTTTGTTTTGATTGTTTAACAAAATATGGTAATAATGAATTGAAGATAGAATGAAAGTGCAGCGGAATAATAAACTGTTAATCAAAACAAGAGAGTAAATGTTTTCAGATCGAAAGCTTTCATTAATCCAAAAGATTACAATCGTACAATTACTCCCCCTCAGCCTGATCACACAGTGTTTGTCTGAGAGAATGTTTGTGTGTGTGATGCAGTAGAACAGTACAAGCACTGTTCTATTTATAGACAGACTCAAAGCACTGATGACCTAGGCTGACGTTACCTAAGACAGTGACCTCTAACAGAATAACAAACATAAACATCTGCCTATTACAAACTACTGTTACATTGAAAGCACTGATATTAAACAGCTGTTGAAGATAAACTCTGATGGTCTTGTATCCACTGCTGGAGCCTAAGTGCTGTTGGTTCCAGCAGTGCTTTGGTCTTCAATACTTGTATCAGCAGTTGTTCTTCATCAGACCTTTGGTCAGCAGTTGTTCTTCATCAGTTGTTTACTCAGCAGTTCTTTGTATCAGCAGTTGTTGAGCAGTTGTTTGGATAGAACAGTAGTTAGGGTCAACAGTCTTTTCGGAGAAGTAAGTTGTAAAGACTGTTTATTCAAGGATCAAACTGATAGCATGTTTTGGCTTTCTAATCATCTGTTCTTCTCCAGGTCAGCAGACCCAACAATCTCCCCCTAGAACAGATGATGCCAAAACTCAGCTTTATTTATTGATCTTTATTCCTCATCAGACTTTCTCTGATTTGACCTTTGAATTGTAATTCAAAGTTCAGAGCAAATAAGTCTTCTTCATCTCTTTCTAGGTCCAGATTTAGCAATGTTTGGTGATCTTCTGCACATAGGCTGTAAGCATCATCCATGTTGATCTTCTGAACCCTTCCATCTGACCTGAGCAATGTCAATTCGTGGTTGTCTTTGTTGACTTTCCACTTTAGAATTTTTGAGTCAGTGGATTTGCTGAGATGAACTTTTATTCTTGATGAGTTGGGTGAAGGAGGTCTTCCAATGAGTTCTCTAAGCTTCTCTGTTGTAGGATCAGAGAAATAGTGTATTTGATTGAAGAGCTCTTCTTTGATGAATGTATCAGCAAACTTTCTTTGATCTTCCTATGACATCTCCTTCTGCTTCTTGAACTGTCTTCTTGCAGCAGTTGTGAGATCAGAGGTTTCAAGTAAGCTGTCCAAGTTAAAGGTCTGTTGGGGTCTCTTCATCATTGGTTCATCAGTGTAAATTGGTTTCCTTGGAAGGCTGGGATCCTTCTTCCTATTTTCTTCCAGACTTTTGTAAGTTTCAACCAGCCTTAACTCTGACCATCTGGAAACTGACTTCATCTCCCCATAGTTGGCAGCTACAATCTCCTGCCTCATCTTTTTGAACTTCAAGGCTCTGACTGGGTCTCTGCCTTTGCTAAAGTTAGGAGTAGAGACTTTAGCTTTGGGGTCTTTGGCCATTTCTTCAATCCTGAGTAGTTCTTCTCTCAAAGCATGAGTAGTCCAACCATTGAACTGCTTTTTGTTTGCTTTGTAAGGCTTGGTTGCCATTATTTGTTCAAGAAGAGATTCCCTTACCTCCTTTTCCAAATCTACACTGAGAGGCATGGAGGACATGGAATTGCTCAGGGTCTTAGCAAAATCTTCAATCCTTCTGAGTTTGCTAAGCTCTGCTGAATGGATGCCCTGAGCAGTCCTGTCATCCTTCCCTTTGCATTTCTCCCTAATGATGGCATCTACCTGTTCACCCTTGTATTTCAGATAGGTATCAATGTTGAGGGGAACAGGGAAGTTTGGGAGAGATGGGAAGGATCTTTCTGATGGCTGTTCAGTATTGTAGAAGGATTGTAATTCCCCCTTGAGTAGATCAAGTTCAAGGGGATACTGAACAACCAATGGTGTAATAGTTGGTGGTGGTCTATGGGATCTGAACTTGGATGTGTGTGGTGAGAATGATGTGATTGGAATAGCTGTGATGGGAGGAGTGGATTGGGCAGTTGAAATGGTGTTTGGTGATGTGTGTATGTTTTCATCATGTACAACAAAGGTTGATTTTCTCTTCCTTGTGTACATGATTTTTGGTGATGGTGATTTGGTAGCAGTGGTTGGATTAACATCTGTTGGCCTTTTAGTAGGTCCAGCAGATGTTTGGGATTTAGCTGGTGATGTATGTTTGGTGGTTGTATGTTCTGGTGTGTTTGTTGGTTTGGGTATGTTTGTTGGTTTGGGTGTAGTGGTTTGGGTAGTAGTGTTTTGAGTAGTTTCAGTGTTTTGGGTGGCAGTGGTTTCAGTAGCAGTGGTTTTATCAACAGAGGTGTTCAACTTAGATGGTGGTTTTCTAACATGTTTAGCAGGTCTTTTCATCCTTTTAGAGGATCCCACATCTTCAGTTTCCCTTTGTTGTTTCTTTTTGAGTTCAATTAATGACTCTGCTTTAACTTCTAAAGTGTCAGCTCTTTTCTATTTCTCTTGAGCAGCCATTTCAGCTTCTATGTTTGCAGAGTCATCTACTGCTTTATTCTTCTCAGTAGTTTGTTGTGGTGGTGCTGTTGTTGCTTGTTGTTGTTGTGGAACTTGTTGTTGTGGAGCTGATTTGGTAGACTCTGGTTTCTTGGCAGACTTGGCTTGGCCTTTTTGAGAAGGAGGACAACCAAAAGGATCTAGTTTTGGTAGCCTATCTCTGCCACTCTCCCCGTTTTTGGCATCATCAGCCGTGAAAGCATCATCATTTTCATCCCTGAGGATGGTGGTAGGGGCAGAGCCAGTAGTCTTCAGCAGGTGGTCCTTGATGGCTTTGATATCAGCATGGGTATCTCTGTACCTTGCATCTACCATATTCCTGATCTCAGCCATGTAAGTTTCATGTGTCTGATCAGCCAGTTTTCTATGAGCTATGATGATGGGGGAAACGGATTTCCATAACTCACTGGCTATATCAGCTGTGGATGGTTGACTCTTGGAAAGGTCTGCAATTGAGCTCAGTATAAGCTTGACATCAGATTTGATGTCAGCAACAGAGGTTTCAATGACAGAAACTCTGTCCGTCAATTCTTGGTATTTTGACCCATCTACTAAATTAATAGGATCATCTGAGTCCCTACCAGTGGTAGTTCTACCTGATTCAGTCCTAATAGGTGAATCAGATGCCCCTTTGTCTTGGTACTGGGGACTTCCAACTGTTTTTGGAGACACTATAGTGGCTTCAACAGTTGTTGCCTTCAAGGGAGTCTTAGCTATGTAATCACTGTCCTGATGTGAGACAGTGGTCTCTACATCAGTAGTGGCTGCTCCACTTGAAAACTCACCTAGAGTTTCATTGAACTCAGGTGGTGTAACCTCCTCTTCTGTTTGTGGGATAGCAGATTGTATATTCTCAGGACCAGTCACATGTTGGAGTATACTCTCAGTGACAGGTGGAAGAGAGGAACTGGGATCTTCCTGAGATTTGTCAATTGCTTCAAACAAAGGTTGCATTGTTTGTGGGACATGATGTGATGGTGAGGGTGGAGGAGTAACAAGAGAATTAGCCCTAGGAGAGGGGCTTGTGAACATTTGGTCAAGTGACTCAAATGTATCATGATGTGTGTCCCCTCGGCTTACAACATGATCCTTTTGAGAGGATTCATGAGGAGTTTGGTCAGGTGGAGGTATGTCCAACTGTTGTGAGGAAGTAACAACAGTGGTTTCAGGTTGCTTTTGTTGTGCAACAAAGGTTTCTTCTGGTACCTCAACATCCAGAAGCCTCATTTGTGGTTGAGTGATGGTTTTTGTGGATGGATGTTTCTTTTTGGAAGTAGCTGGTGTGGGTTTCACAGCACTGGATGTAGTGCCATGATCACCAGGAGCAGTGGGCTCAACAATAGAGGTTTTGACAGCAGTTGTTGCCTTTGTCCTCTTTGTTTGTGTTTTAGAAACTTTTGACACTTTAGACACTTTTTCTTGGGTGCTTCCACCCAGCATTCTTGTGAAAGTTTCATCAGTTAAGCTTTTCATTTGCATAGTCTCACCCTTTTTGAAAACTTTATCTGGTAAGACTTTTTGTAAGATTACACTAAGAATTCTTGGGTAAATAAGAAAAGCATTGTTTGACCCAGACTTGACTGCTTTCACATTTGATACCAAGTCCATGAACAATCCCTGGGAAAGATTGAAGTCAGAGTTTGACAACATGGCATAACCCAGATATTGCATCCTTAATGGAATTTCATTAAAGGATGTGGACTTAGCAGAGACACAAAGAAGAAGAGTATGGAAGAAAAATTTCATGACTGGAGGGAAAAACTTTTTGAAAAGAGTTGATCCAGTCATCTGACCATCATACCCTCTTTCTTGGAACTCAGTGTGAAGCTCTGTTTTAGTAAAGGAATCCTTACCTGCCAGGTAATTCAGTGTGAAGGTTGTGGATATGGTTTCAGGGGTAATGACGATACTGGTTTCTCCAATTTTGGAAATAATCGAAGTAGGCTTTTTGTCTTGTAGTAGAAACTCAGCATTCAACCAAAATTCTTGAAGTGTATCAAGATAAATGGGGGCGTTAGCGGTTAGGATGGGTAAGTATTTGGAGTTAAGGAAAATGTCGATGGTGGAATGAAATGGAGTGTTGTCATCTGTTTTAATCAGATAGGGGAGACAATTGTGTGTAGCTTTGGCTTGAAGATCCATTGTGATGGATTTCGAAGGTGAAGATGATTGGATATTGATGAAGGGTTTGAGAATGAAGAAGGCGGTTTTCAGTATTTGAATACAATGAGACAGTGTAACGTCTGTTGTGGTAAAACAGGGTTTTTATAGGCTCAATGAAACCGCTGATGTGGCCAAACCTCTGCTTACATGAACAGACGTGGCAATCATCTGATGGATGAAACATCTGGTGGAGAACAGCTGTTTTTGGCAAACAACTGATACAAACAGCTGTTTTGGCAAACAACTGATACAAACAGCTGTTTTGGCCAACAGCTGATACAAACAGCTGTTTTTTTTTAAATATAGTATATATATAAGGAGACAGTTGTGTTATCTGAACAGATGTTCTGAAACAGATTTTTCAACTAACAGTTGTTTTATCTGATCAGATGTTTTGAAACAGACTTTTCAACCAACAGTGGATATGAATGAAACAGTGGTTGTTTTATCTGATCAGATGTTATAAACAGATTTTTCAACCAAACAGCTATTTTAAAAATTTGATTTGCTGAAACATTTTATTAAGATTTATTGAAACTTTATTTGTTTAATCCATGTTTAACATACCAATTCTGGAAATCAGGTTTGTAAAGGTAGATGTGTCTAAAGCTTTTGTTAACACATCTGCCAACTGATCCTCTGTTGGAACATGGTGTAAAGAAATCAAACCTTTTTCATAGCTGTCTCTGACAAAATGATGTCTTATGTCAATGTGTTTGGTAGTGGAATGAGAGACTGGATTCTTGATGATATTTTCAGCAGCTTGACTGTCCAACATGAGTGGAGTCCTAAGTGCAGTTATCCCAAAATCCAGTAGTTGATTTTGAAGCCACATTAGTTGGGCTGTACGGCTTGCAGCAGCAATGTATTCAGCTTCAGCTATTGAAGTTGAAACAGCTGCCTGCTTTTTGCTTTGCCATGAAACTAAGGCATTCCCTAGAAATTGGCACCCTCCTGAAGTGGATTTTCTTGTGGTGTGACAGCCAGCAAAGTCACTATCTGAATAACCTGAAAGCTCAATGTTTCCATTAGCAGGATACCAGATACCAAGTGTGGGAGCACCATTGAGGTATCTGAATATCCTTTTCACAGCAATAAGGTTTGACTTTCTGGGTGAAGCCTGGGATCTGGCACAGACACAGGTAGCAAACATAATATCTGGCCTAGATGCAGTTAGGTACAATAAGGACCCAATCATACATCTATAGTGTGTTTGATCAACCAGTTCTGCTGTCATGAGTTTTCTGAACTCTTCACACATTTGGTTACATGTGGATCCAAAAATGATGTCATCCACATATATTTGAACAATCATTAAGTGTTTCCCTTTCCATTTAAGAAATAAAGTTTTGTCAATTTTACCTCTTGTGAAGCCAATGGATAAGAGAAATGTGGAGAGAGTTTCATACCAGGCCCTTGGTGCTTGTTTAAGTCCATACAAACCTTTGTTGAGCTTGTAGACATAGTCAGGATGGAATGTGTCTTCAAAACCAGGTGGCTGACATACATAGACCTCCTCCTGAATTTTGCCATAAAGGAAAGCACATTTGATGTCCATCTGATACACCTTTATGTTGTGGTTGACAGCAAAGGCTAAAAAGAGTCTGATGGCTTCTAGTCTTGCTACAGGAGCAAAAGTCTCATCATAATCTATTCCTTCTTCTTGTCTGAAGCCTTGAACCACAAGCCTGGCTTTATTTTTGACAACAATACCCCTTTCATCAGTCTTGTTTTTGAAGACCCACTTTGTTCCTATAGGACAGACATCCTTAGGAAGTGGTACAAGCTCCCATACTTGTTGTCTTTTGAATTGAAGGAGTTCTTCCTGCATGGCCTCTACCCAACTGTTGTCTTTCAGTGCCTCTTGGTACTTGACAGGTTGTGTGAGGGATAAGAAACCTGCAAAAAGACAGATATTGGAGGATTGGCTTCTTGTGAGCACACCCTCTCTGATGTTGCCAATGATCTGGTCTGGTGGATGAGCTCTTAAGTAAATAAGATCTCCTTGATATGGAACAATGGCATTTTGAGGTGATGGACAGAGGTTTGGTGACTCTGTTGGTGTAACATCTGTTGGTACTTCTGTAGTGCCATCAGATGTTTGGAATGGTAATGGAGGAATGGGTCCAAGTGGTGTGAAACTTGACTGACTTTTGTCAACAGATGATTGACTTTTGTCAACAGATGATAGGTCAGTGGTTGTGAGGGGTGAGGCAGTGGTTTGAGGATAAGACTGGCCAACAGTGGTTGACACAGCTGTGGCAGAGTTTTGACAATTGTTTTGAACAGCTGCTTCCTCTGAGGCAGAATAGACTTTGTAGTGACTGGGGATCACAACATCTGTTCTGTAATCTTGCTGTGGAGACTGTGGAATACCTGCATTGTTAGCTTTAACAGTGATATCTTCAAATTTGAATTTATCTAAATCAAATAGTTCAGCAGGGTTTGCAGGGATTTTTAGAGATGAAAGTTCATTGAACTTTACATTCAGAGTTTCTTCTATTGTCTTAGTCCTTGTGTTAAACACTTTGTAGGCCTTAGCAGTAGAAGAATATCCCAGAAAATAACCACAGTCTACTTTGGCTGCAAATTTTGAAATGGAATCTTTGAGATTTAAAATGAAACATGGACAGCCAAAGATTTTGAAAAATGAGATTAATGGTTTGATTTTGAACAAAATTTCATAAGCAGTTTTTTGATGTCTGGGGTTGATCAAAACTCTGTTTTGAACATAGCAAGAAGTGTTTACAGCTTCTGCCCAAAAGGACAGTGGCAAACCAGAATCTGCTAGCATGGTTCTTGCAGCTTCTATAAGAGTTCTATTTTTCCTCTCAACCACCCCATTTTGTTCTGGTGTTCTTGGGATGCTGAACTGCCTCACAATCCCTTTTGACACACAGAAGTCATCCATCCTTATTTTTAAACTCTGTTCCATTGTCACTTCTGAAGACTTTTACTGGCAAGTCATATTGCTTTTCAACTTTGGTGACAAAGTCCTTCAATATACCTGCAGTCTCATCCTTAGAATGTAAAAAGTAAGTCCATGTAAACCTAGAAAAATCATCAACTATGACAAGACAAAATCTCTTTCTTCTTAGACTCATGATTTTAACAGGGCCAAACAAGTCCATGTGCAACAGTTGTAGACACTGACTAGTTTTGGACTCATCAATGGATTTGTACGAGCTTTTATGTTGTTTCCCTTTTAAGCAAGAAACACAATGCTCATCACATTTAAATTCTTTTGATGGTAAGCCTCTGAAAAGGCTTTGTTTGGAGAGTGTGTTGATAGTATTAAGGTTGGTGTGACCCAATCTCCTATGCCACAATTCTGTCTCCTTAGTGGAGGCAGCAGAAAACAGACAGACATTTGCCATAGGATTCTCCTTTAACATATCAACAACATACACATTGCCACTTCTATGAGCAACAAGTTGTGCTTTGCTCTCAGCAATAATGGTATCAATCTTTTTCACCACTTCTGGCCCAATAATCTTACAAGTTTTCTTTGTGAAAAATGAGCCATAACCTTTGTCACTCATTTGTGAAACACTCAGAAGATTAAACTTGAGATTATCAATAAGATTGACATTTTCAAACTTGAGTTTTCCAGCCTGTACAGTCCCTGAACCCAACACCTTACCTTTAGAATCATTACCAAAGGATATATCACCCCCTCCATGAGCCAAGAAGTCCAGAAGAAGGGCTCTACATCCTGTCATGTGCCTGGAGCCTCCACTATCTACATACCAAAGACTATCTAAACAAGCAGAAGCTCCCTACACATCAGTAAATGGTTAGTTTTGGTGAGTGTCCAAAGCCAAGTTGGCTTTGGATGGGTCCACAGACCTTTCAGACTCAAGCTTTGGAAGGATATCAGTGGTTTGGACCAATTTTTGAATTAAGGTCAACAACTACTGCTGACCATTTGCCAGTGCTTGGATGTCAACACTTGGGGCAGCAGTTGTTTGATCACTTCCTGACAGATGATAATACCCATAAGGATTTCTGTTCACTCTTGGTTTAGAGGGTCTCTTTGGCTCCTCATAAACATGTGGCAGACTGTGACAAGGAGGTTGACCATAACCTCTTGGGTATTTGCTTGTGGGTGGAGCATCTGTTACTTGGACATCTCTAGAAGCAGATGTTTCAAGCCTTTTTGTAACAGATGTTTGGACAGGGGTGAAGGTCTGTTTGGGCTTTCCTTTTGAAGTACTGACCACAGGGTTTGCAAGAGTTTTAGCTTTGTATTCTTGTATTTTAACATCAAAATTTTTGAGATACAAGCACTCTTTGGTCTTGTGATTCTTTTTCCCACATATTGAGCATGTGGCTTTGGAATTACATTCACTTGTTCCTTTGTTAATGTCATATGCTTTTAGAAGAAAACAGTTTTTGGTGACATGATTCTTCTTTTCACAAAAATCAAACAGTTTTTGGTGACATGATTCTTCTTTTCACAAAAATCACAGAACAAGTTGACAGTCTTTTCGTTCTTCTTCCCCTTTTCAGTCTTCTTTTCAGCAGATGTTTGAGCATCTGCTGGAAGATTTTTCAGGGGAATGACTTTAGCCAAGGGAATGACCTTTGCCTAAGGTGCTGTCTTTCCCTCAGGTGTTTTAAAATCAACAGGTTTGAAATTCTCAAGAGTATCACACTCATCAGACCAAGTAGGTTTAAATTCATACTTTTCAAGCTCAGCAAAAGATGAGGAACCTTCTGGTTTTTCAAGAACAATTTTCTTACCATTTGGTTCAGTGATTTTAATCTCTTGACCCTGCAGGTTTGTTGGTATTACCTCAACAGACTTTTGACTCTTTTTGTCAGTGTTTTCAAAAGCAGGAGCAGTGGTTTCAAAACCAAAGCCAAACTTTACATGACTTTTAGTTTGTTTGTTGAGTAACATTTCAAAGCCTCTACATGATTCCACCCATTTCTCACATTTAACTTGGGTGGACTCTAGCTCACTCTTGCAACTTTGATATTTTGCTATCATAGTTTGGAGCTGGTCTTTGGTTATGGTTGCTTCATGTTTTAAGCTGCTAATTTCAGACTCTTTTGCAGTTAAATTTGTTTTCAAATCTTTTGTGAGTTTTTCAAATTTAACTTCATCATCCAAAATTTTCTTTCTAAGGTTTTCATTCACCTCTTTGATGTTAGCAAATGCTATTACACATTTGTCAGAACACAACTCTTTAAGAATTTGAGGAGATACCTTAGCAGCAGCCATCAATGCACAATCACACTTGCACTCACAGTCATCAGATGCACCCCAGGGATCTGTGAGATTCACAACCTCTTCTTCAGGTTTTTCACCTGTAACAACTTCACTAACAACTTCATTAGTCACAACATCAGATTCAGTTACCACCTCCTCAGATTCAATCTCATCCACCATAGCCATGAAACAGAAATTTTCTGGTTCATTTTCAGCTTTGGCAACTAATGCAAAATTCTCATCTGTTAGCTCATCAGGTAGACTGCTCCAATCAACAAAGCCTTGTGTAAAGAAGCTCTGTTGACTGGTCTCTGCAGGAGCAGAGGATGGAGCAACAGTCGTTTGCACAGGTGCTTGAGCAACAGGTGTTTGCACATAGTGGATCTGAGGAACAGTGGTTTGGACATACTGGACAGGAACAATGTTTGAGGACTGTGCAAAATGAGCAGTGTTTTGCACATTTGGTCCAGGGGCATTATAGGAATTCTGATAAGTGTTGGTCTGTGGTCTTTGATTTGGATAGGTTATCATAGGTGTACCATGTTGACCCCTACATTCCCTAGCAAAATGACCAAACCTATGACATTTATAACACTTGATCTTTGATTTATCCAACCCAACCTTAGATCTGCCAGTCAACCCTGGAAACCTTCTCCCAGTTTTCTTGTAAAAATTATTAGTTCTTACACTGAGAAGGGCCAATTGGTGCATAATGTCCATTTCTTCCAAATCATCAGGGTCAAAGTATTTCAGGTCATCATACTCAAAGGATATATTGTCAGATGCCTGGATATCACCACCACTTGCTGTGAAAGCATAGTTTGGTGAATAAGAATCAGAGTTAAAACCTGAGTTAAAACCTGAAGTTATGTCAATAAAATGATCATAACTCTGATCCTTTGTGTTTCCAGGCACCTCATCATGACCCAAAAGTGCTGTATTCCCAAGCACATAGTTATCAGACACTTTTCCGGAGTCCTGGAGCTTCTTTTTCTGGTTAAGCTCTCTCTCATAGGTCAAGAGCTTACCATGAAGCTGGGTCAGTGATAGGTCCTTAAATCCTATTGAGTTTCTCATCACAATAGCAATAGTGTCCCATTTGTCTGGTAATGATCTCAAAAACCTATGGTTCAAGGTTGAATGAGGGTAAGTAAGACCAACCAATTTTAGTTCACTAATTAAGCAATTAAATCTCTCAAACTGTTGAGTTAATGACTCTCCTTTGACATGACTGAATGTTTCATATTGTTGGTTAAGTATTTCACGATTGTTTTCAATAACCTCCTCAGTCCCACCAAACTGTTCTTTCAGTGCATCCCACAACTCCTTTGCACTGTTACAGTGTAACAACCCAGCATATATATCATTGGGTAGAGCCATGGCCACAATACTGAAGGCCTTAGCATCTAGCTCAATTTTCTGAAAATCCTGGTCGGAGTAGTTTTCAAGTTTCTTTGGCTCAAACACTTTGGGATCTTCAGTACTCGGCACAGTCGGAACATGTGGTCCGAAGATAACCGACTTACAACACGCAGTGTTTTGTTGAGCTAGAACATGGCTCATCCGACGTTGCCAGATATTGTATTCAGATCTGATAAGCATCGGTGGCTTGTTGTTCGTGCCAGTGTTATGTGGATCGTGATTGATAGAAGCCATTCTCTGATTTTTCAAAAAAACAAAGTCTGTATAAAAACGGTTGAAACGAAATTAAACTATTACTCTGTTTTCAATCTAACAGACAAACGATATCAATAATTGTGAGCTGATTATTAAATTGATTTGTTAGATCGAATTTAATTGACCAAGCTCTGATACCAATTGTTAGGATCTGAGTTTGTTTGTTTTGATTGTTTAACAAAATATGGTAATAATGAATTAAAGATAGAATGAAAGTGCAGCGGAATAATAAACTCTTAATCAAAACAAGAGAGTAAATGTTTTCAGATCGAAAGCTTTCATTAATCCAAAAGATTACAATCGTACAATTACTCCCCCTCAGCCTGATCACACAGTGTTTGTCTGAGAGAATGTTTGTGTGTGTGATGCAGTAGAACAGTACAAGCACTGTTCTATTTATAGACAGACTCAAAGCACTGATGACCTAGGCTGACGTTACCTAAGACAGTGACCTCTAACAGAATAACAACCATAAACATCTGCCTATTACAAACTACTGTTACATTGGAAGCACTGATATTAAACAGCTGTTGAAGATAAACTCTGATGGTCTTGTATCCACTGCTGGAGCCTAAGTGCTGTTGGTTCCAGCAGTGCTTTGGTCTTCAGTACTTGTATCAGCAGTTGTTCTTCATCAGACCTTTGGTCAACAGTTGTTCTTCATCAGTTGTTTACTCAGCAGTTCTTTGTATAAGCAGTTGTTGAGCAGTTGTTTGGATAGAACAGTAGTTAGGGTCAGCAGTCTTTTGGGAGAAGTAAGTTGTAAAGACTGTTTATTCAAGGATCAAACTGATAGCATGTTTTGGCTTTCTAATCATCTGTTCTTCTCCAGGTCAGCAGACCCAACACTAACATATCCCTTGTTTTTTCATCCGTCAACCTGAACATCATATACTTTCAAATTTATCATATTGTTCATGTGTTTGAACAACTAACAATCAACATTTTTAAGTAACATGAAAAATATACATATATGCACATGTGCATATATATATATATATATATATATATATATATATATATATATATATCTAAATTGCTTAAATAAATAACAACTACCTTTTCTAACTTCATGATCAATGATTATGTCATCATCCTCAATCGCATCTGGCATCTTTTTTGACCCTTTCTCCTTCAATTATAAGGCAAAAGTTACATTCTTCAATTTTTTCCCATTCTTTAACTACAAATGATAAATAATGAATAAGAAAACGAAAATTTCAATCTTAATGCACATGTGCATTAACATTTCTTTTTTCATTGCCGCATAACATATGCACATGTGTGTTAGAATGAATGACCTTAATGATAACAATACTTAATATTAATGCACGTGTGCATTAACATTAATTTTATCACTACCATATAAATTATGCACATGTGCATCAATATAAATAACCTTAAATGGTACGTAATGCAATTAATACACATATCCATACTGTAAAAAAACAACAATCCAACCAATTTATCTACAGGGCCCACAAAAATTGATAACATTAACACTTAAAATAGATCTAATTACCGGAAGGACTGAGAGGAGAGCATTTCTTTTGGTAGTTTAAAATGGCTAAACTCGGATTCCCAACACAGACTTACCAAACTCCACCGTCTAATAGATACAAAACAATGATATGAAACCTTCACTTTCCGTCGCTAAAATAAACACAAATTTATTACAACAGTTTTAGACGACAATCGAAAACCTTCGAAACACATACCTCAACAGATAGAAGGTTTAAAACTTGATCCTAATGTAAAGAGCATTATTCACTAAATAACATAAACTGGATCTAGATCTGGTTCGTTATGTAATCGTTTGACTTACGTTTACGCAACGTCTAAAACTTAAAAGTAGCTAATATAGTTGTGTTACAACACTTTTCATTCATCACATTTTCATGACTCTAATATCTGTTTAATAATTTTTTTTTAATTTTGTAACCTGCTAATCAACTATTGGTCTATTATATGGCTACTTCTACTATATACTACTGATCCAACAAAAGTAATAGGTATCTTTTTGGGTTTGTAGTTATTATAATAATACAAGATAAACAACCAAAGCTAAAAGACAAACATTATATTAATTAAGTAATTTGATTTCCTGATTCTCGTCTTACAAAGGTGCAGAGTTGAAAGACAAACATTATACGAATTTGTTATTATTATTATTATTATTATTATTATTATTATTATTATTATTATTATTATTATTATTATTATTTTGTTATAAAACGACAAAGTATTGGTATGATGAACCAGATGATACATGACCTAGATCTAGGGTTTTGAGATGAAATATTACCTTTTCATCAAACGATTGTGCTGCTAGCTGGTGTGTTTTAGGGAGAGGTGATGCAGGTGATGTTTTTTTCTTAACTTTTTTTGTCGATTAACCTTGAATGCACCGATCAATGGCTTCCGTAAGCACCTCACTGTCAAGCAAATCGAACACATATTTGAATACCTATGAACGGTCAGTGAAGAAACTTTCGATGATTGGAAAATGGTAATCAGGTCGGGCGATCCAGATGCTGAAGAAGACGGATCGATGAATCGAAGGTGGAAAATGATAGTAATAAGATTTGCATAGGTAGTAGGGATGAAGGGATGAGTTGGGGGAGGGGGGGGGGGGGGGTTTGTGTGGATATGAATATTTACAATAATGGCATGTGTTCACATTGGTTCTTTGGTTCTCTCCCTAAAGTTAGTTCTCGCATGATCCCTACCCAATATATATATATATATATATATATATAGGGTAGGGATCATGCGAGAACTAACTTTAGGGAGAGAACCAAGGAACTAATGTGACAGAGGGTATTATTGTAAATATATAGGTTGATTTAAAAAAAAAAACCATATCACTCTCGTCTTCCACCTACTCCTCCCCAAACACACCACTACCATATAATAACCTATCATCTTCATACCAACCATATTCATAACTAATAATAATAATAATAATAATAATAATAATAATAATAATAATAATAATAATAATAATAATAATAATAATAATAACAATCTTCTTATTATCTCTTCCAATCTTTTTAACTAATTCATTTCAATGTACCAACAATTCTACTCACAATCATACTTTCTTCAACAATTTCTGACGTCATCAATGTCGTTACCGCCGATTATCCACCGTCACCTTCGTTAGGCTGTTCGTCATCTGTTCCTTGCTCGATCTGTCTCGATTTAGTCATCGATGATGGTGATAGGTCCATTGCAAAGCTACACTGTGGTCTTAAGTTTCATCTCGGTGAGAATGCTTTTAATTTGTTTGTTTTGATATGTTTTGGTTATAATAATAATAATAATAATAATAATAATAATAATAATAATAATAATAATAATAATAATAATAATATGTAGGTATAACTTTTGAGTGGATTGTTTGATTGGATTGAAGTGTTGTGGTTTAACAGTGAGATATTTTTTTAGTTTATGAAGATGATGGTTGAATTCGGTAAAGGATGCAGAGACGTAGTCAAACAGAGTATATTGTTAGATGATTCGTTCGTTGTCAGGACTTTTAACAGTCTGTTTAAATCAAATCTGCTTGTTTGAGGTTAAGGTTTTTAAATCAGTATCTACCTGAATAGTTTATTATTATTATTATTATTATTATTATTATTATTATTATTATTATTATTATTATTATTATTATTCATTTTTGTATGTTACTGTACTCTTCATTGTTGGTTCGTCTTTGTATAAAGTATCATGTGAACCGATCATGGTGTTCATCGATAATGTAAGTCGGTTAAGATTAAACACATGCAAAATTATTAGCAAACAAGGGGTATTAGCTCTATTTGTTCAGATTTAGGATTTTTTTTTTTTTGTTTACTCATTAGTGTTTAATGTAACCCTAGGTTTCTATATGCCTATTTATGTATCTGTTTGTGCGTGTTTTGTAGCATGCATGTTTATTTAGTTGCAATTAGGACCTTGATAGCTTAATATAAAAAAAATGATGTGTTTTGTGTATTATGGATATTATTATTAGCAATAGTTTATGAAATAAATAAGAAGTTAGAGCAATATTGATGTGCTTTTGTTAGTTTTAAGATTATTATTTTGTTACAGAATGTGGCTAATGGTTGTTTTTATGTGTGTATTTTGTGAATCTCATTAGTCGAATTGTTTATTATTGTTAGTTTTAGGATTATTATTTTGTTACAGAATGTGGCTAATGATTGTGTTTGTATACATGTGAATTAAAAATGTTAATGCACATGTGCATAATGTAGTTGCTACGGATAAAAGTAATGTTAATATATGATGTGTGGTGAAATACACCTTGTTAATATGATAGTTTTGTATATATTTTAGCGTTTGATTGGTACATTTTAGGTGCACTTTATTTGTTATTTAACCATCTCATAGATGCATTAATTTTATTATTTATCATGTAGTTTGTATTGATTTTGCATTTTTTAGGTTTTATATTTAATAAGCTAGCTAATATGTTAAATGTATATAAATGAAATAAGTCACGTATGTTAAATGTATATTATTTTAATTTGTAAACTAAAATTGCTAGTGGAATAAATAATGCAGGGACAATGTGAATCAAAAAATGAAAAGAGAGGCTTCATGGACCAAATTAATTCACATTGGGTTCAACATATATCACTGACTGGATTCCAGCCCACTGTTTATTGGAACAAAGGTTTAGTTGGGCTTTGAGTCATGAGGTGGCCCAACACAAGTTGGAAGTCGGTGGAACAATTGACGAAATAACAAGGAGAAGGAACATCGCACAACGGGAGACGATTATTATTATGTTTTGACGGCAGTAGCTCTTTGGTTGCCTAGGGGCGCACAACAGGAGAGGATACGGGAGGAGAGGTAATGCAGCGCGGCTAATCGTGTGATCATCTCCGGGTGTATGGTTTGCTTAGGTTAAACACAAAACTTTGTTTGATTTAGTTTTTTTGGATTGGTTTCCTATCGACGCTTTGAGAACACTTGTGGGTTATTTGATTTAAACGAGTCATTTATGTTTTAAATATTTATCTATTGCCATTCGCATTCGGTTTTCTTGCATCGTGAGCAGTTTGGTAATTAGGAGGGTATTTGACATTTATGATTTGGTAATTAGATTGTACGAGTTATTATTAAAAACTTGTGTTCAATTATCACTTTTAGTAAACTATATACAAGACCATGTCTATGTGGTTTCCAACTAATTAAACATGTTTGTGTGGAATCTTAAACCTGAAACCTGGAGATTGGTCATCTTTCTCGTATATTGTTTTAGTAAATCAGTCAAATCCAAAATCAGTTTAATCTAGTTTAATTATTTTAGCTTAAGTAATCAAACAAAAAGTGTAATACTAACCACATGCTCCTCGTGGATTCGATACCTAACTTACCCTAGCTACCTAGGTTATTTAGGTTTTTGCATGACCCTAACGACAGGTCATCAAAATGGCGCCGTTGCCGGGGAATCGGTGCGCTTAGTTAGATAGTTTTGTTTTAGTTTTTATTTATTTTCTAAAAAAAAAAAAACCAAAAACATGTTCTTTTTCTAGTCTTTTAGTTTAAGTTTTGTTTTGTTTTGTTTAGTTCAGTATTACGCGTGGTTTGCTTGTTTGTGTCTGTGCAGGTACTTTAGTTGCATGCATCATACACGTTATTCGGGCAAGACTTCACCACTTATTTACGATCCGAAAATTGAAAAGACAGCTAGAAAGAACAGAGCCATTCATCAAACCCGACCAACACCAAACATGAGCCATCCCAGTAACCAAGATAACCAACCTCCACCGAACCAACCTCCACCGAACCAACCTGACCCAATACCACCACAACCAAACCCATTGGGCAATATGCCTCCACGACCATTTCAAACAGCATCAACTCCAAGACAACAACAACAACCATTCCCACAATTTAACCCAGATCCGAATGCTGGTGGTTCTAGACAATTTCAGCAAGGCCATCAAGAGCATGACGAGTGGGACGAACATTATGAAAATGATCAAGCTTTTGGGTCCCACAACAACAACAACCCAACCACCCATTAGCCTTAAATCGACAACCACCACAAAACCGAAACCCAAGATCTAACAGTAATAGAGCAACGGATTCACTTCATGGAGATGACAGTATGCACGGTACATCGGGCACTTTTAATGGTAGAGTTGCTGATTGGGATGGAGGAGGTGCTGATGATGGATACTACATGAATCAGGATCAGTTCGACTATGAGGAGCATGATGAATTTGGTCCGCAATATCAGCAGCAACATCAGCGAGGGTTTAATATCAGGGGAAATAATCAGGGACAGAGAGGGGTCCCTCAGAATCAACCAAGAAATCAAGTGCGAGGGAATGGGCAGCGGCAATATGTAGATGGAGTACCTCGGTTGAACTACAGACCTCCTGTAAATGGTGTTGGGAGCCATTTTATTCCGATGGCCACCGAGCACACTTCACCTGTAGTACCACCACATTAGAATGGAAGGAGCTTTGAGGTTAGACCGCAATATTTGAACCACCTTCCGAATTTCTATGGTAAGGAAACAGAGGAACCCTATCTACACATTGCAGAGTTTGTGAGTATTTGTAACACCATTGGGGGCCATGGGTTTAGTCAGGATGAAGTGAGGTTGATGATGTTTCAGTTCACCCTCAAGGATCAAGCGAAATTGTGGTACCATTCATTGCCTGCTGGGAGCATATTCACATGGCAAGAGCTTCAACAACAGTTTTTAGAGGAATATTATACTATGACTCGCACTACTGATGCTCGGGAGGCTATCAGAACCTTCCAACAACACTCGGGGGAACCATTTCATGAAGCCTTCACGAGGTTTAAGAAGTTGTTAAGGAAGTGTCCACATCATGATATACCTATGTGGGAACTGATTAAGTCATTTTATGATGGCTTATTACCCGAGGATGTTAGAGATTTGAATGCTAATAGTAATGGTACCTTTTTGACTAACCATGAGGATGTGGATTGGGAGTATATGGAGAGGTTGGCAGTGACATCAAAGAGACAAGCTCGTGCTAGTAGAAGAAGCCGAACAGGTGCAGCTAAGGGTGTTGATGTAGAAGCTGAAAAGAGAATAGCAAGCTTAGAGCGACAGATTGCACAGTTGACAGCTGGTAGAGGCGCAGGAAGGAGTGATGGAGCAAAGGCAGCTAGTTCTTTTACAGTTTGCTCTATTTGTGATGATCTGGGACACATGGATGCTGAGTGTCCTACTCAACAAATGAAATCTGAAGAAGTAAATCAACTTTATGGACAACGAAAGCCATATGATATGAATTCTAATTAATATCACCCAGGTTTGCGAAATCACCCTAATTTTAGTTACAGTAATACTTCTAACCAGTTGAATCCTCCATCACAGGTACCTAATCAAAACAATCAGAGAGGATATTCAGGCCAAGGGAACTACAACAATCAAAGAAACTACCAGCAAGGATCTGGAAGCAATCAAGGGAGTTCTCAAGGCAACTGGAGAAGTCAAGGCAATCAACAGGGTGGATCCTCGGGGCAGGATGTATCAGTGAAGGATATGTTGACTGAGTTTATGAAGTCAACAGGAGAATTCATGAAGTCAACGGGCGATTTCATGAAGGAGATCAGAAAGGACAACGAAATCAGAGACAAGGAGTACAAGGCCCTTTCGAAGCAAGTTGGCCAGATTGCAGAAGAGTTGTCCACTATGCGTCAAGATCCAGGTAAGCTACCGAGCACCACCACAGTGAATCCTGCACACCAGTCATCCAGCTCGAGACATGGCAAGAATGCAGAGATTAATCAGGTAAGTATTCTTCGCTCAGGTAAGATTTATGACAATAAGGTAGGGTCTCCACCACCATTTGTAGAGGGGGTGGTGGAGGATGTCAGCGATGATGATGATGATGATGAGGGGGAATCTGTGAAAACATCTGTTAGCCTTAAAAAGACTAAGAAAGTAACTTTTTCTGAATCACCAAATAGGGTATTAGAGAATAACAAGGAAGCTAAGGAAAAGGGTGTGGAGGGTAATACCATCCCGTTTCCTGAAGCTTTGGTACCACTAGAAACAAAGGTAAAAAGAAGGAGCCCACAACAGGAGGAGATGTGGGAAATTTTTAAGCAGGTAAAGATTAACATACCTTTGTTGGATGCTATTAAACAGATTCCCGCTTATGCTAAGTATTTGAAGGAGTTGTGTACTCAAAAACGGCAAAATAAAGTTCCAAAGAAAATTGATTTTTCAGAAAGTGTCAGTGCCGTTTTGTCAGGTATACTTCCTCCTAAGCTCAGGGATCCAGGAACTCCTTTGATACCCATTCAAGTGGGTGAATGTAGGATAGACCGAGCTTTACTGGATTTCGGAGCTAGTGTTAGCATCTTACCGGGGAGTTTATACGACCAATATGATTTTGGGCCTTTACAGAAAGCCGACACTACTGTGGTGTTGGCCGACTTGACTTTGAAACTTCCCCGGGGGATAGTATATGATGTCATTGTCAAAATTGAGGACTTTTACTACCCAGTTGATTTTCTAGTGTTGGATTATGTCTCTTCAAATACAACTAAACAACCAAATGTGATACTTGGTAGACCGTTTTTAGCAACTGCAAATGCTTTAATTGATTGTAGAATCGGGACAGTTGACATGGCATTCGGGAATGGAAAGTTCGTTTAAGCGTTTTTTCCCATACATCTAACTCTCTGGTCAGTGATGACTGCTTTATGGCAGACATTATTGACACGTGTCACCCCCATGTAAATGAGGAGGACGCAACAGAGACGTGCTTTGTTTGTGACAGAAAGGATGTTGAATACTGGGAGGTTCTGAAAGAGATGGAGAATGAGTTGGAGGTGATGGCGGTCAAAGAAGGGAAACCCACCTGGACACATCAGGTGGAAAGCCTACCAGAGCACATTGACACACAGTTGAAGCCATCATTGGAATCACCTCCACAGCTGGAACTGAAAGAATTACCAAAGCATTTAAAATATGCTTTTGTAGGTGAGAATAAAACTCTTCCTGTTATTATTGTTTCTAATTTGTCTGATGTGCAGGAAAAAGCATTGATGGAAGTGTTGGTGGAGCATAAAGCGGCGATTGGATGGACCATTGCAGACTTGAAGGGAATTAGTCCATCCATTGTGATGCACAGGATTATTACCGAAGAAGGTGCAAAGCCAGCTAGGGATGCTCAGGAAGGTTGAACCCGAATATGCGGGAAGTGGTGAAAAAGGAGGTCTTTAAGTGGCTTGATGCAGGTATTGTCTACCCAATTTCAGATAGTGAGTGGGTGAGTCCGACACAGACAGTGCCCAATAAAGCAGGTATACAGATTGTTACAGGTGAGGATGGTGAGCAAATTGCTACCCGGCCCGTGACCGGGTGGCGTATTTGCATTGATTACCAGAAGTTGAACTCTGCGACTTCCAAAGATCACTTTCCATTACCTTTTGTTGATCAAATAGTTGAGAAACTCGCAGGTCAGAAGTTTACTGCTTTCTAGATGGATATTCAGGATATAACCAGATTGCCATACATCCTAAGGATCAACAGAAGACTACGTTTACATGTCCATATGGTACCTTCGCATTCAGGCGAATGCCATTTGGCCTCTGTAATGCCCCGGCCACCTTTCAAAGGTGCATGATGAGTATCTTCTCAGATATGGTCGGGGACTCTCTAGAGATCTTCATGGATGACTTTTCCATTTTTGGCACATCTTTTGAGTCAT